>CM065052.1:98359100-98831600 GCA_032883995.1 Coronaproctus castanopsis
AGGTATAATTCTTATCTTTTAAGAAATGCATTTCCATTAATTCTTCAACCAAATCGATTAATAATACCAAATGCCATCTGAAATTTATTTTCCCTCTATTCTTTCTTGCCGCTCTCTTTCTCTCTATACACATATATATACGTACATACATAAATACATGCACATATATTATATATATATCAATCAAAGTTACTTGGTTTTTAATTAGAATAATTTTGGTTTAGCTTTAATATTTTTATTTACGAACCAATAAAAGAGCTTTATCAAAAGGAAAGCTCGAAACGCAATATATTCTCTTTATACATACGTAACACACATATTCTCGTACGTGTATAAAACAAATATTTTCGAGACAGAATATTATTCAATGAAGTTCAATGAACCAAAATAAATTCTGTAAAATTCGTAAAATGATCTGAAACTCTTCTTTTAGCGATTTCGCATAAAACTGTGATCTATGGAGTTTTAACTATTTAACTTATTATGGGCGTAATTCGACTATTTTAGTTCCATTTTAAATTTACAGTTATCTTAACACATTGTCATATATCATATATAACAGTTTTCTGAAGCGGTTCTAGTCATTTAATGCCATTTTGTGCTAGATATACGCATTCGTCGAAACTCCTGTTTATAAACCGGGTTAATTCATCTCATCATCCTAATATAGATACACGCCCGCGATCATTCGCTTCGACCGATGATCGTTTCCGAACCAAACGCTCTGATTGCGTGAACAAATTCTGATACGAATTTACTTTAACAACCATCTTGGTTCACCGTCTTCCTTCGGGACAATTTCGTTGTTCCTTTTATCCGTCCGCGGGATACGAACATTCGTATAACAAAAAAATCGAAATATTCGATGCGCCTGCGTTCTCATCAGTGTGTTGTCACAATGTTTTAGCACCATACGAGAATATTGAAAATATTCATAAATTGGCCAAACTAATTTTAACTTCTTTATTTCTTGTTTGATCACGCTAGATCTGTCCAGTATTCTCAATAATCGAAGAACCTAAATACGAACTTATTGACAACTTCTATTCCATCTATGCATTTTATGTTGTGTAAGTTGTTTTTAGTACGGTTAATTAATTTATTCCAGTCTCCGCAATAAGGAAGTTATATTTTGCTCGTAGCTATCAAGGTGATGTCATTTGCGCATTGGTGATTTGATATATAATATCCATCAGTTGAACTATTATATTTTTCATCTTTAAGAAGTAAAATTAGTCTTAACTGCTCTCCTCATCTTAAAGAAATCCGAGGATATTGCTTTCTCAGTTTTAATTCTGGCTATGTCATAAAGACTTTTAATTATCGGGACTAAGTAGTTCAGATCTCTCATTTCGATTAGAATTACCATAATTTGCAGGCGCTGAATAAAATCAAAAGTTTGAACATAACCAACAAAACACAAAAATAACATCTTTATTGTATTCTCTTGCTTTTTCTAAAAGTTGTCGCGCGTTAAGGATTTGCTGTCTCGCACATCTGCCTTTCATGAAATCTGCTTGTTCTTGCGGAATTTGATTTTCCATTAAAGCGTTACAATCGATTATATATTATCTTGAGCATAACTGTGCCGGCATGCGATATTAATGATATTATTCAGCGCAGTTTTCGCACTCAGTTGCCGGTCTTCTTTGTGAATTGCGGCGTAGATTGATTGGCACCAATTTCCACTTTCTACTATTCAATATGAAATTACATATCATACACATGTCATATATGATTTTATTCTTTGCTTCTTTAAACAACTCCGTAAAATGACCTTTGTTGATCTTAACATGTTGTATTGCATTTCGTACATCACTAAGAAGTATTACTGCTTCTAGTTCACGCATTTCTAATAAACCTTTTAGGTTATTTGTGGTTGATTTATCTACAGATTCTGTATCTGCGACTTCAGTTATTTCGACTTCACCGTTTTCATCCCCAATTGCTTGTCTCATTCGAGCGAAAATGTGAACTTTTTAGAACAGAGTTCTTGTGTAATCTGCTCAGCATGTTTTTCTATTTCGTAGTATATAGAGGATACCTCCAAAATTGTTTTTCTACAAAATAGTTTACATTTCTTCGCTTCAGACTTCGGCACAACTCTATCGCTTCGATTGTTTCTTTTCAGAACCAATATTTTCATTTCTTCCGTGTGTTTCGCTGTTGTCTTGTTCTATATGCTTTTTTTACATGATATTCTGTTTCCTGATAGTTCTAGCGACGCTGTTTCGATTACTCCTATCGCTGTATTTAATTTTTATTTGATTGCGTTTTCGTCTTGATCAGTAATAGTCGTTCTTTGTATTATGTCCGTTGTTTGCTGAGTTTATAAACGTACTTTAAAATCCAAGATCAATAATCTATGAATTCGAATTACACTCTGCTCGTGAAAGGTTTTTCATATTTTTACACGAAGACCACCACTTAATTACTTATTAGCGTATAATCAATTTGATTACTACATCCATCTCTTGTAGCAAGTTAAAGTCTATGTACATGATGCTTAAACATTACACTAAAAATGATCAAACTGGATAAGCACTTTCAATTCGATTTCCGGTAACCAAGTTTCCAATGATTGCTCTAATATGTATGCCCAAGGAAGTATTATGACTAATCCTGAATTTCCGATTCTTTCGGCACAACTTCAGCGAACGACATAAGTTACTTGATAGAAAATGACTCAGTTTGAAAATCAAACTCCGTATCGAAAGCTTGCGCGAAATCCAACGAGATGATTAAACAAAATAATATTTCTCTTCTAAAGAACCCAAATTGACGTAACGGAAGGTGCTGCCCTACATAGAAAATTTATTGCATAGACGATTATATATAATAACGTTAGTTAAACTGAAAATGAAACAATAAGTTTTGTTTAAAGAAAAACATAATACAAAGATGAAATAAAAAAGTATAATGCAGATTACTATTTGAACTTGATACTGCCTAAGAAATTTGAGAAAATAAATATTAACAGAAAACTTAGCCATTAGGTGTAACAATACAACTTCGCAACGTTTTATATTTGAATGCGAAATATTTCAAAAATAAACGCACTAAATATACATCCTTTAAAAACGGAAAATACTAATTTTTCATAAATTTTTATGTATACACACCCTAACTCTTTTGAAGACTCAATTAAACATCGAAGAAATTATCGAATTAAATATTCGAGAAAAAATTTCAAATATTTTGCCAGACAAACAGATAAACAAACGTCATAAATTTTGGAGGTTATGTAGTTACATGAATAAAAACAAGCACACTTTTAATTTATAAAAAATTACTATAATTTAAACAACGCGATATTACCATATTTTAAACAACGCGACATTACCATATTTTAAACAACGCGATATTACCGGTGAACAAAGAATAAATTTAACAAATTTAAGGAAAAAACAAGACTCTTATCACAGGAAGAAGTATTGTATTAGTGAATTGTGAAATTTGTAAAGAAATAAAAGAACTAAAAAAATCTATACGCAACTTAAGAAAACAAGACAAATTTCTAGATGCATTTCATATACAAAATGAACAACGCAATCTTTAAACGCTTGAACAAGATATATTCAAACATGAAGAGTCAAGTTACCTCGAAGATCCTATTTCAGATGAAAGAATAATCGAAAAACTATTAAACAAATAAATTATATATATATATATGTGTGTGTGTGTGCGAACAAGATAACGCACACGTCCAGAAACCGAAATAATGATAATAAACTGTTAAACGTTTTATAATAAGTAGTTAATAATTCCTTTCTATTTAATAATAGAAAAATAGAGTGTAATCGACTCCACAAATGAAAATTAAAAGTGAAATAAAATATAAGTAAGAATGTGAAAAAAAATATTGAAAAAACGCCCATAAAAATAAATGTGTAAAAAGAAGAAGAAATTCAGTTTTATAAGAAGTGAATATATATACACACATATAAATATATATATACACTATAGTTACTAACTTGAAAATTATAAGTTTGGGTGAAATTTCACATAACAGCAGGTGTTTTTATAGTAATATAGTAAAGGAATTAATGTTGTACAAGACGTAATACGAACGAATATACATACATACATATGTATATATATATATAATATTTTTTGACCTCGTGTGTTTTTCCTGTGAATATCTTTTCACAACAGGGAAATTAGCGGGAAGTTGGTTAGAGTTGAACAAGCTGAGATCATGTGTTACACTAATAAGAAGTGGTCGCAATTAGCTTCTTAACAAGATAGCGTTATAAGAAAATAAATAAATAAATATGTAAAACAAAAATTGCGCAGGTGATTTTACACGTAATAATGGTTACGAATGGTGCATAATAAATAATAACAAGCGATAACTGTCAACATTACACAAAATAACGCTCATAATTAATAATAATGATAATAATAAAAATAATAATAATAATAATAATAATAATAATGAGTATTAGAAATAAATAATAATAATAAAAAATGAGCAATAATAATGTTGAATAATAATACTAATAATAATAATAATAACGGTAATTATTTGACATTTTATACATAGATTCAGAGAATGAGTGATGCAATGCGAATAAAAGGAATCTTTCAACACTTTGATAGATCGAAAAAAAAAGCCTTGAAGTGTTTAATAAGAAAATATATCTTAATGAAGCGTAAATAGATCAATAAACTATAGACGATAGAACGAAGTTTGCAAATATAATTATAAGTTTTTGTTGGATTTAAAGAGAATCAGAAGTCGAAGAATCGGACAAAAATCGATTGATGAGATCCCAAGAAAATTAACGAAGAAATGTGGAGGAAAGAAAGGAAAAAGAATGTGGAAAAAAGAAAGGAAAAAGATGCACGTGGCCAATATATGGCTAAATTCGAGAATTAAAAATAGTAATAATTCTTAAATAATATTTTGAATAAAATTTTATTTTGAATATAACGTACAATGTTACATTTCAAGCGACCGATTTAGAATTTTTTTATAAAATTTTTAATTTAGCCGAACTGTAGTTATCTTCATATTTTCGAATTGTTTTATTTGTTTTAATTTCTCGTATGTTACGATGCGACGCGACGATATTAACGACAAATTAACAAATAAACTAATTATTATATTTAATTTATCAAACTGATTCACGAACGAAATAGCGAATATGTACATATTAAGGGAATCGGGAACAAATTAAACAAATTAATTTTGTATTTATACGAACGAATTAGAACAATAAACAATAATAAAAAAAAGAACTTTTTAATGAAAAATCACAACGTTTTTCGGCTGTTGAGTCATTATCAAGTGAACGTAAAAAATTAAATACAAAAATATTATTAAAAATATAAAATGTAAAAAATGCTAATTTATATATGAGATTTACAAAAATTAGCAAAGTACGAATGTGGTAAACAACACAATTAACAATCAGCAATATAATGTAAAAAAAAATTATACATAAAGAAATAAACAACAGCCAGTAAAATACAAAATAAGTTAAAAATAACTTTCTAATATAAAACTGTGATAAAATTTAGAATGTACTTAGAAATAATTCTACCTCAAAATTTATCATCGAATTTAATAAATTATTTTTATTTCATTCTATTATTATTTCAATTTTATCTAACAGTTTCCTTTTTTATAATGTTTTTCTGTGTATAAAATTTTATAATTTTGGTTAATATTATTAATTTTGTGTTTTAATTCTTTACGATGTTTTCCGAATAATGATTTTTCATCATTGTTTGTATACGAATTTAAACGTTCTTTAAATCTTATTGCGAATTGTCTGTTTCTCTCTGATTACGATTTAATTTATTTTAAATATATATCTATCTTATAATTTTACTAACTTATTTCAATAATGTGCTAAAATTACGACGATTCATTAACTGTCACGAATTTATATAATAAACTTACTCTACTGTTATTAAAAATACGTGGAATTTTCAAATTGTGAACATTATAGAAATTTGCCATGACAGACCCGCATTTTTAAAATGCGCACGTTATGCCCCTATAGTTCGTGTTTCGTAATGAAACATACGAATGATAACGATCACGCCGACACGGTATTTAACCTAATTAGACTATTTAGTACAGGACGATTGTTACGAGATGAGTACCAATAAGCAACAGTCCGCGAGGACAGTTACGCAGCCTCAATCGTATATTTCTTTTTACCGTCTTGTATTTATATATGTTTGGGCATGTTTGTGTTTTTCTTATGAGTAACGGGGCATCGAGGAATCCTCGACAATGAAATTATAGATTCATTAGCTAAAGTAGGGGTTTCTAATGGTGTAACAGTTATGCAGCCTCAAAAGTATATTTATTTTTATCGTCTTGTATTTATATATGCTAGGATATATTTGTGTATTTCTTATGGGTAACGGAACATCGAGGAATGCCTGACAATGAAATTGTAAATTCCTTAGATTAAACAGGGTTTTCTGAAGGTGTAGTATTCTTTTTAGTTTCTGCACATGACATTATATGCTTTATACAGTCGGAACATAAGAAACTTTGTGGACATATTTGCAGAATACACAACAGTCACCCTCACTCTCGGTACTATTACAACCGTTTCTTTCTAAATTACAATGGTTTTAGTTTTTTGTTTTTTATAAAAACACATTAAGCGTAAAGGAATTGTAAGCAGATTGCGATTCGGGCATTACTTGTTATCGAATTGCCCATTCCTTACACAACTTAGGAGAAACTCCTTATTGCCCTCTTCGTATTGGAGGTGCAATTTGCAATCATGATCATGCGTTCTTCGAATGTTTCGTTTAATAATATTACATTTTGAACTATATTTTAAATTACTGCGCTCATCATGTAATATAATATATTGTCCTTTCTTTATGTTAAGAATTTACATCCGTTTCCAAACCTAGCGATATTTCTGAAGAAGTTGTCCACGTTTATTATATAAATACTAGTAAATTCGTACGTATCACGTTGAATAAGCTGCAAAAGGACCCCTTTTAAAAAAAAATAGCAATAAAAAAATAAAATAAAAATAAATATCTACTACTACGACTAATGAAACTGAAGGCGAAATTGCCTCAAATATTATCCTCAAAGTTGAGGATATCGATGAGCGACTGTTCGAATTTTCGAAATTAGCAGTAACGATCGAAATTAAATCGTTCAGATTTTAAACGAATAATAATTTAATCGCTACGAAATCTCTCCCGCGTACACATTACGGTGGTCTTTCAGCTAAATTTAGAAAAGATCGAACGTATTTAAAACGGCGATTAAATAATCGAGTGAAAATGAGAAAATAGGACAAGGAAAATCTATCGTCGATATATTCTTATTGCCGTAAATTCAGACAGAAAGAAAAGAAAATGCAAGATGAACGCGCTACGAAGATAACGGTGAGAACTGTGTTGGTCGGATAGTTGGAGCATAAATCATCGACGCAATCTCTCCAGAAGAACAGCCTGTACAAACTGTAAAGACTGTAGAGTAGGTAGTCAGTCCTCAACGAGACAGACCGCAAAAACCCGATTTTCTCAAACGACGGAGTCGGTTGATCTACCGGCCGGAGGACACACGGCCGAATATACGAAAGAACAGACCCCCGTATATCTTTTTGTTCAATCGAATTTTTCGAAAACCTAAATCTATCTATCTATATTTATATACGTAGTATACAATTTCAACATAGCGGCACAACGGAGAATCCATTACCATATTCGCATGACTGATTTTTCCACTCGCGTAACCAGCATACGCAAGTCCGGATACGTTATATAGCAGACGACGAATTTTCGTCGGAATATTAACATGGCTGTCACAGAGAAGCATTCGTTAGTGCTAACATATCAGACAATAAACACGCGCACATACACACGATATATATATATATATATAACTTAAACAAATGTGTCATGGTACTTCGGGGTTTTTCTTCTGAAAAAGCAGATAACATCTTAATTCGGTTAAGACCGCTTTATTCGAACCAGTTAGCGCGATAAAAGAACGACCCGGCATTAATACAAATTAGAAATTAAGTGAAAAACTAGAACTAGAAGAAACTGGACACAACGACAACATGAGTCGTATTAACTAACAATCGAAATAGAAATGGAGGAGATTAGACGAGTTACGTCGTTTGAAATATTTACCTGCAGCATATATATATATATATATATATATATATATATATATATATATATATATATATATATATATAAGATTAGAGTTTTTTATTTATTTTTATTTTTACAATAACAAAGAAAAAAATCGTATAAATAAAATTACAGCTGGCTAGTCAATGTAAATAGATATATCGAAGTTTTTTATATATGCTTGAAAATGAAGTAATTGTTGAAAAGCTTTGCTTTAATAAAATAATTTTTATAGTGATTAACTTTGTTTTTATTTTGTTATTTTGATATATTTTAATGCATCCGATATAATTTTTCTCCACCCGACCCTATTTTGGATTTCCAATATAGCTTGAGAGTCGTGATGGTAACTATCCACCGAGTAGGATGTCCTTCTTTACCCATTTTCCCTTCTATCCGCGTAATTACTATGCATTTCACTAGTCTGTTTCGAATTTTTTCTATGTCCATAATATTATTTTAGGAATTTTTGTTGGAATGAAGTGTAGAGGCGATGTTTCCACGTTTAGCTCTTCCAGAATTGAGGTATTCGTCTTCTTTGCCGTCCACGGGATTTTAAGCATTCTGCCGCACCTCAAAGGTAGGAATTTTTGTCTTCATGTAACATCCAAGTTTCTACTCAATAATGGCAAATGTAGCATTATTTCCGTTGTGCGAGTAATGGAATGATCTTTCCAAATTTTATTTAGTCTCATCATTACAGATTTTGCAAACAGCACTCTTAGTTTAATCTCCTTTCCGCTGCCCCCTGGCTGTTTATTAATGATTCAAGGCGTGTATATGAATTTGCTATTTCTACATCCCGTATAGTATTTTGCCAATGGGAATTATTGTTTTTATCTTTACCATAATTTTGGTCTTCTTTTCATTTATATAATATAGTAGAATTTTAAGTGAGAACTGGAGCAAGAAAACAAAGGATTCGAGGATTTTATATTTTGATATTTTTTAATTGTACAAAAAATGTTATACGTTGTTCTCTCTCTCGCTCTCTTTACCTATATATATTATACATATATACAAAAAAAAAAACACTAAAAAACATTGACTCCCTCCCAGGATATATTTAAAATAAATTCGAGAAATAGGATAATCTAAATGAAGCTCTTCGTAGAATTAATATTTCACGCTAAACAGAGCACGTACATTCGCATACATATAAATACATTTCTTTACACATACATACATACATACATATATATATATATATACACTTATATATCAATCATAATTCGTATTAATCGTTGCCGAATATCGTGAATAACTGATTGCACGTTGTTTTTATGTACAAAATGGTTACCACTCGAAGCACTAACATGTAAAACATAAACGCGCATAATATTTTACGAGCCACTGCCTTTTCCGTGATAATTAAGAATTACATGATGGTGAAAATGTGCACGCCGCGAGCTGGGATCGAACCAACGTCTATCGAGTTGGCATCCATATAAAGGAGAGAAAGAAATTTTGATCAAATTTTATATTATATTCACGTAAATTATGAGCATAAAAATTCTAGTTTGAAAATGAAGTGAAAAATTTTTTTCACCAACTTACTTCTGATATTTGCTCTCTGTCTTTGTACATACGCGAACGAATACGCACACGCATATATATATATATATATATATATATATATAAAAGAGAGATCGGAAATTCCGGAGTTAGTAGAGCACGTAGGCTAAGAAAACCTCATTAATTAGAATATTGATACATGGCCTGTAAAATGATGCATTCCGGATAAGTAAATATGGGGTAATCTAACCTGGCTTCTTTACTCCCCTAGATATTCACTTATCTACCAATTGGATGGATTTACTACAAGCATTTTGCCATGAAGCATTTTTGTCCCTGATTCAAACTCAGGTCGTGCAAACAGAACGTTAAAGCATTACCTCTTTAAAACGGGAATTTTCATATTATATATATATACATACATATATATATACATATATTTGTAAAGTTTCGAAAACAATTCAATTTCTTACATGAAAGTTAAAATTGTATATAAAAATAACGTATTTTATACATACAACACACCCCACACATATTTTAAAATATTCGAACCTCTTTCACACACACGTGTTATATCTGGTATATATATATATATATATATATATATATATATATATATATATATATATATATGGACACATATACGTTCGTTGAAGAATATCGAACTGACACAAACATTTCGAGAAACCGTTTTCAGGTAAAATTCAAAACGTTTCATGTTTCAGACGCGACGCCTTTCATATCTAAAATACATAACGCCTATCCGAGTTCATTTGGTTCCGCGCAAAGAACGAACGATTTTTAAAGTCAACTTCGGGACTGTTTATAGAAATTTGCCAAACAAATAAACGAATCGTGAAATTACGACTAACTAGTACGAACAGATAGTATTTCGAAATATTATTCGATCGCGGTTGGTGAAACGGGTTTTTACACAATTTTAAATTAACAAATACATACGTAGAATATAGAAAAGTTTAAAACTATTACTACTACCACTATTGTACGTGTTGCTACTAAAAATACCCTGAACGAAGAATTGTGAAAAAGGGGAAAGCATTAGAATTAACGAAAACTGATCGAATACTAATCAAAAGTAATTAAAAGGAGAAAGATTAACTGTTTTTTTGAACACTTCACGACAGATGAAATATCAAGTTCAATAACAATGGGTGTGATAAAAGGAAGAAGAGAAAATCCAGGAAGAAAATATGGGGCCCTAATGGATAAATTAAAAAAGTAAACCACCGAACTAAAGAAAACGGGAATATATCGAAATCGATTGCAACAGATTTTCCGACCTATACGTGATTATTAGAAAATATTTTTTCGGATTCCATTAATAAGAAGGCGTTTATAATTAGTAAAGAATTTTCACGCGCATAAATAAATAAAATAATTTTAAATCAGAAATGATCACGAACTTTTAAGGAAAAGATACAAATAAAAAAAAAATAATTTCATTCGTGTCGAGACTTGTGAATAAATCGTCCGGTAAATTGGTCTAAGAAGTCACACATTAAACAGCGTATATTTCATAATATATATGTAAAAAATATGCCAACACTTTAGCTACGCATATGGTACATAAAAATTCTAGATTTTAAATACACATAGAATGGTTATTTTTCAATGTGGCAGCGTCTTCAGAACATTATTACCGAATTTATGTTAACGACAAATGATGTTGTTCAAATAGCAACACATTTGCATATGATACTAGGCTAATCTCATCAGATATAAATATCGATGACGTTATCAATTTTCATCACCGGGGAAAAATATGGAAACTGATTATAAGTCCAGAAAAGTCTGTTTACATTTAATTCTCAAACAGAATATCACGCAACAAAATTAATCGATAATGAGATTATTTCAAAGAAAGACAAAGTGGTATACCTAGGAGCTTATTTAGATCAACGGCTAACACGGAGGCCTTTTTGCTAATACACAAAATTGTATCGCGTCGAATATATAGACCATGCTGCGCAACTCCGGGGATGTGTAAAGACTCTAATAAACTGTTTTTCGATGATTCCAGATCAAGCTGTTACGTCTAATTTGTCGGACGGTGTCCAATGAAGTTATACACCGAAATTCAAAAACAGACACAGTGGAGAAGTAGTTATTCGGAGGCTTGCGCAGAAACATCTGACATTGTTACACAAACAAAGCAGTTGTGCTTTTACACTTTCGTCTACACGAGTACTTCAATTAATCGAAAGCACAAACTTACATCCATAATTATCTTTCTAGGGGAAAGCATCTTCTACTTATGACTTATAGAGCAACATGACAACCTCACCTCTTGTCTAGTTATAAATTAGCAATGAAAATTAAAAAAAAAAAAAAAAAAAAAAACAGAATACGTTTAAAATTAAGAATACATAGTGACTAAAAAATGGTAGATCTAAACACATTGTATACCACACATCGACTAAAGATGTAACGTTAAAAGTTTCGTTAACAATTATCGATATTATCATTTTAATCGACATCAACAACAATTTTCGAATTTACGTAAACAAATCTTTCGAACATAGATTATAGTTAACATTTTTTAACAGTGTAATAAATGCCCATTTTTAACGAATACAATTTTAACCGCGTCAGATCATTTTATATTTCACTTTGCTATTTTTGTGATATTGTACATAAATTAAGTATTTTCTTGTATCGTATTTTATTTTTCGTTCCTTTTTTTCCCTTTTATTGTACATATTTTTACGCTTTACATTTTTTATGTCCACTTGATAATAATAGCCGAAAAGCTTTGTGATCTATTTATATATAAAACATTTAGTGATTCTAACCATTTTTTCCCGTTGTTTATTATTTAAAAAGCAATTTGTAGTATAGATAATCATTTATTTTTTTTTTAGAAGTTAGCCCGTTCAAGCCGCAGTATTTATCTACACAGTACGCGAACTTTTTTTTCCTATATAAATTCTTAATTACTTCGGCCAGAGGCCACAAATAATTTAGCTATTTATTTACATAATAAATTATGCATGGAGAGCGTTGGTAACTGCTCAGGGAACTTTATTCTAAAATCTTTGTACTATATCACAATTAGAAAAGCTAGATATTACACCACCGTACATCCAAATTTGGTTTCATTATTGCATTATATAGTAATTATTTGTTATCTAATGTTAGCTTATTTGGAGTACCTCGTCATTCGGAAAAATTTTTTTATTTCTTTACGTTTAATTTGTATAGGATTTTTCCGTGTTCAAATTTTGTCAAAATACTAGTCCAGTTTGAAGGTAAAACTGATATTGGTAGATTTATTTACGTTTACTTTTATTCACCAATCGGCCGTTCAATTTTCTATTCAGGTGTTTTCGTAATTTTGTGTGGATTTATTACTATTCTTATCTCTGGCTAAAACTGACGTGTCATCAGCGAACTGTACCTTCGATAAATATTGAATAAAGAATAGGTTCCAATATTCTGCCTCCGGAGACATCTTCTAAATCGATCGTATAAATATCAATTTCTCCTCCGGTTTAACCATAATCATTCGATTTTGTAAATAACTCTTTATTAGCGGGTAATATTGATATGGTAGCCATTTTCTAATTTTAAATAATATTCCCTCGTGCCACATTCTGTCGAAAGCCTGCTGAATATCCATGAATGACGCAATTTTTTTTGTTTTCAAAAGTATTTATAATTGCATACATCGTTGATAGCCTTTCTCTAAATCCGAACTGGTAATTGGGTATCATACTCTTTTCTTGAATTATCGGTTTCAACCTCACAAGCAAAATTGTTCTCCGGATTTTTAACAATACCGAATGCAAGCTGATAGGTCACTGATGTAACTTATTAAAAGTTATCTGTAGTCATCTGTGAAAAAAAATCAACACTGACCAGCGTTAGCAAAATCATTACAATTTGCACCGCGTTCAAAAAAAGGAATATATATAAAGGCAAAAAAGATAAAACAAAAATAAACTTTCACTTTAAAAATTGTCCGAAGAAATGTCGGAGGGCGCCATTTTCGCCATCGGTACATTTTTATTAACGCCACGAGATTTACATTTATAAAATTAGCGGCTAATTCTTTAACATGTCCGCTTGGAAAACAATGGCAAAATAGCTTTAGGCATTTTAGATACATATGTATGAGCCACCGTTCGGTATACAATTACGAACTTACGCCGCTATTCAAGATATAATTACATATATACGAGTATATATATATATATATATATATATATATATATATATATATATATATATATATGCAAAATATAAAATCAACGTATACATTATTTATCCACATACGAGGAAAAAAAACAAACAGAATTGTATTCTCTATTCTTCAGTTTTACAATAAATACTTCCTACTTAAATCTAGCAGCAGTTTGATGGCTAGTAAACTAAACTACCTACCGCAACACACGCGAGTGTATTTACGACCATATATATATATATATATATATATATATACATATATATAAAATTTATTTATATATATATATATAATTTATTTATTTATTTAAAAGTCAGAAAGACGTAATAAAGCTAGAAGATGTCTACAGTCGCCAATATCGTCGATGAAGACCACACGTAAATAATGGAATTAAGAAAAAATATATATACTTCCAGCGGACTGTTCAGGAAAGAGATGTGAGATGCAATAAAAGATAAGGCAAGAACAAAGAAAAACAAAGGCGTATAAATTGGTAATAGTTTAACAGACGAAGAAGTTATAGGAATAAAGAAAGACAAAGAAATGAAAATATCAAAAGGGGGATGTGACATAAACGGAAAGCACGCCGATAAATAACGAAAATGATAAAACTCGAATTGGCTTGGTACCGGTTTTATTAATGATCGTGAACGTATTGACAAAACCGGAACTTTATACAAATCCTCCAAAGAGTTTATATATATATATATATATATATATATATATATATATATATATATATATATATTGCCAAACATTTTTTAACAAATAAACTCTTCTGGAGTTCGTGTTTTTTTTTTTATATTTACGGATTATATACGTACGCACCACTTAAAATATTCCATATTATTATTTTCATACCAGTAAAAATTTATAAACCAATAATCCTCTACGGTGTTTGCCAATACATAAGAACAGAAACACCATGACGAATATTTCAGCAATCGTCTACAGTACATTGAAAATAGTCAGGTAAAATCAATACGTTTGATAGTCGCAAAAAGCGGTTATCGATTATTCCTTTAAATATGTAATAAACTAAAAACACTCTTTTTATAAAGTACGATAATTATTTTATTTACAAAAAAAAAAAAAAATTAAAAAAAAAACAGTTTCGTCGTCTTATGTTTTTAAATATAAATAATTGCTACGCTGTGTATATACGGAGCACTCTTAACAAATTTAATCATGTTTCATGTGTATCACTGACCAAGCGAGCGTAACGAATATATTTTATGATTATTCATTTATAAACACGGAATTAACGCTATCGACGATATGAGAATGATCGTATATCGAGACCTAGCAGATTCAGCAGTAAACAATTCGTACCGGAAGATAAGAAAATGAGGTAACATTTCGTACTTACTAGTCGCTATCTAACGGAAATTTTTTAAGAATTTTTTTTAACGAGAAACGCATGTACAACGCGATATTATAATAACAATAATAATATTATGAAATAATAATAATAATAAAACGTATTATTAATATATTCGGTACTTACATACTGTTTCTCCCGGAACAATAAATTAATCCAATTCAATTCAATTCAATCCAGTCCAATTCAGAAGTACATGAAATAAAGAAAATTAAATAAACAACTACAATTAATGTCTAACATACCGAATATATATATATATATATATATATATATATATATATATATATATATATATATATATATGTATATATATATATATATATATTAACAAAACAAAATAAAATCAAAGTTAATCACTAAAAATTTTTTTTATTACACAAATACGTACACAAAGCTTTTCGACTATTAAGTCATTATCAAGCTATTCGTTGATAATGACTTAATAGTCGAAAAGCTTCGTATACGTATTTGTGTAATAAAAAATTTTTTTAGTGATTAACTTTGATTTTATTTTGTTTTGTTAATTCATAAAATCACTACTCTCCAATAAATCAACATTATATATATATATATATATATATATATATATATATATATATATATATATATATAGATATATATATATATATATGTACGTATATTAAAAAATTTTAAATACCTTAACATGTAATTGTTTTACATTTCCATGATTTATTTGTTATAGCTTTTATAATAATTAATAGTTAACTATTACACGAGACCTATATTAAATAAATAATTAATTAATTTTTTACCGTCAACATTCATTATTATCTTAATTTAATTCTAAAAAGTATGATTCTTACCATTATTTCAGAAAAATTAAACGTTTTTTAAGCGGAATTTTGTTTACTCGTGTTTGCACTCAAAATAATCATTTAATTTGTGGCCGGTTCCCGCAGAAGGACTACCGTAATAATTAATTTTAGCCTATATCAATGATAATAATAATAATAATAGGCGTCCTGTCGTTTTCGTAAATGGTCGTTATTATGTTTCGTATTTTAAATGAATTCGACATAATTAACTAAATAATGTACGGGGATTACGCATTTGTCAAATGTATAGAACAGTCGTGAATGGGTTTTTTATTTAGTTAACGGAGTAATTGACGTACGAAATGACGGGAAATTTACCATACTATCTAATTTTCTCATTATCCCTTTGTACGCATAAATGGATATCGCGCATAAACACACTTTCACATCAACATATATATATATATATATATATATATATATATATATATATATATATATATATCAGAATTAATTGAATACAAAATAGATGGATGGATGTATACATATGAGCGTGTTTGAAAGAAGCAATTCAGATCGAACAGCTACAGATACATTTTAATTCATCGTCATATCGTCGTACTGTAAAAGTTTTCTTTAGTCATTAATTAAATAAAGCAGATCCGCATATGATGTTATACAAAGTGGGGTACCACTGCCTTTTCTGCGATAATTGATGCGCCTATGAATGTTCCACATGTCGCAGGGGCGCAGTTTCTAGTGTTCGACTGTAAACTCGACGGTCGGGGGTTCGAAATCAACACACGATAAAGAAAGTTTTTCATTATTATTTAATTCTTAATTATCACGGAGAAGACAGTGGCATCCCACTCCGTATAACATCAGTTGCACGCGCATCTGTGTCACATATAAATAGTGCCTTGAATGCTAACTCATTTTGTGCATAAAAATAAATGTACAAATAGCTAGTCACAACGTTCGGCAACGAACAAAATGATTATGATGTTATACGGTATGAGATGTCACTGTTTTCTCCGTGATAATTAAGAGTTGTGTGATCTTGAAAAAACTTTATGCCGTTAGCTGGGATCAAACTTTCGACCGTCGAGTTGATAGTCGAATGCTTTAGAAACTATGCCATTGTGACGTACAAACGTTAACTATAGCTTTTTTCAATAATAAAAAAAAAACTCCGTTATAACAATCATCAATCGATCAATCCCTTCAGCCACACACATCAGATTTTGACAAGAAATTATAAATTTTAAGCGGGCCGTGTTCATTATTCAATACACCGCTTTTTACATCACACTAGATAAATTGGTTGATAAAAATTAGTGCGGAATATGGCCTACTCGTTAACAAAAAGTTAAAATTATCATCATAAACTATCCAAACAATAACTGCCTCGCGTTACGAGAAATTGATGAAATTGAAGTGGTAAACCGGTTCACATATTTAGGCTCTATACAGGAAAATAGCGGCAGGTATTTAAGTGAGATACACCACATTGTCTAGCTAGCTAACCCGAAGCCCAATGAACCGTTTTAATAGAATCTAGACCGACTACACAGTTAGCAAAATAATTAAACTCCGTCGTCCTATATGGCTCGGACACCTGGTCAGTAAGCAATGCCGATGGAAACCATATAGATGCAATAGAAATGTGGTGTTGAAGACGAATGCAGCGTGTCTAACGGACAGCTAGGAGACTGGATGACGTTGGCAACCCGAAAAATTAAAATCGCTCGTTCTTAACAGAATACTACGATTTTTTGGCTACGTAGTTAGAACCAAAAAT
This sequence comes from Coronaproctus castanopsis, assembly GCA_032883995.1. Taxonomy (NCBI): domain Eukaryota; kingdom Metazoa; phylum Arthropoda; class Insecta; order Hemiptera; family Monophlebidae; genus Coronaproctus; species Coronaproctus castanopsis. Next base: position 98,376,917 of record CM065052.1, read on the forward strand.
ATAGAGGCGTTGTTCGTTCAAAGTGTAGCGGCTGGTAGAAGAGAGCGCGGTCGTGTACCTCTTCCATGGTTACACGCGATTTGCAGGACAACTGGCCGTACTTTACGCACGCGGCCCTATTTGTTGGCGCAACCTGGTTAAGGACATGATCCCCCTGTATGCGATGACATGACTCACTGATAATGAGAACTTTTAATGTGTTTTACGTAAATATTTTTTAAATATTGAGACATTTTACGTCAATAATTTTGTTACGATTAAAATTTCATGTACCATATGTAGTAGACATCGTGACTGAAACGGTTAAACATTATCGCCATTATTATCCTACGCACAGGACTTTTGAAATCATACATATTTTTCTAAAATACTAACGCATATATCTCTCACAAAACACGTGTACTTTTTGAACGTGTTCATCGACTATACCTTTTATCTATATAATAATGATAAATTATACTATTAAACATAAATAAATTTCAGCAAAGTTACCGCGATATATATATATATATATATATACATATGTATGTATATATAGTTTTGCAACGGTACTTTGTATTTTTCAAACTTATCCAAGAACGACCTGGAAAAATGTAATTATCGATATTATCGCGTTAAAATTAAGAGACGCGTGTAGATAATCGATTTAACGACAGCAAGGTGAAAATTCTTCGTAAACAGTCGTACTATTAAACAACGTGTTCTCGGTTAACGAGAGAAATGTATTAAAAAATACAGCTGCCTGCGAAATGAGTACATAAAAACAAAAAAAGAAATAATTTAAAAATAAGAAATAATACTAAATCAATTTTACCGGACATCAGAAATTACTACTTGTTCGAAATCTAACCGGGTAAACGTATAACCAGTTCTTAACGAAGCTGGGTATCCGAAAATGGGCGTTAACCATTTACCGGACAGATTAATAGTATTTCGAAATAGACTATAATTTTCGAAGAGTTCTACACGAATAAAAGTTATTATATCCCTTCAGTCGCGGTGTTCTCGCTACAGATTAGTCGTCACAAAATTGAGAGGACATTTAGTTTACGTAGAATATCTCAAATTTAAAAATATTAAAAAAATAACAACGAACGTTTTATTGAACATGAAATATTACTTAACATTAAGTATCAGTCGAAATAGAATGAACGAAAAAAAACATACATTCTTTTCAAACTTTTGTCCATCAAGCTCTTCTTCGAAATCCAGCAAACCGATTAATAATAAATTCATCAAATCAAATTAATAACACCGAAGAAATCATTTATCTGAAATATTGGCAATACTATTAATGAAAAGAAAAGAAAATATATCGATCTAGTTAATGGGATAAAAAGAAATTTAGAACACAGCGATAATACCCTGTTGCAATGCTGAAACAATTACAATGATAAGATACGTAGAACAGTAATCGAAAAAGTGATTTATTCCTGTGGTACATATATCGTTAATTAAAAAATGCTCATAGATGTGGTTAAAATTTGAACACAACCAACAACTCCTACAAAAGCAACGATTACCCGGCCAACAGGAAGAGAGAAAAATCATAATAATAATATCTCCGTTGGGGATGCATGTTTGTAGTATTCAGTCGGGATGGAACGAATCAGCAAGTGACGGATAGTGAAATTTAGGTGCTACAAATAAGACAACATTCAAAAAAGCGGCTACTGGCGGAAAGTCTCGTGTATGCGATTCCAGTAGTAGTGACAGAATATGATCTGCTAATAACTCTTGACGAGATAAGGCCGCAAGTATAAATAATCATTGCATTTACAATGATAAGAAGTATCGTTTTCTCTTCAGGAACTAAAATGGGTTCTCATCTCGTTTAGTGGATCTCAAACTATTGATAAACTATTATTCGCCTGTCGTAATCTGTTTTCAAGAATATCACCTTTAACCAAACTCGAACTTTTTTTTATCCGGATACAATGCTATCAAATCACCAGTCATGCGTAGCAAAAGAAGAGTTACGTTCGCTACAAAATCTAATCCTTATTTTCGATAAATCCCTTTACAAAAAAGTTTGAAAATTCTAGCCGCTACAGTTTTTCACAGATGATCCAATCACGATGTGCTTACTTTCCGTCAGAAGAAAACCTCGGTAAATAAATCTTATCATCGATAATATACAGCTTACATCGTTCTTTTGCGACAATTTCAACTCATTAAAGTTCTCTACGGAGTAACCTCTATTATAACACAAACGGTCAAATTCATTTAACAATTCAGATAAACGGAAACTTATTAATTTTAAATATTAAAATATAAACCCAATAGAACTCCCTCCAATCATTCCTGGTACAGCTTAGACTTGGTAATCTATTTATCTCAACTCACCAACAAAACTGTGGCTCGCTGCATGATGATCTAGTTGAAAATGTCTACATCGTTATCAACCTCAAAGTTTTTCAATCTCTAGCTAATTTGAAAATTTAAGCTATCATTTCTTTTCTGTCATCGCGCTATAAGAAATAAATGCAGAGCTCTAAAACAACTAAAAGTAAATACAACTTTCAGCAACCATTTGATCCACAATAACAAGTAATGACAAACATCCCTCGTGAAACATGTTATATCAACATCCTGCAGATTCGTCAATTAAGTCGTCCTGGCGATCAGTTAATTGTATCCGCCAAGATCACTAAAACAGTCGCAATCATAGTAGGTAGCTTTTACATCGTTTTACGCATCTTCAATATATTTAGCGTGGTTGACGATGTACCACAAGATTGGAAACTCGACAGAATTATACTGCTACCTCAAAATAATTAGCTACTGGCCAACACCAATAACATTGGTATTATGCAAAGTTTCCGATAGAATTCTAATTTCAAAATCCTCGTGGGAGCTAGAAGATAAGTCACTACTTTACAATCAACAGAGTAAATTTCGTTCTGAAGATCTACACTGAATCGGCTCCTGGTTCTTCAAAAAGGCATAAGCGATTGTTTCCCTACAAAATGTCTATGTCTTCGTTGATTTATTTTCACATAACATGGAGTTTTAAAATCTTGGAGACGTGATAATTCGGGTTTTAAGATTACTCGCGTACCTTCATTCGCAACTTGCTGACCAGTCGTCATTTCAAAGTTCGTACAGGTTAATACTTCATATTCGATCTTACAAACGATATTCCACAAGGTTCAGTTCTCAGTTCAACTTTATTTGATATAGCCATCAATGATATCAGATAATGTATCTATTTCTGTCAAATGTATCCTAGCCTCATTTGCAGGTGAGCTCAACATATATATTTCTTGGCTGATGTATTAAAACCTAGGTCATACATTTTTGTAAATAAAGAAATTGCGAACATTCTGTTTCACTTTTCATAAACATTGTTCATATTCCTACTGTAGAATCAAACAAATATTTGGAATTAAGTTTTCACTGAAAATTGGTTGGGTCTCTACTTATTGATAAACTTAGCAAAACTCAATTCCTTTAAAAAGTTTTCTTACACTTCCTACAACGTTATATCGTCACTTCCATACATCTATCGCGCACTTATAGGTTCGAGATTCGATTAAGAATCTTCAGTTTTTTAAACAGACTGAATATTTACAGCATCCTACGCACTAATTAGCGACCGAAGCACCCTGTACACCTAATCTATTAGCATTATTATGCGAAAGCGGAGAATGATCACTGTAACATCGTCAAGAACTGCTCTCTATTAATATTTTCATAAATGTTAAATCTTACCCCCTGAATTTCAGTCCCTCAATCTATCATCGGTCGTGTAAAAAAATTATACCCCCCCATATTAAACGGAACTAAACTACTAAACAGATGTTTTGTTGACTGTTTAATATTTATTTCATTTTGGTTGAACTACCTGAAATTCTTGATGACAATGGATAAAAGTTCAACTGCTCCTTAGATTATTGAGTATCCAGTATCGTTAAGAGTATCTAAGACTTATTCATTGGTGCTTCTGACTAATGTTGTAGCATACATGGTATGTTGATGAATACAAGTAAAATTTAAGGAAGCAATTAATTTTAACGATGACATTTTAATTTAAAAGTAAAAATTGAAGTATTTACTAAACTAAACGTAATCATTAATTTTTACCATCAAATATATATATATATATATATATATATATATATATATATATATAATATGGTTAGTTTGATATTAAAACTGAATGAGATATAAATACAATATAAACACACACATATATATATATATTAATTATGAATAAATGTGTGAATACTTACGCCCTAATGTAGATATTGTTCCAACGCGTATTAAAGCAATTTAATTGTGTGAACAACGGGAAAATCATCGTGGAATTACATGAAGCGCACAACATATATACATAAAAACAAAAAAAACAACATCGCATTAAAAAATTAAAAAAAAAAACATTAAAATTATATGAATAAAACTCACTGTTTTTTAAATAGTCGACAAAAATAATTTTAGGAGTGTCAAGAATTTAAGAAAGCAACTTATAACAAATTTACTTAATGCAAACGTGAAAACACGACATTACGTATATACATGGTTAACATGCATAATCCGGACATCCGGTTACTTTATTATTGTCATTATTTTTTGTGAAAAAATTATAAAATCGGGGCAATTTTTGACGCTTAGAGAATAAAAAATTTTCTTCATATCAAAAACATTATTTTTCACTAATAAGATATTTTAAATGTAATATTCGTTAGAACCCAGCTTTCCGCGAATTTCGACATATTAATTAATTGAATATGTTACAATTTGATTTGCAATTTTCCGAAGTTATTACTTATTTAATAACAATGTCATCTGCATGCCGTGTAACTTTATACTCATTCTTACATTATTTTTCATCGGCGCTTCATTAATCCCCACCACGTTCATTATGAATGGACACAAAATGCGTCACCGTCTAGAGTGCTTTTTATAGATACTTTTCTAGAAATTTGACCTCTAAATTCTATTTCGAATCCGTTCTTTCTTCTTACACTGTGCACGCACATTTCCCGAGTATCATCATCATCATATTGAAATAAAATAAGTTCTGCAAACTGTCAATATTATCAGCAAAATGTAAATTTGAGATATAAAATTCGCGACATTTAGATCTGGATTATAATCGTAATTAATTACACGTCCCTCTAGTAAACATGGAGGAGAAAAAAAAAATGAATTTCGCTAGAAACTTTGAATGAAAGGTAAACTAAGCAGAAAAGTCACCCCACCGACAAATTTCACTGAGCAGCATTCGAACACACGTAAAAAATTAATATTTCAAAAACGCCACTTGTTAAAAATTTGATTTGAAAAATGCTAACATTTCGCAAAAAACCTTTTTAAAATTACAAGTTTTTAAAAATTTGGCGTAGCACTTTGTAATGTTAAAAATTGTACAGTCTTTTTTGTCATTCTCAATATAAACCGCGTCCTGCCGGTATTGTAATACATTATTTTGTCGTGTAATTTATCCTATTGAACGCTGTGCTATAAATACGTTTGTTATCTTGCTGTTCGTTCCTATAGAACACTTGACGATAATAATGCAACCGCTTTTTCAACAGAAAAAAAAAATAATATTAAAATAAATTCTCTTAAAAAGATAGTAAATAAAAACGAATTAAATTCGATCGCGTTCGAATAATTAGTTAATGAAATTTATGAAATATATTCTAAATTGTTCTTTTAAAAAGTTAATTTGTGATTAGATTTAATAAAACAACCTGTTTGTGTAATACGCCGTTTTTTTATCTTAATAGTTTTTATCGACATTTTAAAAGTATTTATAGGCAATCAGCTAAAAACGGAATCGTAAAAAAAAAGTATATATATATATATATACGATGTATAAGTTTATATACTTATGAATGAAATGAATTCTGTGGAAGAGAAGTAATGGAACTTAATTTTGTAGTGACAAGAGACAATCGTATAATGTACCGATAGGGTTTATATGAAGACATTCCTGATAAAAACGACTTATTATCATCGCGCAAGAGATAATTGAACGAGGAGACGCTCTCGTTTTATTTCTAGAAATCAACTAGGCAAGTATTCAGGTTCGTAAACGAATTAAATATATTAGAGAGAAGACAGAGATAGACGTTTAAGAAAAAAGAACGAGCTGGTTAATAAAGACAGTGTTGAACCGAAACAGGAAACGATTATCCCCACTCTAACCGCTATATACGAAATGTACTAAATCACCGAGCGGCGGCGTGGCAGATTTAATAGCCTTATAAATAAATCGAATTTTAAAAATCGTCTATCAGACTGCCGAGAATGAAATCACTGACCAGTTTTATCGCGCGTTTTAAGCTCAAACACGAAGCAGGCCGTAAATTTTCAGTCATTCGACGGAATTTGACAAAATTCCTATTGCCGAGGGTGTGCAAGAATTATTAACGACTAATGGCATCGGAATGACCGGGGTAGTAGATGGGGTTAATGGATATTTAAGAATAAATAAGTAACCGGAGCGAAAATAAATAATAGAATAAAGAAAGTTAAAAGGATGTCTGAAATTTACGATTTAAATCGAACTGTTGAATGAGGACGAGCCGCAATATCGAGCATTAATAAGGAAAGAAAAAATAAAGCAAGATGAACTCATTACGACGGCGATGTATAATTACTACCGCACGATATAGCAACACAAACGTAGAAACCAGAACGAGATTTATGTTAATTTATGTTAAGTTGGAAAAGTAAAGATATATATATATATATATATATATATATATAAATATAATTTATAATACGTGGAGTTCAATTAGAGAGGGTCGCCTTCACACAGGTGGCGGCAAATAGTGATGCGGATTAGTAATATTTTAGCCAAATAAGCAGTTTCAAATTAAGAATGGGTAGTACTTAATTCCGAAGATGAGACACGCGAAGTAGTTACGCGAAGCTCCTTCATTTTTTTTACTAGGAAAAATAACTGTACCAGTGTGCATCGACCTATACCTTCTGCAATAAAACCCGCTCTATGCAGTACTTTTGAAACTAAAAGTTAAGAAAAACTGAAAAAGCGTAGTTACGCCACTGAAGTTTGTTCATTTTATATATATATATATATATATATATATATATATATGAGCGCCTATTTTCATAACGACAAATTCTCGCGTTGACTGAACGTACCGAACACGCTAGTTTCATCTTGTTAAATAAGTATCGATAGATTATTAATGAGGTACGCATGAGTGAGACGCGTATGACCCAGGCGCAAGATAGAGGTAACAATAAGAAAAAACAATTCGATGATGTTTCAAATAGAATAAATGCGAAACATAAACAGAAAATTGCGAATATGAAAAAACAACGAGATGATTTGTTCGATAAACTTAATTGTAAAGAAATGGAATATAAAAGATTAAAACGAGAATTTATGGAACTGCAAAGAGGACACAAATCGGTGTTAATTGAAAAGTCAAATTCCCTTAACAGTTCATTTAAAAAATTAGAAGGAAGGCGATCTAATTATCAAAATTTAATCACATTAAATCGTGATAAAGAAAGTTTGAAATTAAGAATCTCTCTCGATAATTTACATAAAGAGAATGAACAATTGAATGTAAAATTACAATCGCGAACAGCTGAATGCAAGATATCGCGATCTAATTTAAAACAGTATAAAAAGTTTTCTAAACTAAGTGAAAATCTTGCAGAAGATAGTGTATCTGACAAGGATAAAATTGTTCAAATCAGGACTTGGAAGAATGAAGGTATGAATAAATTGAAGGATGAAGTACCCAAAGCAATGATTGATCACAAACCTAAAAAAAATGAAATCAAAGAATTGCAGAATAAACTATCTTATCCTGACAAAATAATTCAAGAAGAAAAAAGATAGCAAGTAACCATTATAGCAAAGAGTACATAAAATTTAATGAAGAAAAATTGATACAAGTGCATGAATATATTACGAATGAATATCAGCATAAAATTTCTGAACTCGAATCTAGACTCGATGAATATAAAAATAATGAGGTCAAACGTTTAAAAGTACAGATCTCACAATTGCAGAATAGACTGAACAGCGATGAAATTTGTCGAAATATCCACAATAAATAATTAAAATTCTAAATGAACAAGCAAAGCAGCAGAAAACTGAGTACGAAAAGCTACAACATAAAATTACGATTAATAATTTTATGAAAATTTTATTATAGTTTAAAATTATTGTTGTTTTATAAATAAATTTAAATTTCATTTTAAAAAATTATAAAAATAAAATAAAAACAAAATAAAACAAATATAAAAAATATATAGGATAAATAAGATTATTAGCTAACGAGGTAAAATAATCATGTAATTTTAGGAAATTTATGAGCGAATCTAGATTTTGAAAAATGTTGACATTTGTAAGGCTTAAAGGAAGTTGAAATAAGTTTCTTGTGATATAAAAAATATTCATGCATTCAGTTTGTGTTATAAATGAAAAGAGAAATAATTTAGACATTTGATGTTCAACAACTTATTTAGCTCTCGAATTTTCGAATAATATGTATATACATTTTGTTCAAAATTTTCTGAAAACATGGTTACTTGTATAAACCGCCATATTCTATTTGAATGTTGCACAACATATAGGTCGATGTGTGTATGTTTGTATATAACAGATTATTTTAGGTATGGACAAAAGAATTAAAGTAAGTGGATTAAGGACTCAGCCAACATACTAAACCTGTGGTTCACAGTAGAATAATAGAAATACAACCGAGAGTCCACGTCAAAGTCGGTTGGTCTGGAAAATAAACATAGACAAAATTATTGAAAAAAAAATTCTGGACATACGTCTGTAATTTTCTCTTAAAATGTTAAATTCCTGAATAAGTACCCTGCTGAGCGTCTGAAATATCCCAAAAAATCAGTTGAAGACAATATAAAAAAAAAAAAACATTACTGCTAAAATGTGGAAAGATGAAAAGTCAATTATTAACAATATAAATACCCTCATAAATGCAACTTCATTGAACAGATAAACTGGTCATGCCACATAAGGCGAAAAAGGCCAGCTGCCTCTAGAAAATAATATTTCAAAAAGAGCTATGTTTCCTCTTTATTGAAACTGTTTTTTATAGAAATTCCAAGAAATATCTGAAAAGCATTCAAAGTAAGGTCAAATCAACTGTATCTATACATACCTACACAACATTTGTAAAAAAAAAGTATACGTGTATAACTATAAATAATAATCATGTACGTACCTATAGTCAGAGTAAGTGTATGTATGTTTGACAATGACAGATAGAATATGTGAGCGAGTGTTAGAATGAGTATATGTATATAAATATATTTATATATACGTGTATCTATATATAAAAATATAAGTACTAAATGAAATTAATCTATCTGTTAACCAGTATACTATCTCGATATCGGACTTGTAAAATTAAGATAGTGTACGACCAAGCTTGCAGAAAGAACGAATTATTCGTAAATGAAAACGTTGCCTAACCGTTATAGAATCGATAAAGTATGACACATGGAAAGGCAACCCAGCCAGATAACGCAATCCTGAAAAGGGATCTGCTGAAAAAGAACTGCCTGATGAGAAGATCATCTCCGCGAAAACATCCTTTCGTTTCCGAAAACGTTGATCTGCTGTTTACAAGCAATAATAGCAGAAATCGTTAACTGAAATAATTCGAACCGACGACCGGGTCGTTACGAACCGTTTCTTAACGTTATCGATGTTCGAAGATGGTCAATGAGCACATCAAAAAGTCAGTGGTTCAACTATCAATAATATACGATCATCTGGTTTAATGTTGCCGAAAGCAGTTACTATATGAAATGCTTGAAAGCACCTACGTTATTGAACCATGAAATAAAGAGCGTTCGTAAAACGGTACCGTTCGCAAAATATCAACTACAACGCAGATCGAACATCCTATTTCCACGCAACAAAAAAAGGAAAGAAGACCTGGAAATGACCAAATCAGTGTGAGAAAATTCAGCCAAGCCAGTCCATGCGTTGCCATATATAATCTTAAAATTAAAAAAAAAAAAAAAAATGAATAAATAAATCCTTACATAGTCGCAGAAACTTGTCTGGTAAATATCGCCTATTTCGTTTAAGATCGACTTATTTTAAAATTAATCTTATATTCTTGTAAATTTATGTATATATCGCGTAAACATCTCACATATCTTGTGAATCGATTGTTTTATACGTCATGATCATGTTCAGAAGTAGTTGTGATGTAAATTAGGTTCAAAAATTTGTAAATATTCAGGTTAAGGCACATATCTTAAGATTTTGTGAGTTACAAAAAAAAAATTAAGTTATTCAGATTTTCATAATCATAGTAATATAAAAAGGTACTGAGCTCATAGAGACACAGAGAATAAGTAAATTTCAAATAAATGTTGCAGTTTACTTATTAGTTGGCGGCGGGGTTATATGACAAAAGCCGTATGTTCGCGTCGTGATAATTTAATTACTTAACTTGGGAAATGAGGACTAATATACAATTCAATACAGTACGTAGATGATATAACATTAATAACATGGAGCGAGGCAAAATTACAAAATTATTTATCAAAACTTGCATTCTATGGCTGCGAAACTTGGACTATCTTCAAAAAAGAGGACTCAAACTGCGGGCTTTTGAATGATGGTGGTACGGAAAAATGATGAAAATATGTTGGGCGGAGAAACTAACTCCAAAACAAAGACTTACTTCAAAGAATACAATAAGAAAATATCAGTAATAAAAAATCGAAAAAACAGCAAGATTAGATACTTATTAAGACATTCTTCCTGAATAACAAACTTAATCGAAGGTAAAATAAATGAAAAACGACCGAAGGGAAGACCAAGAACAAAATTTATGGAAAGCATAATAAAGAAAAGAAAATATGCTGAAATTAAAAAAATTGGCATACGGCAGAAAGTTACTAGATGACAGCCATGTTGCCCACCACCTAATTGTTCAGGAGCTGAAGAAGATATAAAACTCATACACAAGCTCTGATATTTAAAAAAAAAAAATGTGTAATCGATTCCACAGGTGGTGTTATATGGAAGGTTAGCTTAGTGATCTCAGTGCAACTTGATAAAGTCAGAACGTAATTTTCTTAAGGAAAGGTATTCAAGAAGAACATCATCGAAATTTCAGATTGTTTGTTTGGAATAGAAGATCATAATCTACAACAAACATAATTTAAAGTACTCCAAACTAACAAATATATTAAAATCGGTCCCCGTTGATATTAATGTCACGCGAATTACAAGACATCTTTACTGGAAACTCGTTCTCCTATTTTTAAATAAAATTTCACTGAAAAATGTTGTTCGTGTAGTTTTTGAGTTATTCGAAAAACAAGAAAACCGTCCGTCTTCTCCGGGTCAGCCTGTATATTAATGCATCTTTAAAAAAGTTTTTTATATTTAGAAAAAGAATTACCGATAATAATCCGAATGCCTCGATATTGGTTAAACGATCGATTAACGAAATGTGAAAGAGAAAATTTTAAAGCGGCAGTATCGAAATTATTCAATTTTTGATCTTCGACCGTGTCAATTCATATTTTCGTATGCCGTAGTAAAATATTTCGCTCTAACGTATATTTAATACTCTCGTCTCAGTTTCGTCTAGACGCAAATAATAATTCGCTTTTTCACGCTATCATCTCCTCCTTAAAGTCTAAACGCATTTATTATATTATCATTATCGATGTTAATATTATCAGTAGGGATATCAATATTGTCGTGGCTATTATTAATATTATACTCATTTTGTTCATATTATTATTATTATTATTTTTATGATGATTATCGTGAAATCTTTATAATGGTATCGCTCGATTACATCCAGAAGCTACGATTTACATGTTCACGGCGGCACCGATGTACCGTATAATTATAATTAGTAGTCTCAACGAATACGGTCGGATAAGGACTACTGAAATGGCGCGCACACATCGTCCGTCATCGCTCGCTACGAAAAAATATACCGTAAAAGCACAATAGCCTAAGGACAGTGCAGAGCATGATTCTGATCATTTCTTGATAAGAAGAAAGAATTTCTCCAGATAAGCTATATTATATATATATATGTACATTTTTTCTACATGAATTCCTAGGTAGATAATTATCATCTTTGTTGTCCATACTAGTGGAAAATTATAATAATTTGACAAAATCATATGGTAAAGCAATTATACTTTCGCCTTTCATAGTAAAGAATTGTTGCAGATAAAAACATAATAAAAAATAAAAGTTTAAATTAAAACGACGGGACACCGTCAATTTTTAAACATACTCACGGTTGCTGGATCCTTATCACGGTCGTATTTATAATTATTATAATCATCGTCATCATCATCATCACGGTCACAGAATAGTATTGACACGAACGGATAAATTCGAACATCCATCAGCAAGTTACCATCATTGAATGAAACAGAAGGAAACAAAAAAGAAAAAAAAACGAAACATTTAATATCAATATCAATATCAATATAATGTTGATGTATTGGAGAGTAGTGATTTTATGAATTAACAAAACAAAATAAAATCGAAGTTAATCACTAAAAAATTTTTTATTATATCAGGGAAGCTTTTCGACTATAAAGTCATTATCAAGCTACTATTTTTTAGTGATTAACTTCGATTTTATTTTGTTTTGTTAATATCAATATATATATATATATATATATATATCGAAATAAATTAGCAAATTGACAATTATTTATACGATAATAATGCGTGGAAAAATGAACGTATATAATAGCGCTCGTGTTAATATTCGGCGTACTTGATTCTTAAATTGACGAATAAATTCGTAGCAAATAGAGTAAGAAAAATATTTTTTGCAAAAAAACGATACAAGGGTGAAAAGTCTTGTTTAATTCGGACGTTCGTATCTAAAACCATCTTATTTATACACGAATACAGTTCAAATAGCTGTAATTTCAAATATCCATTTATATAGAATTATTATTATTCTTATACAATCGTTACCTCCGATTGAGGATACCGCGATTTTATTCTACGGTCATATATTAAGACGAGAAGAAGAAGAAGAAATATATATTTACAAAACATATAAACAAAATCATGAATACATGAATAATTGAATAATGAAGAATGTGAAGTACCTTATATATATACCTTAACAGTTAACTTACTAATGTATAATTACATCTAATGTATATGTAATAAAATTAAAATTTAAAACGTAAAATTTAAAGTTTTAAAAAGACGAGAATCTGGCTCAAATGGCGGGACAAACGTCATTTTAAGCATCCAATTATTCCGCTGCTAGTTGAGGTTAATGAAGTATAATAACGTAATACAGGTGGACAGAATTTCCGATAAGACGCAATCGTAGAAGCGGAATAAAAATGTTTGCAATAGTAAAAATAAATTCTTCGTTACACAAATATAATACCGGCACGTACATATAATAACTTTCTCGTAATTTAGAATTTTTAGCGAAATTTAGTTCGACCCCGATTAGATCTCGTTCGTATCACTTCACGAGTTAACATTATACGTTGGTGACTTGTGCTTGATTTTCCATACCCGCATTGAATAAATCCAAACTATACCCAGATTTACCTAATACAGGCCTTCTATGATTACAGCGATGCGACCTATGTTAATCCCGTAATCCTTAAATAAATAAACGATAGAAGAAATTCTTTGTGAAGGATTTTCACACTGTACAGAACTTCTCCAATATTCGTAGCCTGTGTATCGTTAGTGAGCGCAAATTCGTTGGCGAAGTTAGGTTTATGAATTCATTAAGATTATTAAACAAAAAAATTTTCCGTTCGTACTAACGGTTTCTTAATAAATTTTTTAAAAAACATTTTATTGTTCACGCGTGACAAAGGATATGGATAGAACCGACAGAAAATTTATGATTTTATGACATATGTCTTATCTAGACTCGAAATTTAAAATTTTTAAATTAATTTTTACAACGTCGGTGCACCGGAGTGCAAATTGTACTTTCAAAATTCAATACACGATGTTAATCATTTTATATTTGGGTGTCCTATCATTATCCGCGATAGAAAGAACCATGTAGCTTTTCTATAATACAGCGCACCATAAGTTTATCCGACGGCGAATTTATTTAATATTATAAATCAATCTCGTCAAATCATGACGTTGAATATTTGAGCAGAGTGATTTCCTTTTGTAATTTAATTATACCGGATTAATCAATTTTCCAAATTATTATTGTATAGAATAGAAATATATGTATAAAACAAGACGAGAAAAACATTAATATATATAACGCCACTTATTGTTTCTTGCATCTTATACAACCTGTTATTAAACGCATATTGATGGTTGACAGGACTCTACGTTTACATACTGTCACCGACCTTAGATTACCACACTTGCAAAGGACTACTACACGTATAAGTTTATTTAATTATAATATGTAGTTGTTTCCTCTTTTTCAACTTCAGTTGCCCTATTTTTGAGTACGTCTTTTCTGTACTTTTATATACAATATAACAAAATATATTTGATCCATCCGCACTGTCTAGAATGAGGATTATTATAAATAAATAAAAAAACATGCCCCGTGGAAGAGTTTCCTATACTCGCCCTATTAATCGTGGCGTAGAATTAGCAATGTAATATCCTTAGTAAAGTTTTATCTTCTCGAAAGTTGGTAGATATAATAGAGTGATGGGTAACCAGAGTCAAACGACACACTCGGAGCAAGCAAATATGAAATGGTACGCCACTGCCTTTTTAAGTTTCCTTTATTTTCCAACAGCTTGCACTTATTTACGACGAATTAGGTGGATAACTGAGTTAGTTAAAGGTCTTTTTATCATAATGAATTCGGCTCTAGAATGAGATTTGAAACGTTCAAGCGTTCTACACCGCGATATATTTATTTATTATGATACCATACGTAAGTCTTTATTTTAATATTATCTAATTATTCCGTGAATACTGACCACGTTGAAAGCATGTCGATAAAATATATTTAAAAAAATCAAAAACATAAACACTTCAAAAATATTAACACGTAGCCGAAAGGTATAGTCATTAATTTACGAAAAAAAACTCAATGCCTAACAACTCCACCTCTTTCATCAAGGAATATCTTCTTAGCTACCTATTACAAGTGAACAGTACATCACGGATACATATTTCATATATACATCGTATATATATATATATATATATATATATATATATATATATATATATATATATATATATATATATATATATATTGTTGCTACATTAGGTTTCGATAGAAATTAAATGCACCACCAATTTACTTGATGCTACTGTATTATTACGATTACAGCTATTACATATCTGTTATTTATTATTATTATTATTATTATTAGTAGTAGTAGTAGTAGTAGTATTAATAGTAGTAGTATTATTATTCATGTCACGTAGTCATTATTATCATTATTGTTACCATAAACAAAATAGTATGATCATGCATTCGTCACGTATACAATTATTCTCAGATATTGAAGTCAGTTTAGGCGATACACGAAAATAAATACATCAATAAATAAATAAAAAATAAAAAAATCATTTATAGGTATATATAACAATAATAACGGTATCACAAAGAGTAGTAATAATTACGGAACTTTAAAATATTTAATGCTAAGTTGGTTTTAAAACTGTAGTAAATACAACACACAAATATATATATATATATATACACTATCTGCATAATACATATTATCTGGGAGACCGAGCATTTTTTGATGTTGAAATTTTAGATAAAATATACTGCACAAGTGATGGACACTGGTGAATACAGTGCAGAGGTACTTGTAGAAATAAAGTAAAAACTCGTGGCCGCGAGGAATTCGGTTCTATGTAGAAATAAGCGCGCGTACGTATGACATTCGCAGATAAAAGTAGAAACTTTTGTAAAAATCCCTTTTAGTAGGATTTTGGAAAATTAACTACAATAATCGGGAAAAATGAAAAAAACAAAAATGGTACGGAGATGGTCGTAAATAAAACGAAAAACATATCCTAACAATTTTATTTTTCGCTTTTCTTTAGGATTTAAACTTCGTTCTTCGCGTATTACTTCTAGAATTTCTTACTTTTGTTTTCATTTCTTTCCAAGATGTTTCGTTATTCCGTGCCAGATCCACATCTCCGTTGAATTAAGTTTATTAATTTCCTGCGCTGTTAACCAATTTTCACAGCAGTAATTGAGCACACTCCAAACATACGATCCAAGTCGTAATAATGAACGATTCTCTAAAACTACCGTCGTCGATAACAAATTCCGGGATAGCGTGAAAATTTAATTCACGCATAAGATTGCAAAAATAGAAATCATTGTAGCGCTGCTTAAAGGAACGATTTTTGAAAAATGATGAAATTGTGGTTTACTTTATAGCGTATGAAAAAAATTGGAAACATAAAAAATTTATATGCAAATATTATAGTAGATGATAAAAAGATACGATTTACTGGAAATAACGCGTAAACGTTAAATTAATCAAAAGCAAGCAATACGCTATATAAAAAATAACATACACACACACACATATATATATATATGTGTGTGTGTGTGTAGAGAAAATCGCGGTATCTTCTACATGAAACGGCATAGCAAAAAAAGAAAAGGCACGAATAATCGCACTCGAAGTAGCATTTTGAAAATAATAAAGACGTAGCGTATTATTAGGAATATAATACATAAAATACAATAATAGCAAACAATAAAAAGCGCAAGATAAAAATTATTTCCTACAAGATAGAAGGTAGAATAATGGAAAAATTAATCAAAATGACAATAGTTCGACTCACTCGTACAACCGTCATTTCAGCCTAAAAGATGGAGTGACCGGAAAAACATTAATTGAAGTAAGGCTAGACTCTTAACTTAAAAATTGAATTAATTGTCCGCGTATTCTTGAAAAGGCGTATTATTGAGAGCGGTACACATTATTTTGGTGAGAATTATCGTAATAATATACGTAACGGTAAAATGAGAAGCGAGTATTTAACATCGACAATCTCCTATATAGTACCGAGACTAAATAGACGATCTAATCGATTGTTTGGTGAACCTTAGAGGGTGGTTGAGTACTCTGTTTTAAACACTACTCCTCGGTGGATCAAACATTTCGATAACATATAGTCATATTTTACGTTAAGGACACGAGTTTCGCTTTAGTTTAAAATATTGAGACGATTTTTTTTGTTTAATTTAATATTCGTTAAATGATCAATGTGCTGCTCCGATAGATTACATTTTCCATCGTTCCGAGATTCGCATTATGTGGTTCGGTGTTTTGAAGTGCGTGTTGGTTTATTGATGTGCACCGACGTGTGAGTCAATGTTTGTAATGTGTTTATTAATCTGTCGAGGAATATCCGCGCGTACTTTTCTAGTACAACTGCGTAAAAATGCGTGTTTGTACTTGTGAATTTTTGTTCTTTGTAATTTTTAATTATTCATCGCACTATTTAATAATTGTAAGTCTACACAATAATTGATTTAGCTGTTGCGTGGACTCCGAAAAAAAAATCCGATTTTAACAATTTCACGTATCATGCGATGAAGCAAACGTCGTTCTATATTTTTAGATGTACATGCCATATAGGAAGTTTCTAGGATACAGGAACGATCGAGAACTTATAACGGACTTTGCGCATTATTTGCAGCCAACCGGAATAGAACGTATAACATCGAAGGTATTGCCCGTTGACATTTTTTACACTGATTCATGTTTAATGTAATTTTCCTTCGAACGCGCTTGTCATCATTCTGTTTTCTTTTCTCTTCATTTCGCTAGTGTAAAGTGTTGCTTCCCTCTTAAAACGTGTCTTATCGAATGGACCGGTTTCCTTCTTTTTCCTCCTTCAGTCTATTCACGATATCCGCGATTGTTACTTTACAATTTAATATTTCGTATTTTCCCCGTGTTTCAAACTTCGATTATTTCCTTACAATTTTGCGTGTATCGTTAGTAACGCGTTATAGTTAGCGGATGTAAAGTAAAAAAAAAAAAACGAATTTATTAAAAGTCGACCGCAGATAGGACACACGTATAGGAATATACGTGAAACATGTAGCATCCGCGAAATTTCAAATCACAACCGCCTCGAAAGTACAATTTCCCTTCAATTTAGTAGGCTTAACACGTATTGTAACATTAGCAGACAATTCGTACGGACTATATGGTCGATTATAATTTTCGCGATAAGATCCTCCGGATTGTAACAATATCGTATAGACGTCATACATTGGAACAGCACTCTCTTCGTTCGAAATTGAGATTAAGGCGTGAAAACAAATCCGAATTAAGTTAAACTAAATGAGAGCTGTAATTACACATACATTTACAGAGGGCGTGTTACTACGATCTTTTAAAATTATAGCCGGCGCTAATGACGGCCATTCGAAATTCGACCGTTAGTGATATTAGCGCCATTTCAGCTTTATCGTGATATACGCTCCGAGTATTACAAAATCCTCTTACGACTCAATTATAATCGTCTTAATCGAAATACGTTATTCTATCTTGGTCACTGCGTAATCTCCGACAGACAGTACGACGTACATAGTAGCAAATACAGAAATGGAATATATATATATATATATATATATATATATATATATATATATATATATATATATAAAGCGGCAAGCACCAAATGTATAAGACATTAATAGAGGCTATTTTTACTTAGAAATGTAAAAGTCTTCTGATTAAACGACTGGAATCATTACGATGTTTCAACAACGTCGGTACCTTCTAACTAATAAACGCCGGCAAACAAATTGCTCGTCTTGTCTAAACGTTCAAACTATGATTTAGAAGAGCATAAATCAAAAAATATATATAAAACATACACGACAGCCTAAAATAAATAAAATCATTAAAATCATATATTTTCAACAATGTAAAGCTTTTTGACAATTATATCATTATGAAAGTTAACACTATCCAAACAAATATTACACACGTGTAATCACCCACTTCTTTATTTTTTTCTCTCCAAAACCATATTGAGTATTAATAATGTAATCATGTTAAATCCGTTTTTAGTAGCATACTCGTGCCTTTATGCTCAAATAACTTATGTATATATATACTCCATCGATCCACTGCTGGACGTAGATCTCTTACATTAGTTCCGGTTCTTAGCTTTCTGAATCCAATTCTTCCTCACCACCTAAGTTATATCGTCATACCAACAAGTCGGCGGTTTACCAATGGTTCTTCTCTTATGAAGCGATCACCATTCCAACACTCTATCAATCTATTGTCCTTCCCTCTAGCTACCCTTGACCGTCTGCTCCACCGCATGTTACAAAGTGCTGCATTTTTTCGTATCCAAGTATCTAGATTCCGGCTGACCATCTAATACTTAAATATTTTCCTTTCCTGCGCTGTTTGTCCCCTTATTAGTCTTCTAATATTTGATTTTGTGAAAATCCGTGCTGGTGAGCCATATGTAAAAACCAACAGAACGCACTGGTTATATAGTTTCACATTTTAATCATATTGGTATTTCGACGTTTATAAATACATAACTTCCTAATGTGATATTCTGCGATATACTTCTGTCTGTATTATCTTTGTGTAATCAGTCGTAATTTTTTGTTCAAGATACACACGTACTGATTTGACTGAGTATGCTATTGTATTATCATATATAGATAAAAAATAAATAACAAACAAAAACTTAATGTCATTAAATATGTTATATATAATGACACTGTATATATTATACATAGTCGTGCATGGCAAGTTAAAATTTCTTCTTCACTAATTCGTAAATTTTTATCACTCACACCCTAATTAGATGTGGACTCTATTACAATAAATAATATATATATATATATATGTGTGCTTATTAATTCTTGTTTCGTTCTTGATGTGTGTCGATGTTGGCAGCCTGTGGAGGCTATGTTGTTTTGGTGCTGTTTGTCTAATGTGTTGTTTATTATTCTGTTACAAATTTCGAATCATCATGTTAAGTTTGATGGAATTACATCGGATGCCATAATGGATGTTCTGCATGAACGATTTAGTGCAGTTTACCTCTCCCAGAGGTGAAATTGGCCACCATCGTGGGTTCTGAGCTGAAATTTTCCTTATGATATTTCCCGAAGTTACAGACCTATGCCAATAAGTTGTAAACGATCAATGTACTTATTCTGACATTATATATATATATATATATATATATATAAAATTTTGGAAATCAAGACTGAGGTCACATTTAAGACACGGTTGTCTGATGACGGGTATTTTGGAAATAAAAATATCTACAAGTAGATCAAGAAGAACACTAACACCCCGACGTTTATAGATACAATTGGAAACGAAGCAAATTTAAATAATTCGGTTAACCACACATGAATTTGAAATCTCGAGAATAAAATTTACGAGTGATAGATAAAAATAAATTGCTCGCTATTAAAATAACAACGTTCGTTGAAAATTTAACATATTCGATGTTAGCAGCTATTTTTTTATCATCGATTTCTGATCGAGAACCAGTCGAAAACACGGATCTATCAAATACTGCACTATTTCACAAAAAAATATACAGAAAGTATAAAAACCAAAAATAGCTAGATAAATATCAGCATCAGCTTCTGATCATTTTAACACGTACTACACGATTATATAGAGATATCATTTTTGTATTTTAACTAATAATAGTCGGAATTATATTAGCAATAAGAAATATCGATAGACCAACACTTGGCGTAACATTTTCAAAGTTGATTATGAATTTCACGCATCCGGAAAATAGAGAGCGAAAAAGTAAAGTATTATTTCCAGATCGATTTATCTTCTCGTCGATAAATTTATATCGTTTAAATTAATTCAATTCAACAAGAACGATGTATAAAAATAATCAATACGAAATAATAATAAACTAAAAACTTCCGTCTCGGCACAAGTCCACTTACCCCAACGTTTCATTATTTCAATTAAATTAATAAAAAAAATATATATATGTAGATTCTTGCACAGCTATTTATACAATGTCAGTATAAAGTTAAACGATCCTAGTTTGAAGATTATGTCAATAATTCATATCACCGATGAAAGTTTATCTTATAAAATTAGACGGTACATTTATAAGTAATTTTGAACGTTAACCTTCTAAGAGTGCGCTTTGAAGCATATAAATTTTATATTATATATATATACAAATTTTCTCGTTTAAAATTACTAAAAAACATTTGGAATTTTAAATTACGCTGGACGATATGTAAATAAGTTTTAATTTCGATAATGTTAAAAATTCGCGACACAGCTTACAACGGGTTTAATATTTTTGGTTTGATTACTTCCTCGCGCGTTTTACAATAATAAAAAAATTAATATTCAGTAATTAAACTTTTTTTTGTTTAAAATCTTTAAAAGACACTGATGATAAAAAATATTTTAGTTTTTGGTTTTTATTAGGGGACCAAAATCTAAACCCATCCCTCTCCAAACCAAATGGGATTATTAATATAATGATGGAGCTCGCAGCTCCGCACTTAAATTAACTTATTGCAATCGAAGAAGGGACGAGATAACATAGTCCCTTGTTCCATCTAATATAAAATAGCAGGCAAACTTAAATTTTCCTTCGATATATCTCTAAAATTTATTATCGTAATGTTCACCGAAAAAAAAATTTACTGAAATCGTTTCGTTCGTTTTTAAAATTGTAAAGTTCGATTAAAAAGCTGAGCGCGTTTAACGTCAAAATATGTAATTTTTTACGAACAAAATTTATTTTCCGTTATCTCGGTACATTTCGTTAATATTGTCGATTGAGGAGAATTTTGTTTGAATTCGTAAGAATTGCAAAAATTATATAAATGATTTTCCGACTATTTTTTTCATATACAGATTTCGGTATTTCTATTTGGAAGCACTTCCGAATACGGTGTCGATTATTATATGAGCGTATAAAAACGGACCGTTA
The DNA here is from genome assembly GCA_032883995.1 of Coronaproctus castanopsis. NCBI lineage: Eukaryota > Metazoa > Arthropoda > Insecta > Hemiptera > Monophlebidae > Coronaproctus > Coronaproctus castanopsis. The sequence continues at coordinate 98,398,830 of CM065052.1, forward strand.
TCTTTTCAGAGTGTAAAGACAGTTATAATAAAAAGAATAATAAGTAAAATTATAATTGAACAATATAGAATCGGGGGGCGTCAAAATTTTTAGTACGTATAAATCTTTGTTAACAAATTACTCGTCTAGTTATTATTATTTATTACAAAGATGAAAACGCTGTTTTCTTTTTAATCCGGCTCTTGTAACTCTAATTACGGCGTTTCAAGTAAATACTTCTTAAAAAAAAATCATAACTGAACGTTTTCGCAACTACACATCTTTACCTGGTAATGAGAAAAAGCATCAATCTTTAGTTCATTTGCTAAGAGAAAATAATATTAAAAAACATATCCGGTTAGATGGTAACATCCATTACATAATGCGCATAATTTGCTTTCACGTTATATATGTATATAAATATAAAGCTGGATGGGGCGAAAAATTACTCATTTAAAGTTAAAAAGAAGAAACATTATTCGACTCTTCAGAACGCGAGCACGTGTTATTTGATAGAACTACTTCAAAATAGTCTAATTTCTAGAATAAGAGTTGAGTAGAATGTATTTTTTTGTTTCAACTCCTATACGGAAGGTAATTATCCACCAGTCTGAAATAGAGAGTAAATGAGTTTAATGGAATAGAAGAATTCCTATTATAATAAAGTAGTAGCAACAATAAGTCGCGAAAAGTTATATAGTATAAATGAAGGTATATTAAAATTTTGCTTCGCTTAATATTAATAATAATAATAATAATAATAGAAATTAAGATAGCGCGAACGTGTAGTTAATGGCGAAAACTAAAAGTAAATGGCAATGTACGTAGACAACATTTTGCTAAAGGCAGCGAAGAAAATGTCTGCAATAGGCCAGGGAGAGAGCGTGACGGACAGATTGAAAACGAGGGGGATATGGGTAAAGAGTTACCAAATAATACCTGGAGGAAAACCAACAAACTCAGTGTGTCTGTTTAATAGGCCGGTGAAAAACTGTTTTCGGACGAAATGGTAGAATTGCGTAAAATGGATACAACAAAACAGGTAATATAACCGAAAGTTCTACAAATGGTAGACAAGATGATAGAAACATTAAGTAACACAGCAGCTTTCCTTAATGAAACATAAAAGCCGTCGTCCTATATATAAACGCCCCAACTTTATACCTAACAACAACTTCGACTTAACGTCGTTTGTTATTGTTGGTGCTTTATTAATAAGAACCACCAACCCCGGGCCATAATGGTTACTTCCACACTATCCTTCGACCGTCGTGTAAGCTTATCATTATCATTATCAGAAGAAAAAAATACAGCGTATGCATATAATCTCCACCTCAATCCGAAGAAGCTACAAAATACTCTGAAACTGGAATGTTCTCTCGTACGTTCTATACATTTTTCTAGCTAACGTACACAGACACACACACACACTATATATATATATATATATATATATATATATATATATATATATATTATATATATATCACATCATCAGTGAATCCACCTGTAGGCTAGTTCGCACCATGTATCAATCGCTTCCATCCAAGCCAGTCGCAAGTTTTCTTCTTTAATTCCGGATAAGTCGGCATTCTACTTTCTTTTAGCGCATGTCGATGAATGTTGTCTCTTCAACATGGCTTTTCCCCTATTATCTTGCCTTCGATAACATCCTCCGGGATATTTCGATTTTGAATCGTCTCTTGCGGATATTTTGTAATATACTTCTTTTTTCATTTAATCTTTCTAGTACTAGTTTGTTGTTCATTTTCTCTACCCGACTAATTTTCTGAAGACGCCATCAACACTACATTTGAAAAGTTTCTAATTTGCCTCGATCTCTTCGCTTCATTGTCCATGTTTCCGCACCATAGTTTTCGCCTATGTTGACGGAATAAGTGTGTATTTATTGTTGAAAGCTGTTTTCCCAATTGCTATACGATTGTTAATATCTCGAGTACGCTCCATATTATGCATTGTGGTCTGTCTTAAATATCTAAATGTCCTTATCCGTTCTATTATTTCGTTTTCCAATTTTATCTTTATTTGCGGACTAACCTTGACAATTGTCGTAACTTTCGTCTTCTTAGTACTCTTTCATTACTGTATTTAATTTGTTAATCATTGCCGAAAGTGCTTTGAAACGTAGTAAGAATTTGATTAGATGTAATCGTAACGTGAAAACCCACGTAACTTTTAGAAAATTATTCGCGATGAGCTTAAAATTCTCTCTGAATTTGTACGCAGATATTTATCACCTTCCCGGGCAATGTTCATAGTGAGCGATTATTTCGTATCCGTTGGATTAATGTATAATCGGCGAAGAAACCAGCTGGAAACTGAGAAAGTAGCGGTATATTACTTTCATCAATTTAATTGGTAAAAATCTGATTTATGTTTTAATTTTAATAATTTTATTTGCGCGCTTAAAAATTATACATACCGCGTCCGAGGACGTGATCTTCTAAAAATCTACATCCTAACAACCCTGATATATATATATATATATTATATCCGCATTACATATACGGGGGGGGCTCGTGCGATAGTAGTAACTTTCTCTCGTTTTTGGCTCGCATAACTTTATTTCGAGTACCATATCGGAGGTAAAAATTTGTTCAAAAAGAGCCGATTAACCATTTCGCGTTTAACTTTTGTGCGTTGAAAACAACAAATTAATAGCGCTGTAATAACGGTAAATAATGAAATTATTGAAAAAGTGAATAGATTTAAATATCTGGGTTGCTATGTCACTAGTAGTCTCGATGCGGATACCGAGCTTAAAGCACGGTGCAGTTACGCGCGAGTAGCCTTCAATAATATGAAACAATTATTACGTGATCGATCGCTTAGTCAAGACAAGATATAGTTCGATGTTACATCCAGTCAATTTTGTTATATGGCATTGAGGCTATGTCTATAAATAAAAAACATTTGAACCGATACGAAGCTATGGAAATGTGACTACATATAGAGGGATGATGAGGATACCTTGGACAGCAAAAATATCCAACAAAGATGTCTTAAAGAAAGCGAATACAGACCGACAATTACGGAATATTATTATAAGGAGAAATGTGTCATACTTTGGCCATATCATTAGAGGTGCAAAGTATGAAATTTTACAGACTATTATACAAGGACAGATAGAAGGAATAAGAAGTCCGGGAAGAAGGAGGACAGATTGGCTGGAAAATATCAAAAATTGGACCGGCGCATCTTCAATGTAACAATTAATGGCAGATGCGAGGCAACGTAAAATCTAGTTGGCATAATCGCCTACGCTCTCTCGAGTATGGCACATAAAAGAAGAAGAAGTGTTGATAAGAATCTTTTAGTTCGACGTTATTTATATCAATCTTCAAGTTTATGTGACCATTAATGTATATATACTATAATATACAAAAATTTAGATCGACTTTTTTTTATTAAATAACAAATAACGAAATTATAACTGTTTCAGGATTGGTAATCTTATATTTATAAATGTTTATACATATTTCTCTATGAATAGAGATATAACATAATGGTGATGAAACTAATAATTGTTTCCCTTCAAAAATATGATTAAAACACACCGAAATACCTAATCTATTTGCGCGATTAAGAAAATCTACTCATAAATAAAGAAAACAAGATTTTCTCGACACATTTGACGTCACAGAACATTACACGTGATTAAAAAACAAAATTCATCGAAAGAAATAAAGCGACGAATAGCTGTCGGAAGAAATAAAGTCGATCATACGCGATACATGGAAAATTGGTTAAGAGGTTAGTTTTTCCGATTATTATTATATGCAGCAGAAACGTTGCAAAGGACAGTCGAGTTATCAGTGTAGAGGTTAGTCCGGAAAATATTACGAATGACAAACTAATTCTGTCCTAATCGACGAGTCGAACAGTGTCATTTTCGATAAACGAGTTCCTCGGCTGTTCGAAACAATACGGAATACGAGAGAAAAAGAACGATTACAACATAAAATAAAACGATACGATAGTCACCTTAAAATTTAGAATAATACGAAATAAATTTTCTGCGGCGATAAATAAATTTGACAAAGGCAAACAAGAAGAAGAAATGGAGGAAATCCTAATTAGTATTTCGCTGATAATAAACGAAATTCGAAAAGTAATTTCTTCATTGTACCGGAAGAGATTAGCCGTAAACAACGGTGATCGCGTGCGAATATAAGTAAAGAAAATAAATTTAACAACTCCAGGGAGTATGCAAGATTCTTACATAAAAGAAAAACATCGGATGACATATTTTCTTCAGGGCGTTAATATCTAAGAGTTATGTAGGCCATCGTTCTTCAAGTGATTGGAAGCATCATCTCCTCCTTTTTAGTGTCCCGTTGAATTTAGTTGGTAGATCCACCGTAGATGTGTACATCGATGGATTAAACTCGCATTTTCTCGAAGAAGCTTTTGTACCGCTGAACATAGTAATCCTTCACAAACGCAATCTTCAAGTTTGTATGCAACTGATGTCTGCGTAATATCTTTGACTGTTGCCCGTTGAATTTTAAGAAGGTTACTGCGACATGTTGTTCCGTATATTCCATAACGCCAGATTGAAGCTATGATATATTTCTTTTTACTGCCAAATTAAGGTACGATGTCCTTCGTAACAACGGCTGAAGTAGTCTGGCACGAATGATTACCAAATCCGCATGAACACGCCGCGATTATCGTCAATAAAATAAATCGTTTATTTTTACCACAAACAACCGGTTACATAAATATGATTTTAACAATAAATAAACGTCTTCGTCAAAGTACCGCCTTATTTTATATCCAGCATGCCCAAAACATATTGAACGCTTGATTGGCATTCGAGAAACACAGCAGAGCACACCTATTGTTTTTCTAATGTTAATAAGACCGCATCGACTAGTCGATGACACTGCTGAATAGTAGAATGCAAACTGATGGTTCGGCAATATGTTGTAATTTATTATAACCGAACTCGTTCGATTAAGAATAAATTTCTCCAAAATCTTCGATAGAGTGGACAGCAAGCTTTATAACAGGAAACCACTGATGGCGATTTTCCTATTTTGCATATCACGATAATAATCGATTTCTTCCACAGTTCGGGATAGTATCCCAATCGTAATATTGCATTAAATATATAGCACAGGATGATAGACGCTTTCATCGGAAGATGCGGCAGTATTTCTCCCGTGATTTTGTCGATCCCACGGGCCTTATGCAATGGTGTGCTTTCCGTACAAATGCGCAGACCTCTTTCGAAGAAAAGCTCTTAGTAGTATGTTCAGTATGACGAGGTTTTCTTAACGCACTTAGTATAAGAGCTGAATGCTTTTCGGTTTGATCGTAACACTAGATAACGTATATTTTAACTCGTACTGTAAGAAGTATATCGTTATCTTTACAGTAATTTTCAATTTGCACTCGTTATACATTAACATAAACGTTAAATAATTTCAGCAAAAAATGAAACTAATCATAGTAGATAGATATCTTGAAAAAAAATAAAAAATAAAAAAAATAAAAATCCAAAATAATAAATTATACGATTCGAGTAAGTCATTTTAACACTATTCACATTAAAATAACGAACCCCTAAAAATAACAATCTCAGAATTTTCTCTGTTGCAAATGTTGCATTTCGCTTGTCTAGATTATTATTTTTTTTTTTAAATTTCTTTTAATCCAGAACTGATAGAATAAAATCATCGGCCAGAATCTATATGCCACATCGCAGGAGATAGAGAACTCATTCATTAGATAATACGCTTAGAACAGAATTAGGTAAAATAGCTGATGCATTGCCTACAACAATATCGGCTTTCACGTTGTTTCCTACAATATTAATTTGTTTTCAACATGTAACTGTGAACAGTGTAGTTGATGTTTAAGTTCTAACTCGGTATTCTTAGATGTTATATGTTTTAGTCAGGTTAATGTTTGATCCGAATGAACACCGAGTTCACAATATCTCCATTTTATATCAACGGTTCAAATTTAACCTAATTTAATATTCATCACTTTACAATACGTTGTTTGGAAGATTATACGAATGCACTTCTGCACATTAATACTAATTTTTCATTTATTCAATAGGAGCTTGAAGATACAGCGTAGATTTTTTTGCACATCGGTTAGCCGTCATCACTAGCGTGCATTTAAACGCGAATATAGAGCTATAAATAAGTTATTAGTAATAGGAATGTCATGAATGTACTGAGTACAGAACAGGTTCTAGTGCACTTCCTTGTAAGGTAGCTGCCTAAATTTCACTTAATAACGATCATTTACGCCATTTATCACAATTTATGTCATTCGTCTAAATAAGATTTAATAATATTATAATATTAAGCAGGCATCTCCTTACACTCGAAAGTAGCCCTGATGACAAACGCCGTTGAATATCCTAAAATACTACAAACGACACTTTTCTCTTTTTAAAAATGTCAAAATAACGCATAATCGGCTAAAACGCGTAATAAAAGTTACGTCGCTGCATTCAGTTTTAAAGAATCCTTCAAATAAAGCATCGCGTACCAATATTTAGCTTTTCTTCTTCTCAAGATATTCCTGCTGCCTGAAATCAATTTATAGTTTTAAAAAATCAAGCTTCCATTTATCCATCTTACAGAGTTTAATATTACCACCATTAATAACTTCATCGCCATAATTACTTGTATGCGCATTAAACATCACATTCTGTCGTCTAACCTACACAGAATCTGTTCGGTATCCTATTGAACGTATCATTACTGTTAAAAAAGCGAATCGATAATGTATTTGAATTACGTCTTTATTTGGTGGTCCATCTATCGTTTCCTGGATGCTCGTCACTTGAGACACAATTAGTATCTCCGAGTCTATATCACACATCTTCTATCCGATAATAATATAAACAAATTTGTTATCAATTCTCCTTTTCTTCCTCTCCTCGAATCGTGTGTCCCTAGAAGGGACATCGTGGAACATTGCCATCATTTTTATTAAGAAATTTACGCCATTCGTCTCTATTGTTCATTTCATTAACACATTCACTGAAGCTTTTATAGTAAATTCCCGACCATCTTAGAGGTACACGACTTAGTTTTCCAACACGGCCGCCTGGCGGTTAGGATCTTTATCTAAAGACCGAAGGGAGACAATCCTAACATAAAACGAATACCGGTGCCTTGCGGGTAGAATATTTATCCTCAGACTAAGGGAGTAAACCCTGACCGAAAAACATTCAGAATACAACGGCAAATCACTGGAATTGTTCGGAAATATCTTCGGATACGAGACAGCGATTATAATACGTGTATGTTTAATTTATTTATATCGATATAATTTTTATAGTATTGTTCAACTTAAATTTCGACGTGTAAACAAGAATCGATATCAACTATCGTATTTTTTTAAAAATAGCTCGTAGTACTATGATAAACATCAAGATAGATAGGATCTGTGCACATTTAATAAAAATATTTATAAATATTCAAATGCGTGCAAACACACACACGTTGCGCGTCATAACTAAATAACAACCTGGAAATAGAGACAAAATGGAAAAATGACAGAAAAAAAGTAATTTAAACACAGGTTACAATTTCTAAACGGCTAGTAATAAACGATAATATCGTACACGGGAAAAAACGATGTCCTACTATGTAATAGAAAAGCGGAAACGGGGGGGAGAGGATACTAATAATATGGAAATGACGGAATGTTGATGGAATAACTAACGATACCGGTCGGAAGTTCGAAAGTTTAAGTCAGGAACACAGAAATTTTAAAAATACTACCATCGATAAAAGTAGTTAACAAAAAACTAGGCCCCCCCCCCGTAATTAGGAATTCAAAATGATGCGAGATGGTATTCCAGCTGCGAGAGTTTCATGAAAGACAAAAATAATCTACCGAAAACTGAAATACCAACCAATAGCTATAACGATAATCACATTTAAAAATAAATAAAAATAGTCTACGTTCGAAATACTACGTACACATAAACCCTTAAACACACACACGTACATATATATATATATGTAAGTGTGCGCGCGTACGTATTTCACGTAAATCCCCGGGAAAAAATTAAGCTCGGAAGAACCGACGATCGTTTAGTTTCGACAGGATCTTCAGGCTGGAAACGATTTTTTCATTCTTAAATCAGTTTTTGTTTTATTCTACTTAACTACAAGCATTAGGCGCTAAAGAAATATATATTATAGACGATCTGCCGTAATCATGTACGTATCCAATCGTCAACACACGCTACATCTGAGAGATAAGTGCATTTGCTTGTCTGAGGATTATTCTACCAGAAAAGGAGCAGCCTTGTCCACATATAGGAAAGCAACACACTACTAATACACCTCTCTATCGATCTATGTATGTATCTATTTCCCCTCTTTCTTTTCGATGTCAAATATTTTCCGCAACTTTTCAAATTGTCATCATTATCATCATGGGAGTAATGTACATGTCAGTATTATATATATATATATATACATATATATAATATATATATATATATAAAATTACACGTTCCGTTACTTGTACTTCTTTCGAAACACCGTTCATTAACGTACAACACATACACCAACAGCATCGGGGAAGTTTGTCCTCCATCTTATACAATTGTGAGATACTATATAGAAAAATATCAACTAAACCACAAGATATGGAACGGAGCGACGGAAGAAATTCATATCCGAAGTGTCTACGTCCCGATCGAGACGCAGCGACCGCCATAGGAAGATGACAAGGGGAGGTTAAGTTTTAAACTCTTTCAGAATTTGCTCCATGGTTGCCTTTTTACATGTGTGTACGTTTACGTATAGTGAACCGAAGTAGTGGGATGCTGATGATGATCATCTCGGTTTGCTTATAGATTTAACTATCACACAACCGTAGAAGGTCCCGTTCAGATTGTAAGGGGCAGTTTTATCGAGGCCATTAATTAATTACACGGCTATTTATTTTCATGCGAACGAGTCGTCAACGACTATCCATCCTCCATTCGTTCTTCTTTTCAGAAATACTTTAATAAAAAGACTATGTGTACTCAATCAGCCGGTGTATTAGTGCATATATATATATACATATTGTAGGCAGAATCGAAGAGACAAGTCCTATACGTTTATATGAGAGACTCCCATAATATAAGTATACACATTATTCGTCTACCACCGCCAAAGTCGCTATTTTATTATTGCTATATCGGGACAAACGTTGGATCGTGCCTAGACTGCCAATGGTTCTCGTTTTCTTACTATATTACTAAATCTTCGCTTATTCTACGTACAACAGCTATAATCTATATTTTTTACTCTTTTACATGAATATACATATACTTATATATATATGTATATTATACATAAACAAACATAATACTGTATATCCATATGATTCTAGACATAAGTAACATTTCCAAAGCATCAGGGAGGAAAAGAGCAAAATGTATATATCCGTGGGAGTGAAGAAAATGAAGTGAATTATACCAACAACATGGACAACACTGACCGTCGACGTAATCTTAGAGAAATAAAGAGAAATAACCTTCCTAAATCGGTAAATAACTAAACGATGCCGGAATATATTGAAATATACACCTTTTAATCTGGACATACATATATATATATATATATATATATATATATATATATATATATATATATATATATAATATATGCAACACGTAAAATTTTAGTGTGTGTACGAGTGCATATATTAAAACTGTCATACTTAAATATAAAAAATGGCGGTAAGAAAGAATTTTTAAAGGATAATTAAAATGCTAAATACTTTAAACGGCTAAAATAAAACAGTTATTCAGAAACTCAACGTATAAAATTATCTTTTGAAAAATCCGCCTTTACATTACTTCCTGTCATATGTAAATACCTTTCTGTTAGTCTTATTATACTTATTACTATTATTATTTTTTACATGTACATCGTGAGATTCATGTATTTGTGTTCACAGTTTTAATATACGCATTGTTTTTATACACACACATACATACATACATATATATATATATATATATATATATATATATATATATATATAATAGAAGAGTAGATAGAGGTATTCAACGCACAAATAAAAAAAATAAAAAGATTGAATGAATAAATTTCGAATGATAAAATTAAATTAGAAAAATAATCGCCTGGTTAAGAAGAATAGTTTTTAAAGAGAATGTAATTCATTATTAAGATCAGGGTAAAAATTTTCTACCAGTAAAAATGGCGAGAAATTTTGGGAATTACTTCATTGTTTAAAATTTTTTTTACACACACACAATATATATATATATATGCGCACACAAATAAACAAGAAAGGAGTTAAGATCACTAAACGTTTTATAAAAACCACAAGGATTTTCGATTATTAAGACATTACAGAGTGAATGAAATAAAGTATAAAAATATATAAATATATATAATATATGAGAAGTATAAAATGTAAAAACAACTAATTTAGATATACAATTTCTAAAAATTAACAAAATGAAAAAAGCTTTTAAATTGTATATCTAAATTAATATATTTACACTTAATATTCCTTATACGTAGATCGTGTTGTTTACCACATACAGTATTAACTATTTTTCGTTTTGGCTATTTTTATAAATTGTATATCTAAATTAGTATTTTTATATTTATTATTTACTGTATATATATTTATATTTTTATATGTTATTTTATCGTCACTTAATAATGGCTTAATTGCTGAAACGCATTGTGATTTTTATAAAACGTTTAACGATTTTTAACTCCTTTTTCGTTGTTTATTAAAAAAAATCACTACATCACACACTTTTAAAATTACACACACACACACATATATATATATATATATATACCTTTTATACATATTTTAATATTAATCAATTTAGATTATTGTCAAAATTCTACCATCGTATTTGAATGTCTTGATATTGATTGTATGTCCGGTAATTTTTAGAATCTTGTTTTGCATATTGGTCAATAATTCTTTTTTTTTTTTATTACTAGGGTTTGGGTGCAGCAGCGCAATCCTCCTTCGCATTTTAACCTACTATTTATTCCACATTTTGACCCTCTATTTATACCGTTCCTTAATTTATCATATTCTTCGTTTTTAAGCTTAATTTTTAATTGTCTTCTTAATTCCATTAAGTCTAGAATTTCTTGATATGTTTCATTATCACCTGACGATTTTCAAGTATACACTTGTTCTGTTCGATTAGCTCAAGTAACTAATTCGCCATTATAAAATTATTACCGATACAAAATTCTCTTAGACGTTTTTCTCTTGCTTGGTTTTTCCAAATCAATATTTTCCCATTGCTTGTTTTCAATTATCCAATAATATTGAGTTACATCGTTCGACCGTGGTCTTCAATCGTTTCAATTTCATCGTACGTAAAATTCGTAGTTGGCGTAAAAATAAATTAGCGTCACATGCTCAGTTAACGTCGAAACTTTAATTAGAATAATTCCCTCTTCGTAAGCTCACTCGCATTTTACTTTATTATTTACGTTTTTACTTAATACAAATCCAACTCTTGCGTTTCATCTGATAGTCTAGTTATTTTCCTTTTTTTTTAAGGGTTTCCAGTTTTCCACTCAGTTCTGGAGATGGTACATTTAAGATCTGATATATATATATATATATATATATATATATATATATATATATATATATATATATATATCGTTTTTATATTCTGTTATCTAAATTATCCCTTAACGCCTACGTTCTCCCTTGTTGAATTCTACACTACGAGGGTGAATTAATTTGTATTATTACAAGTTAACGTCTATCGTCCTTTAGATACATGTTACGATATCTTTATTTATTCGCATGTAAAGAGAAATGTTGCGATGTATGTCGTGGATACAGATATATACGTGAGTAACGTTACAACGAGTGTATTATCGCGTGGAAGCCTAATTAAATATGCCGGTAAATTTTAAAATTTGAATCGAGAAAAAAGTTATTTTTTATAGATTAGCGTACAAACAGAAATTAGTACCACCGACATAAGAACGAGGATATATGTCATCGAGCAATAAATTCTGACCTAAAATGTATAGAAACATATACGTTCTTCTTATCTCAGTTAAAACAAACGATTTATATATATATATAGATATATATATATAGATATATAGATAGATGGATAGATAGATATAGAATATATTTCAGCAGTTTGTTTTTTATTACACTTTCTACTATTCGTTTATTTTCTATTTCATTTTAAATTTCGTTTATTATACGAAAGACGCTTATAATACGCAAAGTTAACGATATACACACACTCATACAATTCATATGTATAGAAAAGGGAAATAGTTAAGAATAAGAAATATTGTGAGGTATAGGATATACTTTGCAAAACTAATCGCTGTATTATACTTTAATAAATTACTGAGAGAAGAAACCACTCGGTATAAAACACAATGACTTCTTCTGCAAGGCAGAGATGCAGCCGTCTAGATAGCGTATGTATTTTCCTTTGTATTACGATGTATATTATTTGTATTACTAGCCGATTTCGCCGATCTGATAAAATACAGTCGGAAGCTGTATTAGATTACAAAACGTTCCAGTATATAGTCGTCTCCAGACGCGTTTAGTTACACAACATTTTTTCAACAACATATTTTTTAGCGTTGTAATATATTTAATGCTATTAAAAATATACACGGACACATATCCACATTTATATATATATATACATTTGTTATAAGAAAATAATAATAACCAACCGAATCAATAGGAATTTTATAATACAATCAAGACTTGCACGAGATTGAAGAAAATTTATGCAAAATTCGTTACCGTTATCTACGATCAAAATTCAACATCGCTTCAATCGATCACAGCCAATAACGTAAAAATAACACGCTTTAAAATTGTAATCGTTATTATCTCTCGTTGATACAAATTCGAGAATTTCATCGTACAAACAGGAAATTAAAGATTCGCATCTTCGATAATAACAACGGTGAAAAGACTTAACATCTTCTCGGTAATTATCGTACTTGATACGGCACTCGTGAATTTGTCCTCGGATATATGTTGCGAATAAATTAACTCAATTCAGTCGGCAAAGTGTTAACTAAAAGAGTAACATTAAATATGTACATCGATTCTTCATCGCCAAATCGAGGATAGAATAATCTGCGAACGTGTTTTCTTATCGGAAATATTTCAAACGAATATTCGTCAAATGTAAAGACAATACTAATTTAAAAACGAATTTTTAATTTTGTAATTTATTATAAAACTAAAAGCCCATAATCTCAACCTTGCCCATTACCCACAGTCCTGGGTAATTCTTTCATCCTATCTGCCCATCTCAAAAATCACCTACCTCTTCTTCTTTTATACCTAATATACCAACTTCTTAACCGATATGTTCATCTATTATCCGTCAATCTGCACACGTCCACCCAATCCCAGATTTTCCGTTTACATTCATGAACGGAAAATGTTTAGTGTATTTTCAAATTTTCCTCTGTTAACTGTATTTCTAATTTTAATCTTCCGTCGAATACTTAATACATCCCATTCCGAATTGTTTCTATTGTTTTCTCTCTTTCATTTCAGTTATGGACCACGCATCGACGACTAATTTAACGATAATGTTCGAGAAATTCGTCTTCTATAATATAAGAAAATGTTCGAAATTTGATCTTTGTTTCTACTTCAAGATCACCGTTTACGTGGTGGAAATAGTTCCTATTTACGATGCTGTTCGTTTCGATGTTTGTAATTCTCAATTACCGAAGGAAGACAATTTATTTTATATCGTATCGGTTATTCGTTTTCCTTAGCTTACTTTACTTTCATCCTAATACTGTACAGTCGGTCGGAGACAAGGACGAATGAAGTTTAGATACGATTAAGGGCTTTCGAAAGTCTTAGAAATCTCAGGAGCAATTGAAGACTTTGGTTCGCTGTCTTCGAGAATTTCTGGAAGCGAACTACTAGAAAAGCATAGTTAGGAAACATTGGAAAGTCAATTGGGAACTGACGAATAGAAAGTAGAAGGGTTAGTCTTATTGAATATGCGCGAATGAAATATTTTTGTATTCGGACGGTTACAGAGTTCCCTTTTGATTTCGTAATATGCGCCTGACACTTAAATCGGTGTATAGTGTTTTTCGTGCAAACCAAATGGCATTGATCATCAGACGAAGAAATTTATTTTGCGTCAATCGAAAAATTCCTTTATTCGATAATTATAGTTCAGACTGATTATAATATGAATCTTTGAACGTTGCCTTCTGAGTAGTTCGATACATTTGGTGTACACAAATAGATATGAGATCTCCGAATTAGCTTAGAATCCAGATGTAGTCCTCGAGTACTTTCCAAAGTTAGCAACTGGTACTCTTGATTATTTATCCAGACTCCATGGATGAAAGTAACACGAACAGACTTCTACTCATTGAACTTAATCTTTCAATCATTCGTCCAATAAGTTCCGCAATTCAAAGAATGCTGAAGGTTTATCGTTGTTTCGACGTCGCTAACTGAATTCCAATTGTAGTTTCTGTCATTGCCGATATGTCTATCGTATACAGTTGATATAAAATGGATGCTAAGACGCCTCCTTATGATACTCCCGTTTGTATTAGATAAAATTAAGATTTAGTACCTTAATCAAATACACTGAATTACATGTAGATATTAAAATGTTATCAAAAAATATCGCAGAGCAGAATTTCTTTTCTTCAAACGGTTTTTCTATTATCGATATTTATTTATTTACAGAAATTACAGTTTACAGTATAATTCCCCAAAAAAAGTATGAACAAAAATAAAACTAGACCACACTAACACAACGTACTAATTAACGTACGTTTAAAAAAAAGAAAAAAAATTACTAATACCAACAAAAAGAATAAGGTTTTTAATGAAGTACCTACAAACAATCCAAGAAAAAATATATATATTAATTATACACCCGTATTCCGATGTAAACAAATGTAAACAAAGGTATTAATATAATAACAGTAAAGTTAACATCAATAACAAAACAAGAAACACTAGAGGAATGGTTATACGAATTGCAACAGTAAACGCTGGTACGCTAACAGGACGTAGTCGGGAAGTAGCGGAAATGCTTAAACGTAGGAGGATTGATATTGCGTGTTTGCAGGAAACAAAATTGAAAGGCCAAAAATCGCGAGATATTGGTGATGGGTATAAACCCATATACAATGGTGAGTCAACTAAAAATGGAGCGGCTGTATCAGATAGACATTCAGATAGAATTATGGTCATTTATTTGGATATTGCTGCTAGACCGTTACATATCTTCTCAGCGTACGCTCCACAGAGTGGATACTTCGAAGGGCAAAAAAACGACTTCTGGCATGAACTTCAGGACATTATTGTAGGATACCCTTCTAATGACTAATACTATGCGAGGACTTAAATGGACATATTGGTAGACTTAGCAACGGATATAAATGTCATCGGAGCAGGGGAACATAAAACGATGATGAATTACGAATCGTTAACTTGGCAGAATCTTGCGATCTTGTAGTTGCTAATAGCTTCTTTAAAAAGAGAGATAGCCATCTGATAACATATAGCAGCGGCGGCAACACCAGCCAAATTGACTACTGCTTAGTGCGGAGATATGAGCTCAAAAGAGTGCTAGACACAAAAGTGATCCCATCAGAAACATAAATTACTAGTAACTGACCTAAGAATTGACTGTCGATTACAAACAAAAAGAAGAAGCAGACAAAATAAAATTGTGGAAATTAAGCAACCTTAAAAGAACCATAGCCAACAACATAGCATTTCCTGCGTTGACATCTGATGGAATAAATGCTGCCTGGAACGAATTAAACAGGAATGTCACAACAACTGCTAGAGACGTTTTAGGAACTTATAAACAAGGAGGCAAACGCCATGACAAGCAAACCGGGTTCTGGAATGATGAAGTAATGCAGAAAGTTAATACAAAGAAAAAAGCATTTAAGGAATGGCAGATGCACCAAACATACGAAAAAAGTCCGCGAAAAAGGAAGTAAAAAGAGCAGTTGCAGCTGCAAAACACCAGCATTATACAGAGATATACGAAAAACTAGATGATGCGGGCGGCGATAAGTGTATATGTCGGTTGATCAAAGCACGCGCTAAAAACGCTCAGGATATCGAACACTACATGTATATAAAAAATGCAATGGGAATTCGACTTCATGATAATAAACAAATTTTGCAGCGTTTGAAGCATTATTTCTCGAACCAGTCGAATAATTTGATACAGCATGTGGAGATCTCAGTTGGGAATCCGACTTTTGGACCGATTATTAATATCTCAACGGATGAAGTCTCCAGAGCAATTAGTAAAATGAAAACCTGAAAGGCTCCGGGGCCAGATGATATGCCCATTGATGTTTGGAAGATTCCGCAATTAAAGGACGATGCTACAACATGGCTAACTAAGTACCTCAATACAGTGGTTCAGACAGGTGTACTTCCTGATAGTTGGAAAACTAGCATCACCATACCAATATTTCACAACAAACGGGACCCATCAGACTGTAGTAACTATCGTCCAATACAATTCACACTCTTTTAAAATACTGGAAAGAATAATAAACGACCGCCTTCGAAACATCATAGATTTAACAACCAATCCGTCGTGTGGGTTTGTAAAGATACGCGGTACCACTGATGCAATTTTCACACTACGCATGATGATGGAGAAGCACAGAGAAAAGGGTAAGAATGTGCATTTGGTTTTTATAGACATAGAAAAAGCATTTGACCGCATCTCTCATAACTTAATTTAGTTTTCGTTGAGGGAGCACGGAGTTCCCGAAGCACTGGTAAAATGGGTACAATCACTCTATAAAGATGTAACAACCCGGGTCAGATGTGCTGTAGGCGAATGTAATGACTATCCTATCCGAATAGGTGTGCACCAAGGCTCGGCACTATCACCATTACTATGGAGGTCTCGAAAGAAATAAGAAAACTGCTATCGGGTATTACGAATACGACAGAAATAGTACGATCACAGGTAAAAGGGAAGTGGATAAACAAGGGACAGGCAGAATCAGCGCATCAGGCGCTAAATGTTGTAGACGAAACGGTAAGAAGCCTTTATGATAAAACAAAAACCGTCGAATCCCTAATGGATTCAAAAAAAAATGAAACAGAAAGTATAGTTAGAAGCATTCTACACACGCCCGCTAAACAAAAAAATCAGCTCACTGTCTCTTTCAGGGACGCCTTAACTAAACCAAAAACTATTAATAAAAATAAGATAATAATTAAGGCTGAACATATAAATGACGTAGATAAAGAGTTAAAAAAAAAAGATTTTTCCAAAAAAATCAAATATAACAGTGACTTTTCACAAGAAGCTTAATGAAAAAACGATGATAATACATACAGCTACAAAACAAGAGAGAGCAACACTTTCGAAGGAAATAAAAGAAAAAATTAATCACTGTGATGTTGTAGAACCGAAACTTTCGGATCCAACTATTTTAATATTTAGAACGAAAAACATATCCGGAGAGACCACAGAAGAATATTTTAAAACAACTACAGGTAAAAAACCTATCGCAATAAACAAGGTTAACACTGCAAAAGGCAGCAGAACGTATGTTAGACTTACCTCACAACAGTATACACCGGCTCCCCAGATGAAAGAAGATTAAGAATCCAATGGGAATCATTACCATTTGTTGACGCATTCAGCGCACGTAGATGCAGGAAGTGTGAAAAGTACGGACATCCAGATAAATACTGTAGATCCAGCGAAGATTATATAAAGTTTACAGAAGAAATCAAAGATTCCGGATGCTGCTCAAACTGCGTTTTTAGTAAAATTAGAAGTAACTATAATAAAAAGAATCTAGTCGATAATTTAAAGAATAAAGATGTATTGTCTAAAGTTATAGGAGAGGTGGACCATGCAACATTCAGCAGAAATTGCCCGTTATATATAAAAAGTATTGAAAATATCAAATCTAATACAGACTTTGGCAACTAAGCTAACCTATCATAATCTAGCACACAACTTACTTTACTGTGAAAATAATATAATTGCACTTTCCAAAAATACCTTTTAATTTCATGTTATATCTCCCCAAATAAACCCAAGGCAATGTCTACTAACTTAATAGATAAATTAATCAAAAATAACCCCCACTACAAGGCTGCTTTGGTTGGAACATACGCCTACCACGTTTTGAAAAACATATTCCAAATAATAAAGATCGCGTCTTACTTACTGAACTCGTCTACAGCAATGATTTAATATTCAAAAACAAAAATGTTCCAACATTCTCAAATTATAATGTAAAGAGTGTGATCGATTATCTAATAGTATCGTCTAAATTTGCGGACCTTGTAGACTTTAAACTGGAACAGTTTGATTTAACACCACACGAAAACATTATAGCCTCTTTACCATCAGATACAAGAGTTGAGAATGGACCTAAAACGTTCCTAAAAACAAACTATAAGAAATTTAGTAAAGAACTAAGATATGAGTACCTCGAAGTATTAAAAACAGAAATTAATAACTGTAATAATAGAGACACCCTAAACTGCAAAATCAATGATTTTAATCATTACCTGTCATCCCTTATTGGACAATGCCAAAAGCCCAATAAAACAGCTTCAGCAGACTGGTGGAATAAAGAATTACAACGGCTCAAAGAAAAAATAAACAATATCAGACGCCTAAAGTCCAAAATAAAAAATCCAACTAAACTTTTCTACATTAATTCAGTCTTAAATGTTCTCAATTGAAACTATAAAAAACTTATAATTAAAACAAAATATGACTATTGGAAGGACATGATTTATCGTTCCACCGCGTGGGGGAAACCATATAAAATTATTTTTGGTAAAAACCGAACTACTCCTATAGGCGAGATTAAATTAAACAATCAACTCATCTCTACAGACGACCAAAAGTGTAGGGTCTTTCTTCAATACTTTCTTCCAGAGAAAACGGATATAAAGTTAATACCGCTAGACACATCAGGGAAAAGCCGATTATTGACTATAAAACGTTATGTAACATTATAAAATGTTTAAACAACAGGAAAGCTTGCTCTGGGGATAGAATAAGTAATAAAATAATAAAGCTAATAAACATAAAACATAATAATCTAATTTTAACTCTCAGAAATCAGTGTATTAAGCTACAGACCTTCCCTAACTGCTGGAAGATAGTAGATATTAAACTAATTGCTAAGCCTGGGAAAGAACTCTCCGAGGTCACTTCCTACAGACCCATATCTTTACTCAATTCTCTCGGAAAAGTTTTGAAAAAATTATTAACAAACTTCTTACAGAAATTATCGCCAAAAACATCTATCATAAAAATCAATATGGTTTTAGAGCGGCACATTCAGCAGAGGGTGCAGTCTTCAAACTAGTTACCAATATAAAGAACTGTATAGCTGGTGGAGATACGGCGATTGTCATCTCATTTGACATTAAGGGTGCTTTTGACAATTGTAAATGGTCAATCATTGAAATATTAAAAACAAAACAAATCAAACCATTTCTAATAAATATTATTATTGACTACTTCCTTGCTAGAAATGCGAGACTTAAAATAAATAACTCCGTCTAAAATAAAGAATTAACATGTGGAGTGCCACAAGGGCTCTGTCCTTGGACCCACTCTGTGGAATGTATTATACTCAAAAGTACATTACAAATTAGAACATTTTTGCACAGAAATAGGGAGCAACTGTGAACTTATTTCATATTCTGATGATCTTTGTGCAATATTTCGTGTTGATAAAAATTTTGATTATAAACAGATAGAAAAAATTTGTCAATATCTAGAAGAAATCATAGATAAGATGGGTTTAGCTTTTTCGGTTCCCAAATGCAGTTACACACTATTTGGCTGCCGAGGAACAATCAAAATTATTAAAAAAATCAGTAACATGAAAATAATCTCTGGATCAATAATTAGTTACTCAAAAACCTTAAAATATTTAGGAATACTTATCGATCGTAAACTTACCTTTCGGTCTCACATTAATTACCTGTACAATAAAAGTGAAAAAATATACTCTATGCAGAAAGTCTTACTACGAAACATCAAAGGCTTAAAATATCATGAAAGAACCATCTTATATAAAGATTTAATACAGTCACTATATGGATATGGTGCTTGTATTTATATAAATGAATTCATACTTAAAACAATAAACAAACATCAAAGGAAATTCTTATTAAATATCTGTTCTCTCTACAGGACTGCACCTTCATCTGCTGCCAATATCATTAGTAACATACTACCGTTAGATTTATATATTACTGCTTAGGCAATTGCTTCAGAATATAAAATAACTGACAGCATTAGCCTCCTTAACAGCACGTATTATTCAAAAAGTAAATCCCTTCCCTCAAATCTGATCGATAAGCCTTCCTATAAAATCCTGAAAAAATATATTAATCAAGTACTAATCAATATCTGGCAACAAAGATGGGACACTTGCGAAACAGGAAGAAAGACTTATAATTTTTCCTCTAATATTGAAGCCAGAGGAAGAATAAAAAAACTAAATATTAATTTCTTCACATCTCAGGTTCTTTCTGGGCATGGGAAATTTGGAGAATATCTCCATAGATTCCGAATCTCTAGTGCACCACAATGTACAATTTGTGATAGTGATGAGGTTGACAATATCGAACACCTCATATACAAGTGACCTGTCTTTAATGACTTAAGACATACTTATCAAATTAAACCCAACCAATCTCTAATCATAAACAAAAATAATATGGAAACCCTCTTAACATTTGCAGAAAAGGCAATGCAAAGAAAATTCGCACTAGATGTTTAAGGCCAATAGAAAGTCAAATAAAAACAAATTCAAACGTCATACCGATAATTCTGAACTATGTCATAAAACTGTGTCTTGCATGGTTTACCTCTTACTAATATACTTAAAAAAAAAAATGCATTAATCATTAGTACCATAAGTTATTATAAGCGTGCATTTGTAACAAACTTGTATATTATTTTTGTCTAAGCTTGTATATATAAATTTAAGGAACAATTAATTACTTGCATACACACGTGGTTGGAGGGACTATGTTATTCATCCCCCTTCCGCTCTATTTTTAAGTGCACTTGGCAAGGAACAATTACACACAACTGATGTGATGCACACTAGTTCCTTGCTCTTTTATAAACATATTTCATAAATATATTTGCCCTATCTACTTGCTGGAATTGGGGAACAAAAAAAAACAAAAAACTGTTTATTGCGATTTTAGATACAATCACGTGCGACATACAGACGCGTATATGGACTCTTCTGTATGCAGGCGATGTTGTTTTAATTGAAAATTCAAAGGATACTCTCCAAAATAGAGCTCAAATATGGGTTGACCGATTAGAAAAGTTTGGCCTTAAAGTAAATGTGAAGAAGACAGAATACATGACTACTTATACTAATACAATTGGGTCCATACAATTATCTGGAGAACAACTACCTCGGATAAACAGCTTTAGATATCTTGGTTCCTGTGTACAGAGTGGCGGTGGTACATCCGAAGCAGTTCGCAATCAAATAAGCACTACATGGCTGAAATGGAAATCTATGACCGGTGTATTGTGCGACAAACGCATGCCCGTTCGACTGAAATCAAAAATTTACAGAACAATTATTAGACCAGTTGCATTGTATGGCGGTGAGTGCTGGCCGGTAACAAAACGTGAAGAAAAATCGCTACATGCTATGGATATGCGCATGTTAAGATCGTCAATGGGTATCCGTTTATCCTATCGAATCAGAAATGAACGAATCCGCGCAGCAATGGGAGTCGCGCCTATCGTAAGTAAACTACGTGAAAGCCGGTTAAGGTGATATGGCCACATACTACAAGTTCAGGATGCTGGAAGTGGCTCACTGATATCGACAGCGCATATGTTTCAAGTTCCTGGTAAAAGGCCAGTAGGAAGACCAAAGCAAAGATGGCACGATGTTATAACGAAAGATCTCAAAGATGTGCTGATATACCCGCAGAACTAGCAAACAACCGAATTGGATGGAAACGATCAATTTGTACGGCAGACCCCGCACCAACGAGAAATTGCCGTTGAAGATGAAGAAAATTGTAAACAAACTCTTCTTCGGCATACGAACATTAGTACAAATGTAAAAAAACAAGGCTGGATATAAATCATACGCACATATATGCAAAGAAGTTGTTACACGCATAATGACACTAAATTCGTAATGGTGGCGAAAAGAGTGCTTTTAAAATGTGATTTATCACATAAAACAAACTTACCGAAAAGTAAGAACCGAAATAAAAAGGAATATATTAAAAAGAATAAAGTTTGAAAACAATTATTATACATAAATTTACTATGAAAACGAATCGAATGAATATTCAGTATACTCGATGAATTTGGTCAATAGTAGAATGATAAGTACAGAATCGAAATTGATGACCCGGTATATATGTTAGCGATATGAGACGTTTAAAGTTTCTCGTATATATGTCGGTAATAGCGCCATTGAAGGAGGTTACAGTTCTTATGTCCCGATTTTCCTGATTTCTGAAATTTCAGCCGTTTTAAGGTAATCCTGGCCCATGTTCAAGCCTGAATGAAGAATTGAAAATGTACATTAGGAACACCAATTATTTTTTTCCGATAGCTCCCCTTCAGTATCGCCGGTGATATTTTTGGGATTTCTTAAGATTAATATTCGCTGTTCGCGGACCACTTCGGTAATAGTCGTTATAACAAGCAAACGTACCCGATTCTTATTTTTCCTCGGTCGCTAAACCACGATTAAAAGAAAAAAGAATTTAACAAAGATATGAACGAAAACAAGTTTTTATCTGACTAGTTTTTTTTTCTTTTTATTACCACAGATTTAATCAATACACCGTTCTCGGCTAAGCGCCACAATTCCGAGTAATTCGTACAGAAATCTCGAAGCTAATTTTTCTTTGGACAGTATATGAAATATTAATCGCGTCGTTCCAACTTTTTCGTCCGGTTTATATATGAATTTTATTCGTATCGTTGTTTCCCGTTTAATCAAATCGTTCCCAACGATAATTTATTGCTTTCATTTTAAATCGATCGACCAAGAATATACATCGATCCAGAATAGAACAGAATTATATCGTCCAGATCATAGACCGGTCTTACCGGATAACGATGATGAAGATGATGATAATGAATTAGGTTTTTTTTTTTTTTTTATATACAATCTATTATACGTTCGTATTCCTATTTTCATTCGGTTCCGCTCCTCTCAACGGCGAATATGATTTTTCATTAATTGTAATTCGAAGTAGTATAGGTCCCACTAATTGTCGATTATTTTAGTGGTCGTGATTTTCTTTTCATTTAGCTGTTTTTTCATCCTACTGAACTTACGTTTTTTTCTCTAATACATAACCAGTTTCTAAACATCCGTTTTATTATCACTATCATTATTTTTTAACCTACGTATCAAATATGTTCCACTTTTTTTTTTCAAATCATCCGTTTTATTAATTGTCTTCTTTCATTATTATATACGGCTTATCGATTTAATCGTATTTAATAATTCCAACGACGTATCGTTTTCTTCCTACAAATAATATTATTATTATTATTATTACGTGTTTTTATTTACTATATTATATATTGTGTGTTATTGCTTTTGATCGTGATATATATATATATATATATATATATATATATATATATATATATATATATATATGTTAATTATATCGAGGCTGGCATAGTACAGAAGTATAATTTTTGAAATAAATTTGAAATCTGAATTTGAATTATTTTATTACTATTAGTTATTGTATAATTATTTTCGTTAAACTATCGCAAATATAATTGGAGTTAGAAATTACGGTTACGAAGGATAGAAATCATCAGTAGACAGAGAAAGAGGCAAAACTAAATTAAAGAAATATGGAAATAATTAAAAGCCATTCATTGATTTTTTCCGAAGTGGAAACAAAGAAAAAAAATACAGTCCTTATAATTAAAAAAAAAAATGAATTTACCGCACGAAAAAAAAAACATTAAAAGATTATACAATATCATCATCATCATTCTTTTCCTTTTGCTCGCTTGAGGGCGTAGTGACATTATGAAAACGACGTCCTAACTATAGTTTCTCCAGGTTGTTCTATTCTGGGGAAGCCAATACCACCGCCTCATGAATATTCAACCCTGTTACTGCTCTTAATTGATCAACATAGAGTGTCCGTCGTCTTGCTCTTGGCCTTTTTTCCATTGATTTTGACCAACTTTATATGGCGTTCGAGTTAGTCCATATCTCGTACTATATGTCCGAAGAAGCTGAGCAATCTCCGCCCGTATGCCTCGGTTTTTCCATGTAATCCGCAGCATTTTTCTATAAGTCCGCATTTCAAATCCATTTATTCTGTTTTGATCGGATATCATAAGTGACTAATATCGCCTGCGTAGGTTCGCGATTGGGAAGACTAAGCTTCTCAGCAGATTTAATTTCGTATTGATTGAAAGGCTTGCGTCGTTCCAAATCCCTTTTAATCTAATAACTGCATTGCTAACCTGCGTTTGATATCTATCGAGCAACTTTTATTATTAGTGATCACTGACCCGAGATAGATGAAACTGCCCACTACCTCAAAACCACTAACTTCTTTATATGCTTAGTTCTCATTCCTATCAATTATCAACTCTCCGCATCAAGAGTAGGTTACCTTTGAATAAATGTTCGTTATTCTGCACCAAAATCGCATCGATTTTCACACCATTTTCGATTTAAGCTGTATTTGATACATGCACCCAGTCCACTTATTATTCTGTTTAAGGTGAGCCATACAATAAAACTTAAATCGTTTCTTGTTTAAAGAGATTCTGTTACATTACTAACGCTTTAAGTTCTCCAAGCTTTTAGTCTTTCAGTATGATCATCATCGCGGGTGGATTTTGTATCTCGATACAATTGTGCAGGAGCCTCAATAAATATCTACGCACTGTATTGCCTGTTCCTAATAACGTTAATTTTTTTTAAGTCGCGCCGTTATCATCGAATAAATTTTATCAAATTACAATCTTACGCGCTATATCTAAATTCTTATCAGAACAGAACATTCTTCCTTTAATCGTAAGTTATCAAAGGACCCAGTTTTTCTAATTTTTTATCTAAGTATACTCGACTTTTCTCAAACCCAATGATGTCCGACGATTTTTTTGTTGTTTTTTATTTTTCTGGCTTTACGCTCCCATCATTTTTTTAAAGTCTATTGTGTCTTGATAATAATCGTTTTGTGCCGTGAATTGAAGTTGGCAACGGTCTTCAATTTATTAACGAAGGCAAAAGATAGAAGAAGATAATTCGAGAACTTGTAAAGTATATTAATTAAAAAATCAGACTGAGTTTTTTATGTCCATCGTCAACCGGTGGAGTTGAAAAACTATCGACATCATTTTCACGCTGATGAAGGTTTGGCCTGTTTACAATGAATTTCATCGAAAATAGCCTAATTATTTCGCGTCCAGCGTAAGGAAGATGAATATAATTTTACTGAGAGAATATAAACGCTTCATCAGTCGATATCGTAAATTTTGACAACGTATCAAGCTGAAAGCGCCCGAGCCGTCGCAGAAAGAGTAAAGGAAACAGGAATTTATTAACTAAGAATTTGGAAGTAATCAAAACGCGCCATTATTACAATATTCGTTCAGGGTAATAATAATGAAAATTATATTATACACCGTTAACGGCTTTACCGTATTTTGAAGGGCCTTTTTTCTCTAATACTTGCACCGGAGACGTGTAATTCTTTTCTAAATTGCGTCCGGGTGTTGAATGATACGTGTAATATTCTCGCTAGCATTTCAAGATAAAATCTCGACAATAATAATAATAATTATTATTATCGCAGTTATAATCTAGTAAATAAAAATAAAAACGCGACAACACCGTGCGATATAGGATTAAATATCGAGAATAGTATCCTAGGAACGGGGCGCGAAATGTGATAAATAAAAAAACGCGTGGGACACGACAAACAACCAGGACTAGTCATTAGCGACTAACTGCCTCTTTTCTTTTAGTTTAATTATATTTTATTATTTTCAAAATCGGACGTCATTGCTTAACTACGCGTTTCGCAATTCTTTCATATTACTATTATTGTCTTCCAAGACGATGGTGAAGAAAATTGTTAAAAATAACCCCAGGGAAAGGGAATGCTATTATTATTATTATTATTATTATTATTACACCTTTAGGAAAAGGACCGAGGAGACGGTTCAAAAATTCCGCTAACATACTCTTAACGTCAAACGCACGAAAGCAATATCGGATAATTTCAACGAGATATAATGACGAAATATATTCTCCGCTACATATACGCTAATGACCATATGCACACACACACACATATACATATGTATATATATATGTATAAACCGAGTTGGCCAAATGACAAAAGGGATTTCTTTCCTCCTTCTCTAGAGTTCAAATTTGAGCAACTGACATAAAAATATTTTAAGTTATAAAAATTGTTGAAAATACCAATTTTTCCTTTTGTAATAATTTATTTTAATTTCGTCATAAATTTAAATATAATTCGAGAAAACGAAAAAATTAATCTACAACTAAGTTTAAAAATACATTTTCTCTGAAAAATCACTGGGCACTTCGTCAACCAGAAAGTCACAAAAAAGAAATGTTTTAACCAAACGAATTTTATCATTCCAATGAATCTATTTATAAAACACATTTCTCAATTATTACTTTGGAGTGGCAGAGGAAGTGGGATGTAGACACCACAGGAAGAAAACATAACGGTTTCCTTCAAATACTGTCGATAGAATGAAGATTAATCAACTTAATATTTTCAAATCATGGCAAATTTTCAACCTACTTATGTAGGTTCCATATTGTGAGTACGCCTACCTGCACCTATTGTTCTAGTAACGGAGTAGACGACCTGGAACACTCTGTGTACGAATGTCCAGCTTTTGCTTCTCAGCGTGGTAAATTCTTTCCACCTGAACAATGCAAACCAATATGCTTTCCTTAATTTTCTAATTGGCCCTGTAGTAAAAAATTTAATTTCAAACATAAACCCATTATATTGGTAAACTAATGGTCGACTTCTGCTGCATTAGAAACAATTTTTAGATTGTAAACGTTTGAGAAATAGCATAATTATTGATATTAAACTTTTTTCATATGTACTTACTTGTAAATAGTAGTAATGGTAATAACAGTAGTAGTAGTAATAGTAGTAATAATATGTATACATGGAAACTATTTACTCAGTAAACATTTTGTGGTGATCGGAACCTGTACACCATCTTTATTACAAATACACCATGTAGATAGCCCCTTGCACACAAATCTCCTACATGTTTTTGTTTCTCTGTTTTCCCTGTTCCTTTTTTCTTTTGTAAATATTATATATATATATATATGAAACTACAACTACACAAGCCACTGCATCTTTGTGAATAAATTGACTAATAAATTTGACCAATGAACTTAAACGTCGAAAAGTATATGAAAATATTAGTAAATATATCTAATATCTACATGTATACATTCATAAAAGTAAAGGCGAATTGAAGTAATTAGCCAGATCATCGTCTATGTCGAATGTTTATTGAGAACCTTTATATATAGTATTTTACTTATTGCATACAATAATATTGTCTTCACATGCTTTATATATATATCATCATCATCATCATCATAAGTTTGGCAGTCTTAGGACTAATTTTCTTCCATAGTAAGTAACTTCCAGCCCAACTAATTATCTGCAGCTCTTTTCATTTTCCAGCATTGATCTGTGCCTGTATCATGTAACAATGTTGTCACGAAAGTGTTTCGTGGTCTATACCATGACCTCTTTTCCTTGGAATCTGTCCTATTACATCGCGTAACAGACAACCATGTCGAAGGACATGCCCCATCCAGGTTAATCTTTTTTTCTTTATCGAATGTAATAAGGTCCGTTTTTCGTCAATTCTTTAGAGAACTTCTTCATTCGAAACTTTTTCGGTCCAACTTATTCTCTGTATCTTCCTCCAACACCAAATTTCAAAGGCTGGCAATTTTTGAACATTCATTTTGTTCAGTTGTCCACGTTTCAGCATAGTAAAGCGCTACAGGCCACACGTAAGTTTTAACAATACGTTTACTTAGTTTTAACGGTATTGATTTTCTTGCCTGACTAGCTTAACTAATCTAATTCTTGAGTTTATTTCTTTATCGCAATACAAGTCTTCGTTATTATTTGACCGAGATACTTGAATCTTTGCACTTGTTGAATTTTCTGACCATTAATTTCCAGTTGAAAACGATTAGGATGTTTACCAAACATCATGATTTTAGTTTTATCAACATTTATTTCTAACCCAAACTACTTTCCTGTATTATTTAAGGTCCCTACCATTTTTTGTAGTATTTTCGGAGACTCAGCAATTATAGCTTGATCGTCTGCAAATGATATCGTTTGAAGTCTTTCTTAAGCGAATTCCATATGTGGTTTCTGTTAGAGTTAATTTAAGCTCAAGTTCCATGTATACGTTAAAAAGGAATGGAGATAACAAACATTTATTTCGTTTTGCGGGTATATCCCCGTCTACTCTAATAACACCGCCTTTTGACGTATGTATAAATTATATATCAAGTTTAATATGCGTTTGGGGCATTCTATTTGCTCAAGAAGAGGAAAAAGCTTATCCCAACTGACCTGATCAAAAGCTTTAGTATAATCGACAAAACAAATGAACATGTTCTTATTTACATTCATCAGGCGCTCTCCAACATGCCTTAACGTCGGTCGATAGATTCTTACGAAAGACAAATTGTGTTTTATCTAAAAACTGTTCTACATATTTTTCTAAACTTTTTTTTATTATTTGCAGCAATATTTTGTATGTGTGGGGGATAAGGCTTATAGTTCTATAGTCGGTGCATCTTATTGTAGTTACTTTCTTTGGAATGGGAACAATCACCGAAGTACAGTCTTCTGGTCATATACCTTCGTTATATATATTTGAAATTAATTTTAAAAGCCTATCGTGAGTTTTTCTTCCGCTCATTTTTATCAATTCCGCTGGTATCAGTACTAGGCGCTTTATTATTTCTTAGCATCTTTACTGCTGTGTCAAATTCGTCTTTTAGTATACTGTCATTAGACAATTGATCTAGTTGTACTTTTTTCATCGATGGTTTCCACTTTAATTGGGTATCGTGATATAAATTTTCCACATAAACCTGCCATGTTGATCTTTTCTCAATTTTACAACTTCGTTATTATTTTATCCTATTAGCTCTGTTGTTTCAATTCCTTTATATTTCCTAGACATATTTTTTATTCTTTTATAAACTTGTTCATGTTTCCCTTAAATTTCTAATTTTTCAAGTTCAAGGCACCTCAAGTCACACCATTACAAGCTCTATCAACAGATTTTTTAATCGCTGGTATTATTTTTATATCTCTAGCAATGATTTTGCTGATGCTTTATTTAGAATCAATGCTACACGACCTTGGCCTCGTGAGCTATCACCATGTATTATGCTATATTCTGCTGAGAAAAAATTTCCTTCATCAATCCAGTGTGTCTCCGCTAATCCAATATCTATTTTATTCCTTTCCATTTCTCTTTTAATTATTTCAAATTTTCCAATTTGGAGCATAGTTCGTATATTCCACGTTGTTATTTTTTAACAGGGTTTTCGTTTGATGACGACCGAAGAAGCCCTTCCACTTCCCAAGCCGGGCACACTGCTAGGAAAACTGTCGCTGTTACTGAGGTTGCCTGTACTAAAAACTGTGTTTGTGTTTACTATGGTTACTAGAGAAAAAAATAATGTCTTGGTTTCCCATTGCCTTCCACATGATTTTCTGTTAGGGTTTACTCCCTTAGCCTTTAAGTAAAGACCCGAACCGCAAGGCAGCGGTTTGTTACTGAGGAGATAACAGTGTTGTAAGGTTTTTACGGCGACCTTAGTCATCAGATTTATGCAGACTTTTACGGTCAGTTTTTTTTTAAGCTGACCATATGCATCCTCGTGTCTCTTACCCTGTCACTACTGGAATCACCTACCTAAGGCTTTCCACCAGTAACCGGTCTTGGTCCGCGACTGCTTAATTGACTAATGTCTTATTCACAGCTAACCTACATATCTGTGTGTCGTTTCACTATCTGCCACCTGTTTAGAACTACGATTCCCTGAAGGCACAAAGTATCCCCAGAGGACACCGAATTGAGTTATCATTAAGGCTCATAGAATGTCGTGATCATGAAAAGCAATCATTTCAAGAATAATTTTTCTCCACTAGAATCTGTTCATTGTTAGTGTCATTATTTTTGGTTGTATGAAATCTAATATTTGATCTCATAGTTTTTGATGCGGTCTTCTCTTCTGTCTTTGCCAGGCTATCTGGCTTCCAATATCAGTTTTTCTAGATACAGATTATTTCTTTTGGTAATATGACCGAAACAGCGCAAAATTTGTAGTTTTATTACAAATATAGACTATCTTACTCGTGATTTTTTTGGTCCACGACATTCTTGTGAGCTTCTGGATAGATTAGAAATTATTTTTCTGTCGATAGGAAAACTTTCACAATCTCCCACATAACTAGTTCACATACGCATTAAATAACAATAGAAATACGATACATCCCTGTGTTACACCAAGTTATATTATTAAATAGTTTTTGATCACGTGTCATTGTCAATTTTCTATCAGAAGTGGCAGATGTTGGGGGACCTATACGTTCCCACAACTTCCTCCATCTAACAGAATTGAATGCTATGCCGCAATCGATGAAAGTGAAATAAACTTTGATTTTTCTATTATTTGACGTATATTAAATACTTCTTCAACGCCCTTCCTGACGCTTTTCTGATCTTTAGAAATTTCATTCCTGATAAACGCTCGCAGTCTATTATTCAATATCCTAATACATACTTTACTATCATGAGAGATCAATGTAATTAGCGGGTCTTTATACATACAATTAAATATTTGTATAAATTCACCAAACTTATGTACATACACTGCATGCAAATATATATATATAAAATATCTATAGGTGTTAAGCTATCTTTTTGGAAGAATTATCTAAATTGAAAAAGTACAAAGAAAAATGTAACGAAGATACATAAAAAGAAAGCAAATAAATAATCGAATATTCGTAAGAGTACAAGATAATCAATTGCATGAAATCATATAATCACGTTATACAGAAATTATAACAATAACAGAGGTTAATAGAAGTATAAAAAATAGAATATAATAATAATAAATAATTAACATCGACATATAAAAATATTGACGTCGAAAAGAAATTTTCGAAAAACAAACGTTCGTAGTGTACGTATGAAAACTGATATTTAACTTCACTCCAATGGTATATGTAATATTTTACTAAGAAAGCAGTACACGTCAGTTTTGATGTAAACATTGAGATGAGACAAGGATGTATTATTTACGTGTAACTGCGTTCATGATGTTCGTAGAT
Organism: Coronaproctus castanopsis; assembly: GCA_032883995.1. Lineage (NCBI taxonomy): Eukaryota > Metazoa > Arthropoda > Insecta > Hemiptera > Monophlebidae > Coronaproctus > Coronaproctus castanopsis. The sequence continues at coordinate 98,430,303 of CM065052.1, forward strand.
CAAGATCTAATGCAGCGTGATATCGCTATAAAGTTTCACCCAAACGACGGTCACAATAACACAAAAAGGGCTAGCTCAAAGTTACAATGTGTTACATGTAAACAAACCTTTACTATCGCGACGATTGTGCCAGAGCTGCGCATAATTTAAAAGACTTATAAGTTATTGTTTTACGCTTTAATCCTGTATACGAAGAACTAGGATAAAAAAATTCAATCACAGTTCTCTACTACAGACAATCAAGATGATATCAGTTTGCAATTAAATTCCAGACTTATAGAACGTGTTCAACACACACACACACACATATATATATATATATAAAGACCGTTATACCAACTTTGTTGGAAAATACCGTATTAAAAACTAAAAACCATGATACAACTATTATAACGGTAATTGACCAGTCTTGGACTGGTACTATCAGCATACATGTAATTTGAACGGATTACAATTTTAAAAGTATGGTCGAACGCAAAAGGGATGCGCCTCTTCATTATCACTCGGTTAAGTTATTATATTTTAGTCTTATTACTCTACAGCACGGAATAAAAACTGTTTATATATATATATATATATATATATATATATATATATATATATATATATATATATATATATATATATATGCACACATATAGTTGACAGAGAAAGAAGTAATTAAACAGAAAACGGACATAGGTGAGAAATCGACATAGTTTAAGAATTTCGTTCAGGAACAGTCGGTTATTTATTTTCGCAAAAGCTGCTATACGTAAGACAATGAAACGAAGATAGTGAACTCTCTTGACAGGATGATGTATACAACTCGGAAAAATGACTGACTACTGTCAACTACTAGACACAATATTTCGACAGAGACGGTCGAATGTCGTAGAGATCTCGTGATCGTATAATGTAGTAAAATCAAGAAAGAAAACAGAACAAAGCAGAAAGCAGAGCAGAGGTTATTCTCTTGTGTTAAGCGACTGTTAAATGTTTAACAAGTGCTTTTTCTTGTACTTAAATGCATTCGCAAAGTGCTTTTTCCGCTGTTTACCACATTGTCGTAAACACACAAACACGTATATATATACGCTAGTCCTCAGAAATAGACGTTTAATACTTTATTTCGCTTCCGGGGAATTATATATTATTATTATATACATACTAAATGGCCTATGTACCATACCTTTTTTTGGGAGGGGAAAGTCTTCTACGGATGCGTAAAAACAACAGCTGCGTAGAAAGAGAGAGAAAGAGAAAACAATTACATATATATATATATATATATATATATATATATATATATATATATGTATATATATGTATATATATAACATATAGGTATCATTATCTAACGGGAGCAAGTAATTTCCGTCAAGTAAAACCAGAGTCTCAGAAGGTAAAATTAGTCGCAGTCATCTTATTGCGAAGAAGCTCTCGGTAATTACTGTCAACGACATATATATATATATATATATATATATATATATACACATATATGTGCGGACATTCGCGTATGTAATATTTCTTACAAACATTGCAACAAATAAATAGGATAGAAAAGAACACATCGAATCGGCATAATTAAATGGAGCAGATTTCAGTCTGGTTACTTCAAAATAGTTCACAAAACTGTTACTTACCTACTTATTAAGATTATGGATCATCAGAAAAACTAATTTCACTCGATACCGATATTTTGCATTTATAATGCAAAAAATTATAATCGGAATATAGAATGGAAACGGTAGAATATTTTGGAATTATTCTCGTTACGAAATTGATTCCGAGATGGTTAATAGAATTAAAATCGACGTCCATAAGCGGATGAAAAATTTCGGCGTAATACAGAAATGGCAATTATTATCCCCAATTTTTTTTTATCACATCATCATTAGGCTGCATATCAAAAACAGGACAATGTGAATAAAAAAAAAACAGTAATAACTAAAAATGTCTTAGCGAATTTAGAAAAATTATGGAAAAACCGCAGAATAAGAAAACGTACAAAACTGCACTCTATTAGAACGCAATATTCTTGACTGCCATGTACGAGTAGGAGCGAATTTAAGAGGGTTAGAAATGATACGCTAAGGATTCCATGAACGGCAAAAAGAATCAACATATCCGCGCTAAATGAATTTAATATTAAGGAACGGAACACGAATAGTTTTAATAATCCGTAAAGGGACAAGTTCTAAAAGATTTCGTAAAGAATTCGATAGTACAACGTAAAATGGATGAGAAGAGGACGCAATTCAAACCGGTACGTGGACCAAATGAAGATATTGACCGGTTTGTCTTTCGAGAATTCACGCGATGAGAAAGCCGGATATAGGTCGTGAATAAAATCAGATGATGGAGCAGTAACGATGATGGATGGATGTTAATGTGAAGTTACGACTTTTTTTGGGGGGGTGCCCTTACAGCCTACCCAACGTGATACTAAAACTCGGACAACTTCTCTAGAAATATCGCTATGTTCGGAAACAGATATAAATTCTCAAGATGAAGAAGGAACAATACGTTATAAGGAGGAGCATTTCGAGACGCGCGCAGTAATTTAACGTACAGTTCACAGCGTAATGATATTAAAGAAGGGCATTCGAAGAACACGTGATTAGAATTGCAAATTGCACATCCAGCATGTAGCGAGCAGTAAGGAGTTTCTCTAATCTGCGTAAGGAACAGGCGGTCCGGCAACAAGTAATGCCCGAACCGCAATTTGCTGATAAGTAAAATTCCTTTCCGCTTAACGTTTTTAAAAAAGTAGAGCCATGGAAATCTAGGAACAGATGGTTGCAATTGATAGTACCTAGTAACAGGCGATTGCTGTATACACTACACATATGTCTGTTCTCAGAGTTTCTTATGTTCCGACTGTATAAAATGTACGATATCAAGTGCTGAGACTTAAGAAAATACCACACCACTAGAAGACCCACCTTTAGCTAATGAATCTACAATTTCATTTTCGGGCATTCCTCGATGTCCCGGTACCCATAAGAAAGGAACAAATATACTCAAATTTTCCAGATGATAAGGTTTCAACATGATGAATGAAATCAATCCCTTTGTTTTCAATAGCCTTCAAAATGCTTTGTGAGTCGGTGATAATGAGTTAATTACGTGGAAGTTTCGTATCAGTTAAGAACGATACGGATAGAAATACTGCTACACACTCAGCAGTAAATGCGGAACAAAGATCAGATAACATGTCATGCTAATATTAGGAGATGGATGAAAACTGCTGCTCCAGTTCCCTGAGCCGACTTCGATCCATCTGTATAAATAAGGGTGCGCGTACGAAAATTTTCAGCGATAATATTATACATGCATATAAATACACACGTACACGATATTTTGCGGTCAAATTTCAGGTCCTCGATTCCTTATTGTTGAAAATATACCGTGTCATTATTTTAAAAAATTAATTTTGAAATTGCTAATAATTTCTTTAATAATAAAAAATATTAAGCAGATAGTAATTTAACACGTAAATAAAATCAACTCGAACGTTATTTATATTGTTTATAGATAATTCGGTTTTAGGCGGCAGTAACTACGTTTAAATCCTCAATGTCCGACGTAAATCAGGCAGAATTGAAAAATTGCGAATGAGACCATCCGCCTTCTTTAAAATATTTCAAAGGAATTTGTTAGTTTTTGACAAAATAATGACGGCAACTTTTTGGTATAAGTGACGTGACGTTCCAAAAATACAATTATTTATTTAAATTGTGTATCTTACTTTGAAATTTATCGGATTCTTTTCCTTTGTCTGATATCGTCGCTAGTAAAAACATCATGACGCTGACGCTGTTTTTGTCAATGATTTTCCTTGTGCACGCATTCACTGAAGCTTTTCCCAGTAAACTCTGTTGTCCCCTTCGACTATCTCAGAGAAAAGCGGTCACGTTCTCGTTTTCCTTGACATTTGCAGTCTATCTTCGCGGACTAGATGACCGAAGAACTGCCCCGTTCTAGTAAAAACTTCTGTTAGTAGTTGCCTTATTTTCCAATTTCCTTTACGACTGTCTCATTCGTTTTCTTGCCGCCTGTGGAATGCTTAGCATCCAACGCCGTACTTCCAGGACTTCGAAAAACCTGTGTTTCGCGTGATGTATAATCTACGTTTGTACACCGTATCGAAAGGTCGAGAATATTATTTTTATATCTCTAAAGCCTTTGACAAAATATGGCATAAAGGTCTATTATATAAAATTAGAAAGATTTTCCCGGAAAAATATTATCAATTATTGCAATCTTACCTGACAGACAGGCTGTTTCATGTCAAGTATGACGATGAGCATTCGGAAATATACCCTATACACGCTGGTGTGCCGCAGGGCAGTGTATTGGGGCCCCTCTTATATTCTATCTATACTGCCGACTTACCAACTGATGAACATGTACAAGTAGCAACATTTGCAGATGACACGATGTTAATTGCATCTGATGAAGATGCTAATAAGGCTGTTGCCATTTTACAGGCAAACTTAAATCCCATACTTAAATGGACACAAAAGTGGGACCTCCAAATAAATCCTGAAAAATGTACACACGTCTCATTCTCCAATAGAAAGGTTCATAATAAACAATTAATGTTAAATAATATACTGATACCGAGAAGCAAAGGGACGAAATACCTTGGTGTACATTTGGATTCCACTCTAAATTGGAAGATTCATATACAGAAGAAGAGGAAGGAATTGGACCTAAAGCTGAGAAACCTATACTGGCTTATAGGATATCAGTCGCAGCTGTCACTACGAAACAAGCTGTTAATACATAATACCATGCTGAAACCAATATGGACCTACGCTGCACCGCTGTGGGGATGCGCGAAACCATCGAATCGGATGATCATCCAACGGTTCCAGAACAAAGCCCTCAGATTGATATACCGTATGCCTTAGTACGTTACCAATGAACTGATCCATCGAGATTTAGGGATTCATACCATTGACGAGGTCATTAATAAACGAACTCGAAATCACATGATGCGTCTGTATGGACACCCCAATCAGCTAGCGGCAGCGATCCCGAACAAACCAGTGACAAGACGTCTCAAGAGGATCAAAATTCAAGATAATGTAAACAAATAGGGTAGAACACACCAATGGGTGTGCTCCCCATACACGAGTCTCTTTTCAACGATCCCGAACAAACCAGTGACAAGACGTCTCAAGAGGATCAAAATTCAAGATAGTGTAAACAAATAGGGTAGAACACACCAATGGGTGTGCTCCCCATACACGAGTCTCTTTTCAAACATTTGTTGATAGCTTTATCAAGCTAGGTACAAATTGGCAATAAAAAAAAAAAAAAAAAAAAATATTTATTGTTTGGTCACGCCAACACTTTTAGTTATTTGGTCCTATTCTATATTTTCCCTTATTTTCAATGTCAAGTTATTAATCATTTCGATAACGTTTATTTATTTTATGCTTTGATTATTTTCCAGTCTGTCGACTTAATTTCATTTTTTTTCCTGCTAACTCTGCGATATAATCGTGTGATATTTTCTATGCTAGTAGCGACCAATGTGACGTTTGTGAAATATTAATTCAATCGAGTGTAGTGATACTTCATCTGGTACAACAGTTCGTGGGCTGGTTCGCCCCTATGCTTGTCTTTTTCCACTCGTATCGGTTATTGGTCATTCTTTTCATTTCTGAGAAACTGGAGAATCTGGAATCCCTCTTCACGTTATCTATCCAGTTTAACCGTCACCCTCTTATTAATTTTCCTGAGATATATCCTTCAATTGCATCTCGCAGCAATCCTCCATGTCGTAACACGTGACCCATCCAACATATTTTCCGTTACTTTATGTGGTTCAGTACTTGTCGCCTTTCATTGACCCGTGTCAAAACTTCTTGGCTTGTTGTTTTCTCCGTTCAGCTTATTTTCTCCATCCGCCTCCAGCACCACATTTTAAATGCTTCTATCGTTCTCGTTTCGTACACGCCCATGTTTCCGATCCATCGCTTACGTTTAGAGATACGAAAAAATCGTTATTACCTAATTAGGTGTGCATAGAAAAACCTTTTAAATAAAATCGTCGTCGAAATTCGAAAAAAAAAAATTGGGGCATTTGGGGGTGACCTTTTTGAATCTCGATTTTTGAAAAATTTCTATAGAACCGATTTGATAGATATTAAAATGATGAGTGCGAAATAGAAAACCGTTTTTCACTACGATCGATTGAAAACTGACGTGGACATCTATCATTTTGTTTGTAACATTTATCCTATAAGAGTTAGTCGTAAAGGAGATATCCCCGGTTAGAAGTTGAATTTTCAATACGTACCTCGATTGGTTTTTAGACTGGCCGCCATGCTTTCTGTATATATATATATATATATATATATATATATATACTTTAGTATCCCATTTATTTATTGCGGATATTATATAAGTATATACTTTTGCGCAAGTGCAGTAACCGAGCGTGTAACATGTATATATTCTCTCATAATTTATTACCACACATAATGTATTGTACGTAAGAAAAGGTGACAAAATGTACATGTCAAAAAATTTACCCTAAATTGGAGGAATCGCGGTTGTAGCAAAACATCCAAAAATTTATACATACATATGCATGAAGTGAGTAGTAATTTTTGAATTTGATTAAAAACGTTAGATATATTTGTATATGGAGTGGAACAATCTCACGGGTATGACGTCATTTTCGCGATTTTGTTTCCATCTAATAAATAATTCTATAATAAAAAAATTATATATATATAATAACATTATATATATATATATATATATATATATATATATATATATATATATATATATATATATATATATATATATGGGTCACTGCGATTTTGTCTATTACAACGTCCTATGAAAAATCTATAAGAAAATGGTTCATTATATAGGAAAGTACATAAAAATTTGTAAAATTTATTAGTGACATATATATATATATATATTCACACGCACATGCTGTTACCGCGTATACTGTATAATATTTTTTTTTAAGTATACAGACTTCCCACTTGCGTAGTCCGTTAGATAAGCTATTGTAACCGCTAGTTTAGTTTAAATATAGGCTATCTGCTAATAAGGCCAAATCATCAGGATATTTGATAGTTCGTACGTTTCGTTCTTTTACTTTTACACCATATATTGTATCGTCAAAGGCCTCTAGTAGAATTTGTTCTGCTATGATGTTAAATTGTACATTTTTGTATATATATATATATATATATATATATATATATATTCTCATATAATGTCATATTTACTTTCTTTTCTTTACATATCGTACTTCACTTTTGTTCATGCTTTTATACTTTTATGTAATTATTTTATTTCCGGTTACTTTACGCTTTCTTGACGTGTAAAGGAAGTATGTTACTCGTCTCTTTACAGTTTTATATTTAAATCACACATCGCAGAGAGCTACTACACACATCTTTTCCCCTATTATTTCTTTGTGTTCGTTTTTGTTTTTCAACTCTATCTTCATTTACATTCATTAATTTATAAAAATATAGCTCTCTGCACATTTATAAACTCAATTTTATCAATAAACTTGCTCCACCGAATAAGATCGAAATGCCTTACATTTGCAAATAATCTAAATAATAATGATCGTGGTTTCGTGTTTCAATTTACTGATTTCCTTTGGTCAAGATAATTTATTTGTGTTTTCGTTTAGTGATCATAATCGTCCCCGCAAATTTACTGGTATTTTACGTCTTTTCCACTAAGCCGAATCAATTTTTGTAATCACTACTGATATTGTACTTTTGTCCGTAAATTTACACCTTCATTGTAGCGCATACATGTATCAATATTTACAATTTAAATTTTTTCTTCGTCGTAGAGAACAATTTTCGTGAATAGGCAACGAGTTAAAATATTTAACGTCGTACACGCGATTTAATTTTATTGACAATTTATAAATTTTCAATCGACCGGTAAAATAACTAAAGTTCGATTTAATTTAAAATACTTTTACTATCAATAGAAAACACGTTACTCGCGGACCGTTATTTCGACTACAATCGATACTCGGAATTTATATTTACGTCTTAATCGACTCGCGAATAAGTAAATAATTAAAAAAAAAAAAAAAAAAAAAAAATAAAATCTAGAAAATGTACGAAATATTTTTCGCTAGAGTAAAATGAGTTTTTCGAATAAAATCACGAGTTAATACAAATCTATTAAAATCTAGAGTTAATTCAAAAATCAATACAGATTCACCTACGATAGAAGTTGCAATTTCGTTAAGTTCCGTATACGAATCGTAGTTATCCTACAAATGATAGACTTGCAATTGTCAGGAAAATATTATCGTTATTATTGTCGTTAGATTCTTATCTAATTTGCCGTTCGCGCTTATAAATATATGTACCTAGGGGGGGAGAACGGCTTTGTGGCCGCGACGTGTATAAAAGTAATATAAAACGCCAAAAGAATTTATTGTACTACTCGGCCATTATGAGCGTTGAGAAACTAACGAGATTCCCGCCTATTAAATCATTCTCCCAAAGATAAATATTTATACGCACAACACCGGCGTGTACATAATAACAAGAATGCATATTCTACTAAACCACTGGGACGTCACTTATTTCGAATGGAATTAGCTGGAAAAAGCTGGAAAAAAAGTTTCAGGAACGAGAAACGACGCATACTTTCGTCTAAGTACTAGACAGAGTAATAATATAATCCCGGAACCGACGACTTAATAAATCACGTTGCGGAATTGTCGTAGAGGCACTTCCAAAACGACGAAGGTGACAGTTTTGTGGATTTTAGTTTTGTTCATAGTGGGTTTACATATGTATATATATATATATATCATATAAAAGTTATATACACCGCTACTGGAGGGTGGTAATAATTCTAGTCGCGAGTGCCAATCCACGCGCGTGTTTCCACGTATAATTGCGCAGCTTTTTCTTCTTTACACAAAGTAAAGCTTATATATGTCACCAACAACGAACGATAGAAATAACGAAAGTCTGACTGAAAAAGAAGGCGAGAGTATTAAAAGATGACGGGGAAGTGCTGCACACACTCTTAACCCCCTAAAGGACACGAAATTCTCTGAAAAACAGGATGGCGCCGTAATAAACTTTAGCCGGCGTCTTTTTTTATAGTCACTTCCGCGCTCGCAGGTACGTAACTCTATCAGTGTTTTATATTAACATCTAATCACAACTACAATCGCAATCATCAGCAGGGGTTTTTATGTTTACCCTAAATGACATCCCCTCAGAATAATCTGATGATGTATATATGTATCGTACCATTCTTTGTAACCAATTCTCCTCTAAATTCTTATTCTAGTTAGTCTCGTTATTTACTACAACAACATTTAACCTCTACCGCCGTTTGTATACTACCAGATAAATATCATCTAATCCTTCGCCGGTAACAAATCACCTCGCGTTACTAATTATTTGTCTCCAACAGTTTACAAATGTTTTACCTGTTCGTCGTTAACCCCCCCCCACAGAAAACACAAATAAGACTCGGTAGTAAACGTAATATAATACACGTCACTCCTGTTTATCGATGCCTAACTTTTACATATTTTTTCTTCCTAAAATAGTCCATAACATCCGGATATCGCGTGTACCCGATTGAGGGAATTACTTACTCTTTACAACCGAAGAATAAATATGGTATACATAAGACTACTTGTTAAGGATTAACAATGAAAATATCTATTACGACGCAACTCCACGTATAGATAGATTGCGCTCAATTTTCTTTGTAAACTTTAGCCATAGAACCATCGAGAAATTCCATTTCCATACGATAATAAATGATTAATCTAAAAACAAATCGGATATATACATGTACATAAGTTTCTCCAAATTAAAATGGTAAAAAGTTTAAAAATTGATCCTAACAACCAGATGACAATCTAAGTCAATTCGATGTTGTATAGGCCCCTGTGTTAACCCTTTGCGAACTGGAACTTTAATTTAGAATCGGACACGCGCACAGGTGGTAGATTGTGGAATGACCGTTAGATATACCGGTTAGTCGCGATTAACCAACAGGTAAGACTTCTTGTAAAAAGTCTCTAGCGGATTGCTCCAGTAGTGACAGGACAATGAGATACGAAGATGTGACAAGATCAGTTTGAGGAACCGCCTACTAAAAATCTGCAAATTCCATCCAATGACTCTCTCATCCTCAGCGAGTTCCGGAAGATGTCAAAGTTTCAGACTGCTACCTCCTTAATAGCAAAATCTCGCAGTCGAAGTTTTTTTCCAAAAGCCCCTAACGGGAAATAGCGGAACAGATCTTTACGAAATTTAACAACCTGTTCCTGCAGTAATAACGAAAATAATAAACAATTTAAAAGAAATACTAGAATTAAGCTAACAGATGATAATAATAATTCGAATTCAAAATTTATTACACTTCCATTACAAACATATATAAATAACATAAAGTATATAAATATCGCTAATTCCCGGGTATGTGCATTATTGCACGCGCTTCGTATTAAATATAAATAATACAATAAATGTTATCGTTACCGTTTTGACATTTAAATCGGACTGTAAATTATTGAAATTAAGTATAACCGCTTTAGGAACTCCTCCAGATCTAATTATATTAAATTTACATCGATTTTTCAATACAAAATTTAAAAGTTGCAGTTTATATAACTCTCGTATCCTTAAGAGTTTGACTTCCGATGTTATTATTACTACCAATTACACATTTTAGAACGGATGTTTGAAACATTTCGATAGGTTTAAACTTAGCCATATCAACCGAATGTATTATGGCAAAGAAGTGTAGCTGATACAAGTACAAACGTCTCACGTGCATCGACGAAAGTAACTGTTTTAGATAATAAAACAGGTACTTCAATTACATTAATTTTTCATCTATGTTATAATTTAACTTATTATCTCTGATAACTTCGAGATATTTAATTTCATTAACCCTTACTATAATCTTGTTATCCCCACATATATTAAAAACATATCCCAATCTACTTTGATTTGTAGAAATTAAGGATCTCGTTTTACTATTATATACAATTAATGTATTATTATTTAGCCATTGTGATATTTTGTTGACATATCGTCTTGAGTTAAATTCTGTAACAAACTTGGGTACCTTGAGTTGCCTATTAAAACTGTATTATCAGCATAGCTAAATAAACGCCCGTTAATTTGTAAGTTGTACAGATCATTTACATAAATCAAAAAAAGATACGGTCCTAAAACACTACCTTGAAGTATACATCCGAATTCCATTATTACCATTTATTTTGACCGTGTATTCTTTATTTTCTAAATAACTTTTTTTTTTTCGCGCTATGTACAGCAGCGAGGCTAGGAGCGCGGCCAGCAAATTTAAATTTTGTTAAACAGGTTTACCGACCTAAGCTTAACAAGAAAGGATGAAACGGATGGGGAATATTGGGCCAGAATTGATGACATATTTAAGGAAGAAGGTTTTGGGATTTTTGGACATTCTGTTAGAAGGTTGTGAATTGTAATCGGAACGTCGCATCTATCACAGGTTGGTGGGACTAATTTTTGGAATATGTGTCCATGTGTATGTTGCGTATGACCGATGCGGAGTCGACACAGCACCGATCCCTTCGGTCTTAGGTTGAAACTTCCATTCGCGAACTGACGGTTTTATTGTGTGCAGGTGTGATGTACTCTGTTGTTCCGTCCATCTTTTTTGCCACAACCTATAAAATAGGCCCTTGGTTTCTTCCTTGATATCACTGAGTGGAATCTTAATACGCAGTGCTGGGCGCATTTTGGAAGCTTCTTTTGCTGCTAGATCGGCCATATGATTTCCTGGTATGTTTGCGTGGCCCGGAATCCATACGAAGGTTATCGCCGTTTGACAGTTCTGTACGATTGTATTTATGGAGTTTGCGATCGGATGATTTGATTTCCGTTGAATGTGATGTAAAGCTGCCATGGAGTCCGTAGCTATCGTTATAATGTGATGGTAGGATTTTACCGCGTGTTCCAACGCTAGTAGGATTCCGTACAGTCTGCGGACAGAGCGGAGAATAACGGTGGAAGTGAAGTTGAAAAGATCACATTTCGATTAAAGACCACTGCGCAACCAGCGGATTCTGCGGAACTTGTATCGTCGGAGTAGTATATCTTTTTCCTTTGGGGAGATAATAAATTGTGGACGATGGCAAAGTGAGAGTGCTTTTTTGGGAGCAGTGTAAAATCGAATGCGGCGTCTTTCAAAGTCGACGGGGGAAGGATTTTTGTATTGTTGTTTTCTATGTTGTATAGCTCATCAGCTTCTGATAGATCGGTATGAATTGATTTCGTAGTATCGGATATAATTCTTTTTACTCTCGAACCTAATAATCTGGTTTCAGATGTACTCTGGGGAGATCGTTTTATACTGTTAGTTGCTGGGAGCTCTGGATTTGCAATCGTGCGTAACAGAAGATTTACCGTAAGGTGATCCCGTCGAAGCGATGTAGGCCATTCTGAGACTTCGCAGTAGAGGCTTGATATTGGGGATGTTCTGAGCGCGCCTATAATTAATCAAAGCGAGGAATTGTGGATAGTATCTAGTTTTGAGAAGTCTCTCTTGGATGCTATGGAAAAGAGGGTGATTCCATAGTCGCATTTTGAGCGAATTTGAGAGCAGTATATCGTTAACAGTAAAGAACGGTGAGCTCCATACGATGTGTGTGCCAATTATTTTTTTTAGTAAATTTAATTTGGTTTTGCATGACTTCGTCAGTTGATTTATGTGCTCTCTCCATGTTAATTTGTTGTCGAAGAAAAGGCCCAAGTAGCGAATATGAGATGTAGTTTGAATGGGCGTGTTGTTTAGTAGGATATGTATGTTACTTTTACAGGATTTGATTCTACAGAAGTGAACAACTTTTGTTTTTTCTGAAGAAAACGTCCAACCATTGTTTTGCGCTCTTGCTGTAATTTTATTGATTCCTTCCTGAATGATGTGTTCGCCGTGTTCTATGTTTGCACATGTTAGGAAGACTACTAAGTCATCGGCAAAAAGTCCCGTTTTAATTGGGAGTTTAACGTCTTCGATGATATCGTTGATGGCTATATTGAATAGAGTCGGACTAAGAACTGAGCCTTGCGGAATTCCATTTTGCAGTTGTTTAGCTTCCGACACTCTATTTTTAATCTTCACTTTAAAGAGACGATCTGTTAAGAAATTTGCGACGAAAAGTGGAAGTCGAACCTTGAAGCCCCAGTTGTACATGATAGTCAGTGTTTTTGCTTCGTTGTGGTATCGAATGCTTTGGAGAGATCGAAAAAGACCGCTAATAGGTGGTGCTTGTTATTAAATGCTTGTATTATTGATTCCTGTAAATACAGAGCTTGGTCTATCGTTGTTCGATTTTTGCGAAATCCACATTGATATTTAGTTAATAAGTTTTGTGATTCTAGCTCCCACATTAGTCTGTTGTTGACCATTCGCTCAAATACCTTTCCAAAAACTGACGTTAATGATATTGGTCGATAGCTCTCTATTTGGTGTGGGTCTTTGTTCGTTTTTTTGATTGGAATAGTTTCTGCTAATTTCCAGCTTGCAGGAAGTTGTGAAGAAATCCCCAGTTTGTTTACAATATCGAGCAGTAGGTTTTGAACGTGTTCCGGCAGGTTTTGGAGTATTGAGATATGTATTCCATCGTGACCAGGAGCTGATGGTCTCGAATGATTTATAGCTTTTTTTTTAATTCATCCATAGAGAATGTCGCATTATATTGGTTACTTGAATAGAAATTTCTTAGTTGAATTTGGTCCCGATTTTTGTGCACTGAGGGTGTAAGTTTTCATCGCTGGAAGCGAATGCAAAGAAATTTGCAAATTTTGTAAGAATTTTAATTGGGTCAGTTTCTATAGTTTTGTTTATCATAAGAGCCGACGGTGTTGCGAGTGTTGGCGATCGCTCTATGGATTCTACTTTCCTCCATATTTGGCTTGATGGCGTAAATGGTGAGATTATAGAGACGTAGGCATTCCAAGAAGCCCTTTTGGCTTGTTTTAATGTTCTACTTGCTTTGGCCCTCAGTCGTTTATAACTTAGTAGATCTTCTTGTGAATGAGTTCTTTTGACTATTCGCAGCGCTCTTCTCCTGTTTCGGATAGCGTTTGCACATTCTGAGGACCACCATGGGACTACTTTGCATCGTGTTGATTGAAGACGGGAAGGAGAGCACGAGTGTGCTGTCTCTACTAAAGTCTGGGTTATATGTTGTATATTCATAAATATGTTATTTGTGGATGTGATTTTCATTTCATCAAGTTTGTCCAGTTTATTTTTGTACTGCGTCCAGTTTGTTTTTGACGGGTTCCACTTATGAGTAATTGTGTTTTTAGGGTACTTTGAACTTGGATTTTGTTCGTATATGATAGCTGGGACATGATCACTTCCCGCCAGGTCCGGATGATGGAAGATATGGAAACGACTGATTAATTGAGGTGAAATAAACGTTAGATCTAAAGTCGACCATTTACGATGCGAAAAGTTGTAGTGAGTAGGGTCATCGGTGAGTAGTTGTGCCAAACTAGCTTTTTCGACTACCTCCTGCAGGACTCGGCCTTTTGCATTATATTTTCCACCTCCCCAGCTTGGTGAATGGGCGTTGAAATCGCCAGTAAAGATTAGCGGTGAAGGAACGCATTGAAGTATGTTTTCCAAGTCGTCCCTTTTTTGGTATTTTCTGATCCGGAGCGATGTAAATAGTGCAGATTGAGAGGGGCTTTGGTGTGAAAATGGTAATCGCTACTGCTTGCATATGGGATGGAAGGGTAATACAGTTGTGTATTATGTTGGTTCGAACGGCCAACAGTACTCCTCCATGAGCACATCCACCTGGAACTGGATCCGATTGGTATACGTTAAAATTTTTTATCTGGAAGATTTGGCTCGGTTTTAGATGGGTTTCTTGAATGCATAATACGAGAGGATTGTATGTATTGATCAATAATTGTAGATCTTCGTAGTGGGTACAGATACCATTAGAGTTCCACGAAATTATTGATTGCTCCATAGAAAACAGTTTAAATATTTATTGATTATTTGCTGGTGACGAAATCACTAGTTCTAATGTTTTTATTATTTTTGTGACCCTAATTTTTGTTCATCGGTAATTGATGCGGGAATGACAGAATTTTAGTTGCTGAATTAGTCCGGGAATGTTATTTGTGAATTCAGCCGCTATGAGGTATGAATTTTGCGACTTGTTGCACATATCTATGAAGCAGATTAAGTTTGTTGGCGTTAGTAAATGTTTTAGGTTTTTCTTTCCTACTTCTTCAACATAAACTCTAAAGATGTCGTTTAGGGATAGTTCTGCTTGTTCCTCCGAGGAAATTTCTTCCCTATTCTCCTCTGAGTCACTAGCATTTTCTTTTTTCTGTTTTTTTGAATTTTTTGGTTTGTGTTTTGATTTTTCCGATTTTGGTGTTACAGGTGCAGTTGTTCTAGTGGAGTTTGATGAGTAATCGGTACTGGTAGACGGCGCTGGGCGCTTTTGACTGATTGGTATTGAGGCGAGGTCTGGGAGAGTGGGAAAACTTTGATCTGTTGCTGTGTTAGAGTGATTGGCTTCGGCGTCGTTTGGAATTTCTGCAGGTTTCAGCGCATTTATATCGACTGAGGGGCGGATAAATTGGTGTGCATTGTAAGCGTTGTTTACGGAGAGACTATGTTGATCTATTTCAGTGTTTAACGAGCAATCATCTCCCTTGTGTCCCGTCTCATGACATCTGAAGCAAATGAGATCATCTAAAGTTAAAAATATTCTATAGTTTCTATCGTTGTAGTTTAACAGGAAGGAGTCAGGGAGTTTGATCTTACTTGGCCGGCGCCAACTTATAATGTGGCCGAATTCGTCATTTTGTGGTTGTACTCTTAACAAGGAAATATGAGAGGCTAATTGTAGCTGGAGGTTATTTTTTAGGTATTGTTCTATGACTGTATTTGGGATGATCGGGCTTACGTTTGAAAGAATTAGTTTCCGCGATGACGAGTTTAGTTTACGGGCTTTTATGAAGTGTTGCCCAATTGTGATTCCCTCATGAGTGTGGACTATATCATTAACCATGTTTTTGTTTGTTAAGAAAACTATAATTTTATTATTACTAACGCGGGAGGCAGCGATAATATTTTTTGCATCTTTAACGATCGATTTAATTGCTTGGAGGTAGTCGATTAATTTTAATTCCGGTATATAGTTTAATATTATCCCTTGGTCTTCCGTTGGATGTTCGAAGTCTAATATCGGAACTATTTTTTTCTTTACTTTATCGGAGTAAGATGGCGTAGTAGGCGAAATGTTCGGGTTAGTTACATTACGATCTGATTTAAAATTGTTAGTAATTTCGGAAACACACGGCGGTAAATCGCGATTATCGGAATTAACTATATTTATACGATTATCGTTGCAATATACATTACTTTTGTTAGTATTAGTAAAATGAATGTTGTTAGTATTAGTAGAAGGAATGTTGTTTGTATTAGTAAATGGAACGAACTCACCGCTTTCTGTTTGCTTTGACATTGTTCAGGCGGCTTTATCTCCGCCTGATAAGAAACAAGTTTGATATCTTTTAACCATAATACGAATGGATTTACAGCGGAATAACGACTTTATAACGAATACGAAACACGTTTAATTTTACAAAAAAGATTAACGCGGAATAACGACTATACACGAAACACGTTCTATCTCTAAATAACTTTTAAACCAGTCGTTTATAATACCTCTAAAACCACAAAATACTTAATTTTTCAACGAATATGCTATGATTTATTGCGTCAAAAGCATTACTTAAGTCAAAGTAAATCGAAGTAACCGAACTAACCCATGCAATATATAACATATGTTCAAACACAGCGTCATCAAGAAACCAAATTGATTTATATTAGAAAAATTTAATTTGTATAAATAATTTGTTTTTCATAAATCTCTCAAAAATTTCGGACACCGCTCACAGTATACAAATGGATCTGTAATTATCTACGTTTGATTCCCCCTCCCCGTTGTTTTCCCTTGTATATAGGAATTATATTCACCTCTTTAATACGTCTACAATTGATTCATTAAATTGCCATTGGCTCAAGGAAATAATCAATATTTTCTTTTATGAATTTGACAGAAATTCCATCATGGCCTTATGAAAGTTTATTATTAAGAGAAAGTATTGCCGTCCTCACATTATGTATGGATAACTCCACAAATCCGAACGGATTTCACATTCTTATAGAAAATACTCTATCATCGTGTTTATTTAGTAGCTGTGAATGGCTATGTCAAATGTTTTACTAAAATCAGTGTAATAATTACCAATTTGTAACCAGTGATCTATGAATTTAGAAATCTGATCAGTGTACGTAACTAGATTTGTCATAGTGAACTTATGTTCCCTAAATCTATGTTGCTTAGATATATAATTTTAGCCAGCAAATAACTGTTCGACCTAACATATAATATAGATTCTAATAATTTTGCCGGTGTACAGTGATAGGTCGATAAAAATTAATTATTTGTTAACATTCATCCGATTTATATACCGGTATTACTCGAGATGTTTTAAGAAAAGTAGGACATGTGTCGTGTTTTAATATTAGGTAAAACCAATAGACTAAAAACTTTTCCAACAGATCCGAACATAACCTAAATATATTGCTGAGATAGGTTGTCAAGGACTAACAGAAAATTTGGGCTTCAAATTCTTAACCGCTAGAGTTGTGTTTAAGAATATCAACTCTGTTTTCAGTATAGTTAGTGTCTAATATATGATTACACGAATACATCATTAGATATATCCTGAAAGATTTCTGTCATTGTACTTAATAAATTTAAGCGAAACACGAGTGCCTCTCTCGTTTCGCACAAATGACCAGAATTTACTGGGATTGTTTCGGATATTTCAACTGTAATAACATCATTTCCGAACGATAGCTGAATCACTTTTTCTCAGCCCCTACTCAACTTAATGTGATCATCGCCGCCTTCCTACATTTCGTTTTAAATCAAAATTTGAGTTTCATTTCTCGTGTACATCAAATTTAAATCTAAAAACTGATTTTTAAGGTTCAACTCCATCAAGCGCATAATAAACCTGAATTGTATTACCTTACCAGGATCCCTGTAATATCACAATCTCAGCTGAGTCTATTCTGAAAACTTCCCATCTAAAGCTAGACAACTCGTTTAGTTTCTAAAATTTGTACACCGTGTAAGTAGTAACATAATAATCTGAACTGGTTAATGAACATCGTCGAACGGCAATTTCTTAAGCTGGACGATAGTTATTCCCTGATACAAAGGGATCAATTGAATTATTAATTTTAGTTGAAAGAGACGAATTAATTAGTACCATATCTAATGTTTTGCCTTAGAAATTTAGTGTACTATTCATCAAACCTTAAACCACTGATTTCCATAACATCTGAAAATTAGCCAGTTTTTCATCTTGAATATTTAAATAAGTGCATCCACATATTAAAATCGTCCATAAGTACAAAATGTATAAACATTTAAACACAAGAATCAAAATTAGAGTACTCTGTAAAAGCGCACGTGTATGCTGTAAATGATATAATAAAAATATGCACATCCAGCTACAGGCGAAAACAACATTACGGCACTCATAAATAATACAAAAACAACACGCCCCATAGTACTCGTTTTTATACACATATTTTCAAATACAAACTACATACCGCAATCGTACACAAACATTCAACTAAACCAGGAAAAGACCTGACTTCAAATATGAAATTGACTTTATCGTTGCCAACAAACGGTGCAGTTAAAGTCACGTTAAGAACAAAAAAACACAAACTGCAAAATAATTGAAGCGACAAAAGATTTAATATCACAACGAAGGAAACTAACAATTGGATAAAGGTAAAAATTAAATAGAGCGAGTAGAACTGAATAAATGAATAAGAAAACGAAATGATATAGCTGGCAATATAATACAAGGATAATTAAACAATAGAGTGCAATTGATGACCTAAATCACAGTAAATAGAAAGTAAAATGTTGACGAATTTGTAACACTGTAACGGAGGATATTCTTATAGATCGAATGGAAATATCAAAAAAGGTAAGCAGATATTACGACACGATGTAAACGTCAGACCTGCTGCAAAAGAGGATAACAAAACCGGAAATATTAACAACAAAATTTTTGCTAACAGTGAACAAAATGAAAAATAACAAAACCAGTGGACTGTGGATGATGTAATTCCGGAAATGATTACAGAGAAGTAAAGAAGAGCTACTAAATTGGGTAGATATTTTTAGCTTAAAACTCCATTTAGTGATTGAAAACGAATGTAATTTATTACATTAAAAAGATGGTGCAGCTAAATTTGAAAACTATAGATCGATTTTATTACTATCACATATTTATAAGTTTTACACAAGTATTATCGCGAATCGGCTAATGAAATCAACAATGCCGGCAAAATGGTTATATATCAACACTATGAAGATCGTTTATAAATTATCAGAAAGCATTTGGAAACACGAAGAGTATTAAACGCGCTTAAGATGATGAATATATCTATATAGTGAAAAATTTTTAAAAGTTACCGACTATAGGAAAGCGTGTTAAAAAATTTAGGCTACAATTGAAATGAGATTAATATTAACGGGAAGTGAATCAATCACTCTTGCGTCTTACCGATGATGGAAACCTGCAATCGATAAAACAATGAAGGACCTTTTAGCGGTGAGTAGATTATACATATATACACGATATTTTCGTTTTCTCAAATGTAAGAAAATAATTCCAAAGAATAATTTTAAACCGACTCTAATCGTTAATTATGAATGTTCGCAACGAAAACGTGAAAAAATTTCCATTTCACAGCAGTTAATTATCAAAAGGCGCAACTTCTTTCTCCCCACCGAGGGACTAGAAACGCAAATTTAAACGCCACTTGTATATCTTATAATGAAGCGACGATGTTGATGATACCGTTGATAACCTTAACGATCACGAGATGTTGATAGTGACGAAAATGGATATATATATATATATATATGTGTAAAAATAAATAAAAAGAAATATTAAATAATAATGAATGTTGTATACAAGGCATATAGGAGAATGTATCTGTACGTTCTACGAAAAAATGATAACTATTTAGGAGCCAAACGTAAAAATAAAACAATTCGTTACGTGCGATTAGGTTAAAACAGATTTTTTTTTTAACTATTCTAGACGAAACAGAACACGTGTAGAGTAATTTCGTTCGTCCTAGAACTTATAAACTATTTTATATCCATACTGTATTATATTAGAAAATAGTTGTAACATAATTTTTTTTTTGATATTTCGACTGGTAACACTGGTTTTTCGTTTAAATTAAATGAAAAAATAGACAACAAGAAAAAAGAAAACAGTCATTCTGTAATTCGTGTTTACAAGCAAAAGTTACATTACGTCTGGTCTTTATAGAACTAAAAATTCGGCTGAGGGGCAGACAAGGAGGAAATATTTGATTAATATCAAACTAGTAATTGTCGGACGGAAACAAGCGTGCGTACAACAGACAGTAGCGTATCGTGAAAACCAACAAAATTAATATTATCATACGTCCGATTTTTTTCAACTAATTTGTTGTCACGAAAAAGAACGTAATTTCACATACGGCTTTTTTATTTATTTGTAATTCGATAAGGAAATATCGTAAACCGGCAACGCGGTATGTTACATCAAATTTGAACAAGATTTTTTTTTTGAAAGTTGTAACACTGTACTTCGTAACTACTATACAAAACGAAAAACGTACGATAAATTGTAAACAATTACGCGCGTAAGTGTATAAATATATACGCTCGTACAACCCGAGTTCAAATCCCACCCTCATCTAGATTTTTAATGATAATAATAATAATAATAATAATAATAATAATAATAATAAATACTAGCTAATCGGTCGGGAAACGAGTAACAGTTTGCCGGGAAAATAAGGAAATTTCGGTGGGCAATGGCAAACCGCCCTTCGTTTAGGATGTGTCGTTTTAGGTAGTCTTCTATCAATCTTCGAGCTTGCCCAGGATAGTTTTTTGGCGACGTGTCTTATTATCGTTTTTAGAGTTAATGACACTTAATATCTACATACACTTAAGCTATTACACTTATTACACTCTTAGGTTTCAAACAGGTATATCAACGAAATCAACAAAATTGAGAACTAGGTATCAAATCTAACTACGTCCGAGTGTAGTAAAGTACTTTAATATGGCGTAACTACTCAAAAATAAAAGTTCTTTTTTTTTAATTTATTTAAATAAAATTATTCGTATCATAAAGTTGTTTACATTTCATAATTCGAGCGAAGCCGACAGTATAAATTTGATTAAACTTCAACCCTTTCAATAGTTACTCCGTCTTTACGTTAATTGAACTGAATAATCGAATTTATTTGCCAGACAACTCGCGGTAAATACCACAAAATATAAAGTAGCATCGTATATACGTTCGATATACCGCAAACGGTTAACATTGCGCGAGTCCTTTGTGTAAATTCCCGAATACTATCGTGATATAACGATAATTGCATAGAAACCATTCTGTTCAATTTGTCACATGCTGTTTTTTTAAAATATGCTCACAGTAATCAAGCTCACGCGTCAAATTCTAGGGAATGTTGTAAAAAAGTAGAATCGCGGAAATCAACTAATCGTAACAGTAAAAAACGTTTAACCTATATTATAATAATGATTAATATTACTAAAATCAATGATAATAATAATAATAGAACGTTTTAGGAGTAAGCTGGAGGGGTAATTAGAACAATCCAACATATTAGTACTTAGGCTTACGCATTAATAATGTAAATAAATTAACAACTGAATATTCGCACTCTAATCGAATATTTATAGTAAGAAATATATATATATATATATATACGTGTTATTAATCGATTTAATTTTAATAATCATAAGATAAGAGTGTTGATAAGGTTTAAGTTTAAACAAAATAACTATTACATAAAAATCTTACGTTTTAATAATAATGATAAATCAACGGCGAAATATTTACAGTCGAACCAAGTGTGCTACAAATTGTTTATTAAGAAATAAAATAATTACATTTGTTATACGTAGTTCATTATTAGTAATTTTTAATTCTAATATACAGTGCTGAAAAGTTTAAATTTGAACAAACAACCAGGGATTTGTATTTATAACTTCGTAACTACGTTCCGTTGTATAAAAGACGGGAAATTTCTAAGTTAAAATTTTTACACTCTTATTCGGGTTATTGATAATTTTAAATTATCGTTATATTTTGGTTGCTCAATTTTAATTAATCCATTCTTATAATGCTCTTACAATTACACTAGAAAATATTCCAATCTCTTTAAATTATTTCTGCTCTTTAAAAAAAAAAAACATTTTCTTCAAACATAAATTTAACTATCGCGCGATAGATATGCATGTAAAGTGGCGCTTCGGATTTATATTTAGCACCCGATTATTTGACAACATCACCCTCTAATCTTGGAACGCTTTGTAATGTATATTTTTACACTAATTGATTTACTCATTTTTAAGGAAGGGTGACATTTGTAAACGGAAAACGAAAACAAATGATAAAATTAAATAACTCCTATATACGAAAATTGTTACGTTCGTCTCATTAGCCGAAGAATTCGCGCTAATTAGCGCAATAGGAATAGTATTAGAAATTCGTCGAAAACCCGGCTATAGGGGGGGTCATATGTGATTTTAAGCGGGGCGAAAACAAATGATAATCGCGCCGTACCATTCGAAAAAGTCGGTAAAAGGAAGGAAAAACGAGAAAAATTAAACGAAGCTCAGAAATAAAATGACCGAAACGCTAACAAGATAGAATATTCATCAAGGGGTGCAGACGTGTCAAATAGGATATGTCGATTTACGTAGCGCAAAACACGAATGTATAAACTAGAAACAGACACGTTAGAAGTGGCGATGTAGCATGAAGAAGCCAAAAATAATAACAATTTCCAGACGAAATTTAAAAGACTAATTTATCACGAAACAACCAGTTAAACAAATAACGAGAGAGGCAGATACGAACTATAGAAAACTTAAAAATAACTCAAACAGATTCTTCTTAATCAACCTTTATTTAATTTTTTTTTTTTTTTTTTTTTTTTTTTTTGTATAAGCTAGTCGCAAAAGGTCGAAAAGGAGAAAAACGAATGTAAAAGAAACATTCCAAGAAAACGTGCTACTCTGATTATTGTTAAATAAAAATTACTAAAAAACTCATTTTATCTAAGTGTTGAGGAAATAAAAAGAATATTATATAAATAATCAAAAATTGGGTAAGAAACGAAAACTTGCCCAAACATATTGAACATAGATTATACCATCTACTGAAAATTCAAGATATTGAATACACATAGATCTCATCTTATTAAACGAGCAATTTTTATTTTTTTTTTACGAGTATTTAATGCCTCGTGGCTATTACTCGATGTATATGATTATTAATTAAAATACACACAATTAAATATTATTAATAACATTTGTCTTGATTAGGAAGGCTGTAAGAATTTCTAGGTTGTAGACGTCCGGTATAGCTGAGCTCATCTCCTTAGTACGATGTTGAGCGTATTTCCGGCAGGTCTTCAGTACATGATGGACGGTTAACGGTGCTTTACATTTATCGCATACACGTGGTGGCTGGTTACCAAGCAGGTACGAGTGGGTGATTTGTGTATGTCCAAAGTACGGTCGACAAATTTTTCCAACTACTTTTGGCTATGCCGTCAGATCCTTCTTGATGCAACCCAAAATACTGGGCTGACTGTGGAAGGATCGACTCCATGATCGCAGTATGTTCTGGACTTTGTGGCTTCTATGTATTTTAGTGCAGACATAGAGTCTGAGAAAATTACATAATCGTTCCGTGGGAGATCAGCGATTTGGAGTATACATTCAACTAGCTCAGCCGAAAGGACTGACAGCATTATCGGAAGATTGAAGGACTGAATTTTGTTTTGGATGGAATATGTTCCACCTACATGAAACGGAGTTTTTGATGCATCTGTGTAGCATGTAATAGCTTGAGGTACCCGGAGCAACCATCCGCTGTAGAATTGCTTGTATTACATGGTTTGGTTTGCATTTATTATCGGCTGTAGCAAGATACCAGCAAATCTCTGGCTTGGATTTACTCCATGGCGGAAGAACTATGTATATATAAACTAAGAATTTTGAAATTTCGGGTGCATACCACATAAAATTTTGGAAATTTCGACTTTTTTTCATCGACTTGTTCTCGATACTCATACGTTAGAAATTTCAGGTCGTTAAAATAATTAAAGTCCACGTTAGATACACTTGCATTACGAATTACGATTTGAATCTATTCAATTTTTGAGGATAGATTTAATATTTAGCATATGTTTTATATATATATATATATAATATAATATATATGTAAATATATAAATTATATTTCTTCTGCTCATCTCAATCTGGAAGATTGACGATCCACAATTGAACCAGTTTTAAGGCAGTCGAAAGATGAAAGTTGTGATTTACCCTTCAATCTCTTGGCAACAATTTTTCTTTCGAGTAATATTTTTAGTACGTTGTATTTCGATTGTGTCCTAAATACAGCAACTTTCATTTTTTGATGATTCACATACTAAGATTTTTCCAAGTTTATCAAGCACTTCAGTATTCTTAACTTTTTGAATCCACGTGCGTCAGTAACAATAGTTTTCAAACGCGTATTTTTTTCCTAATGTTACGTCCATTCATTCGAAACCATATAGTAGGTATATATATATAAAATTTGGTCTAAAAGGGAACGCAAAAAACAAAAAACAGAATACACGACGACGGACCTTAACGCAAGCGAGTCTATCAAAGTCTGTGCTAAGAGCAACCGCCTGGGAAAAGTATTCTTAAATAACCAGATCTTTTATACAGGCATCTATAGTAGCATAACTAGGGCAATTCGCAATCACGTAACATGGTTAAAATGAAAAGCTGCGACCAGTTTGTTATACGATAATCGCATAGCCGTACGATTAAATTTAAAAATATAGGGAACAGTTATTCGACTAATTGCCTTACCTATTCACACAGCAATGGGAGTCGCATTAATTGTAGGTAAACTGCTACTACGTAAGAACCGATTATACACGAAGATCCCTGGAAGCTGAAGGTGATTCGTCGTACCAATAGCGCATACATTTCAAGTCCCAAGTAAAAGATCTATATGAGGGGGAAAAACGATGCAGCAGATCTCGTCAAAGATGTCTATATCGACACAGGAGTATGTAAATATTCTATGACATCGCGCCAAACTATTTTTTACAAAACAATCGTTCACTTAGGAAAAATTCGAAAATGAAATGCAGGGATATCAATTTTGAAAATCTATTGGTAAATCGACTTTTTCGTTTGGCCTAATAAAATAATCGTTATTTCTATTATCAACGTTATTCGAGAACGGAAAAAACGATTTCCAATGAAAAAATTGTTTACGCTATCCCTAATTATCGTTCAGGATAATAACTTTAATATGAGTACCGAAAAGAAAAAAAAATCGCCCACTACTATAATAAATAACGTACACTATAAACGTCGAACGGTCGTAGGTGTGGGGGGAAATGAAAGAATTTGTGCCCGAGAAGATTGATTTATTTTAGCGGTCCAAAAGGTGACGGTCGGTATCACGTTGAGAAAAATAATTTATCAAAACTGGGACCAGGCTTCTCCTATACGATTTGATTTATAGTACCAAACAAGCTGCCGCTACTACTAACTACTATTGGCGCTGTTGTTTCACCGTCCAATTTATATTATTATTACTATTATCATTCATTATTATGATTACTATTATCATTATTTATTACTTCTGGAGAACGAAATAAAAACAACTAAAAAACCCAAACAAAAATAAACGAAATCAT
This sequence comes from Coronaproctus castanopsis, assembly GCA_032883995.1. Classification (NCBI taxonomy): domain Eukaryota; kingdom Metazoa; phylum Arthropoda; class Insecta; order Hemiptera; family Monophlebidae; genus Coronaproctus; species Coronaproctus castanopsis. The sequence continues at coordinate 98,456,226 of CM065052.1, forward strand.
AAATACATTGTAAATAGCGAAGGATGAGCCCGTTAATATAAACGAGAGTACTCCACCAAAAATATATTAAAAAAAAAAACTGTTTTTTTTTACAGCCGCTGCTGGTTAAATACGTAAGGGGGGCGGCTGCTAATGAGAACGTATAAGATACGGAAGAGACTACTTCAGGAATAATTTAAGAGAATTCCCGGACGTATTTCATTCAGAAAATCACACAAAACGCATCTCGTCAGGAGCATATATTTAACTAATATAATTATTACACTAATACTAATGTAGCAGTAAGCACTAATGAAGTATCGTTTCCACATGAACGCGACTATGTCACTACTTTTTCGATACGCAGAAGATGGAAAATAATATTTTTTCCTTTTTTTTTTTGTCTTTAAATTATAATTAAGTATATATACATATTTTACTTTAATTTTCTTCTCGACTTCTATAGAGGCGCCTATAATAATAGTCTCCTCCGGCGCGGGAAGTGTACACACGCTTTATTTATTTTCATTTCAACCGTTTGAATACGTCGTCATATCTTATAATAATCCCTTTACAAACATATGGCTACACATTCCTCACACGTCATCAAAAACGTAAATGACGATGATGATGATAATAATCATAATAAATAACAAGCGTACACCAGAAAATGTCGTACGTCATTATTTATACGAAATTGTATACGCATAAATAAGACATACGTCATAACCAACTTCGTGAGATGACAAAAGTCACCGTCAATTTGCCACACAGCCAGCCCGAGATATTAAATTAAAATAACTAGATAAACAGAGCAATTACCGTTCTTAGCTATAATCCGTACCCTGTATATTCGTCTTGCATTTAATTTTTGTTTTGTTTTGGCTTCCGTTTTTAATGAGCAAGCTCTAAATATGTTTACCCCCTATAATGGTACAATTAAACGGATTACAATTATTAAATTATAATCTTACTACTTAACGGAGAATACAAAACGAGATAACCGCTATATTTCCAGCGGAAAGCGGGTAGACAATAATTTTTGAGCGTAATGCGTTTCGTAATGATTTGTAATAACGCACAGTCGCCTATAAAATTTGTTATTGTACGCGGTACTATATATTGAACGCGTTCGATTATCGATATGTTGCTCCTTCCAGCACACCCTCAAAACCAAATTGATATTACCATTATATCGGAGAATAAAGTAATATTTTTAAAAAAAAAAGAGTGGAAAAAACAATAAACAAATCTTATGCCGATAAAAAACAACATTCAGAACCCGAACAAAGTTTAAAGGTAGTGAATTTGTACGGGGAACAAGGATAACTATATGGAAATTTAGCACACTCTGAAGTTAGTGTAAAGGTGAATTTTCGCTATAATTTCAAAAGCAATATACACACGAAAATTTTAAAAACGATACGAGAGTTTTACATTGTAAAAGTTTGTTCCTTCTGTAATTTAATATAATTCTAAAAGCCTCAATTGATTATCAAATAATCATTTTTACCTATTTTCTTTCTCTATTATATATATATAATATATCCTTTAATTTTTTATAAAACGTTTTTTGAAAAGGTATTAAAGCAAATTTCACGTGTTCTCTAACAAGCTTAATAACTTTTAGACTAATGATGGGATGGAAAAACTTTTCAAACGAAAAACCTCCGGTATAACGGTCGCTACAATTTTAGCCCATAAAATCGCCTAAAACCCATTTACCGGTATAGCTATAAATGGGCACCTAAGTGGGTCGAAAAAACGTCTAAAGTGTTTTGACCCCTTGCGGAAATGTGGGGCTTTTACTAAGTCGACTAACGGCTTTTCAACGGTGATAACCGTTTTCGCTGGGCACGTCAGATGGGCTCAAAGTTGGGCTACGAAATTCACTTTTTTCCACTTAAACGTCTGTAAAAAATCGACTATTCCATGTATCGCACGGACCGACCTTTTTTCAAACTAGATTAATACATCTACGAGACTCGTAGAAGGGTAATTTTTCAAAGGTCCGACCTTTTGGGTCGTGGCGCGAGCGCGAAGTCGAAGTTTGGATTTCAGAAATTCCATCAAATTTTTGGAAATTTATAAATTCGGGCGTTTGAAAATTTTTTTCCCCCTTCAAATTTCTATCGTCCGATCCTACATCTATTACGTGTATATATACGGCTTTTAATTAGAAACGTCCTCTAACCGCCTTTACGCCCGGTTAAAGTGGCGTCGTTTTTCTAACGGCCGATGACATTTTTTCACCGAAATCCGGATAAAAAAATTTTCAGACCCTAAATGAAAAATTTGGCCCGAGAAAAGTTTCTAAATGCACCCGGCTACGTTCTATTTGGTCGAAAGTTGTACGATCGAAATTTGAACATGTTAAATTGCTCGGAAAATGAGCTTTTTCGCCTATCCAAATGGTCTGGAAAAGTTTCCAGCTTTAAAGCCGCTTTCCTATTCATATTTCAGCCTCCAGCCAAATAACCTTTTTTACTAATACATATATTAGCTTTAATCGGAATTTCATCTTAAAGTCGGCCGACGTACCGTAACCTCGCTGGAAAAATTCAAAGTTCGATAGATTCCAGTCTTTTCTCGATTTTCAACTTTTCCATCGCCTATAGCTCTGTTCCTATTATACTTATAAAGTAAAGTACTCTTTAAGAGCTTTCTATCGATATATATACCGCCTCACTCAGACAAAAGCTCACCTTGGAATTCCAGATTTAAGAGGTTTAGAATTTTGGAATTCCAATTGTAGCACCGTTTCGAAGCTTTCGGGAAAATTTTTTCGCAATTGCCCCACTTTCAATCGGTACCTATATGTAATACGTACTATATTAAATGCGGGCGATAGTCGGCCGCGGGGCCGTTGGGCCGGGAAATGTAGTTGAAAATGGTCGAAATGGAACAGTGCCGATATTTCGATAGGTATTTAAGGTAGTGTGTTCGTCTTTGGTAGTTCAGCTATTTAGGCGGTCCGGATATGGTTAAAATGATAAAATTTGTCAAAATGCTCCCGTAAACCGGTCGATTAATGGCCGTTAATGAAATTCGGTATATCGCCTTTAAATTATTTATAAATTATAATACAAATCCGATTCAGGGGCTAAATTGAAAATTTGATCGTTTGAGGGGCGCCGACAAGGTGGTGGACGAATGGAAATTTAATTTTTTCGAAAACTCCACCTATAGAGATTAATGTACGTGTTATAGCCAAAGCGGAAAATCGAATAGACAATGTGTAAAACCTTACACCAATTTCAGCAATAGCGGGTTAGAATAGTGTTACATAGAATACTTGAAAATAACGTGAATAGATTGTGCATATATCTGCACTTTCAATTCGATCATTAGGCAAATAATTTTTATTCCGATCTCCTTATTAAAATTATCATATTTGTAACAAGAAGTTGTTAATAAAGCGATGCAACATAGACAGTCTGACTATAGTAGAAGATACTACAAAAAGAAATTGAAGTATATAGGTGACGAGCTCGGGGAAGAGAGGCTGTTTACGTTGGCAGTATAAGGAAAAATACTTGGAAAAGCTACAAGAAGAAGAAGGAGATTGAAATGTGTAACATCAAACATCAAATTCAACAGAGCCAAGGTACTGGTAGTTATAGTCAGTAGTTAAATATGAAAAGGCCAACGCCTTTACTCGTTACCACCGAGATAGAAGGCCTGATGGCTCTGAATCCCATCTCAGATTCACGTAAAGAATACGAAGATTTCATACTAGTTTGTTCACATTTTCTTCTGGTTTGATTTGTCTGAAAATCGTTTCGATTCATATTTATTTTTGAAAGTTTTTGTTTCACACGTTTTTAATTGATTTTTATGTCTAGTTTTACGTGTAAAATTATTCTTATATTGTTACATGAGTGTTGTGTGCCGGGTTGTAAAGGCAACTATGATGCCGAAAATCGTGTTCACGTTGTCAGATTTTCTAAAAGACGATGATATATGTTCCTACAAGTAACACAAAAGGCAAAATTTTAAACCATCAAAACATAGGGTGTGTGAAGTAAAGAAGATATTTTTCGGAAAAGAAATGAAAGAAACGGAAAGTTTATTGAGGTACCATTAGAGTATCCTAGACTTAATCATCTGTTCCAACAATCTATCCTATCCTTCGTATCTTTCAAAAAGCACTCTGTAGGTAGGAAAAGTAGAGATGATAAAAAATATTGAAATTGAACAAAATAATATAGTATAAGTACTTAACCAAAGTATAATAGAGCAAGAAATTTATTAAAAAACAAAAATATAAATATTTTTAATTCAACTATTCTTCCGAAAAGTTGGCATAAAATTAACATCGATTTAGCAGATATAGAATGAATGTGAAAAAAAGTTCGGATTCAGTCATTAATGTCCTTGAAATGTCAGCGTTTTGGAAACTTAACTGTTGATACATTTCACGATGACGAATATCTGAACGAATTATCCTCACCTAAATCAGCTTGGTTTTCACCCGATATAAATATAATTGAAGAAGGCATTGAAAATATAAATCAAGAAATACCTGTTATTATTTATTTCGGAGACTATTGCTGTCATATTGTTCGACAAAAGACTAAGCGTGTTACTTGTAAAAAAATCAAATATTCGGTTGATCCTTGGATAACTTCGCTTTCAAACCGTAGAGATGATGTGGTTATCACCAGATTACGCTTAGGACATACGCATCTTACTCATTTATATCTCATTAACAGAACTTTAGCTCCTGTGTGTCCCGGTTGTAATGTTTTCCTCTCCGTTTCCCATATTCTAGTCGATTGTCCCTCATACTCCTCGCTTCGAGCGTCTCTTAATCTTCCTCCTTCGCTCCATCTCCTCTTCAAAGATGATCATGTTTCATTGTCGAACCTAATTATCTTCCTCCATCAATCCCGTCTCTATTCCTCAATCTAATCCTCTTTTCCTATCGTGCCTCTAGTCTTGGCTGCTGTACATGGCACGTTAATTTAATTTAATAATAATAATAATAATAATTTAACACTTAAAGATCATCTTCACGTTGATGACAATCATATTTTGATTAAAAATTTAACTCTAGGACGTCTGAATTTCCCGAAGGATGAAATAGTTAATATTGTTTTATACGAATATATAATTTTTAATGAACTGTTACAAAATTATGAAGAGAAGTTTTTAATTATTCATAATAAAAAATAATTGTTATCAAAAATATTACTGAATTACATTAAATATATTTATTTGGTAGACAGTTTTCCAGAATGTAATGATCACAATGCTGAAAGTATTATAAAAATAATAAATTCTGTAACAAATATATTGTTAAACGATTATTGTCGTAAACAAACCGATAGTCTTGGAAAATAATTTAAAACAAAACTAGATACCGTTACATCGTGATTCTTAAAATGATGGTGTGTACAAAATATAGTGTTTAATATTTATTTAATAATAAATTACTTTCTAGAGCTTATATGTTTTCAGTACTGTTTTTTTTTTATTCAGTCTATTTTAGCTGATCAGGTTGTAATCTACATTTTCGCCTTTATATGTATATTTGTAAAATATAGAGGTAGTTTAAAACGATACTTTTTAATTGTAAAGAATAATTTAACATAATTAAATCCTACATCTTTATTTCTGTTTGTTAACGGATTTGTAAAGTTATATGCGTGGTTCTAATAACAATCTAGTTTGATCGCCTTCGTTGTGTGACGTCACATTTAAGTTATGATGCCTTCTATCTAGGTGGTAACGCTTTGATTCGCAACGTCTTTCGAAGTAGGTGCAACTTGATGATGATGATGATTTATATAAGCACGTGTATTATTATTATTATTATTCTAACTGACTCCTTGTCGAGTATGAGTGTCCTTTCTAATGATATCCCTTTCTGTAAAATAGTGCAATGTCTGAATCTTATATGCGATATTAATCTAATTCTATAATTAGATTTATAACGTGCACATTCATACTCATCTATGCTCCTTCTTCCTCCTTTTACACGACTTCTGGCGGTGTGAACATCTGCTAATCTTGCTGTATCATCATCGATGAATTTTATACAGTTAGTTCTATTCAACGCCCATTCCTCCCAAGTCTTATTTTTCTCGGGATTAATACCGTTCTTTTTGAGATAACACATCTTTAAATATTAATTTTGATCTTACATAATATCGTTCACCGGTATGTAATATACCATATAACAATCGCTTTTGTAGGCAATTGTTATCCATTGTGATAACATGGCCAACCCAACTTAGCCGAGCTTTGTTTAAATATTGCTCTATTTTTTACAGTTTGTCATTTTCAAAATTATTTCATAAGGATCTTTCCATGTTATTCTTAAGATTTGTTTTGGGTAATCTCATCTGATATATTTCAAGTTTATTAATTTCACCGCTTCTAATTGGCCATGTCTTACAACTATACAAAATTTTTTATTCAACACTTGATCTCATCTAGTTCACTATTATCGTTAATTACACTATCAACGTATTTGAAGCTTTTGACAATTTTTAACTTCGACCCGTTTATATGAAAATTTTCTTCCGTGCCATTCAATATCATTATTTCCGTTTTATTTATGTCTATACTTAATCCATAATACCGATATGTATCATGCAGTTAGTTTGGTGGGCGTTGTAATGGTGCTGAAATTTCACTCAGTATAACGCAATCATCAGCCTATTATAAGTTTCGCAGTGAAACATTTCCGACCTATCGCTCGTATTGAATTTTTGTAGGTTATATAATCCTCCATCAAGACGGTATCTTATTTTTATACCTATTTGTTCAATTTTCTGTTTGTATGTTAAGAAGATCATTTACATGTACATATATAATATATATATATATATATATAATATATATATATATATACATAGATATATGTATGTATGTATGCATATATATATGTAAGTATATTTTAATGTGTGCGCAAATATAACAACGAATTAAATAAAATATGTTTTAAATAATACATCATTTGAAATATATTTAAACAGTTTAGTATAAAGTATATTATATAGTTATAGTACAAATCATTTAATTCATACCAATTGCTTCTAAAAAAATACAATACGGAGTACGAATATATCCGATAGCCTATCAGATATATATATATAGTTAAAAAGAGAAGGGGAGGGAATGAATAGATACATAATTTTATTTGACGCATACAATAAATTATACAATTATATAGAGTGACGAAAAATAGATAAATATAGGTACGTATATATATATATATATATGTGTGTGTGTGTGTAAACGCACATAAATCAAAATCAATAATAATAATGCCAATGGACGCGGATATATTTTATCGTATTCCAAAGCGAATGCAGAGTAAAGATCAATTTATTGCGACGAATATAATTAACAAATATAACGGATACAAATTTATGAATTTGACTCCAAAACACAAATCGAATAAATTAAATGAAAATAATTCGAAGAAAAAATAAATGGTAAAATTTCAAAACGCGAATTATCGATTAGGTTTCATTAATGGAACGTCGTTCCGATCGGAAAATCAAAGACAAAATACTCGAATTCTCCGGCTATTTTATATTTTATCTTTTTATTTAATTATTCATTTCTTTCTACTTTTTCGTAATTTCGTAGCGAAATCCGTATATCGACATCCACGAACAAATTTATTATTGATAAAGAACAACTTTGATTAAAAAACGAGAAAACTGGAATCCATCATCGCTTTCTGGTATTTCCACCGTCATCATTTATATTATTATCGCATTCAAACTTAACACACACTCGTATATATACTGACATACGTATGTATGTATATATATATATATATATATATATATATATATATATACCAAGGTTTTTTTCACGTTTTAATCGGTAAAATCACATTTCAACTTTGTTTATTTATTTATTTTGAATGATTATTATTATATTTTTATTTTATTATTGATATATTATCATTATTATTTACTACAAATTAATTTTTTTATCATCAAAAATCATTTCCTAGTTGTTTAAAATTAAGTATTCGACGGCCATCGTAAACTGTTATTAATACTACGCTAATATAAACACAATACGTTAAAGTAAGAAATGTTTCTAACTTTAAATAATTAATTAAAGTAATTTCTTAATGTTATATATATATATAACATAATTAATCGATGACTATTTGAACACACAAACATTAAAGTAAGAAATATTTCTAACTTTAAAGAATTAAATAAAGTAATTTCTTATGTGTCATATATATATATATATATATATATTAAAATGATTCAATAAATTAATTAAATGCTGGGTATGTATGTAACGCGCACATATAATCACAAACACACAGACGCGTACATTACATAAATACATTTTAAAAAACGGGCCAACAAAATATGCCAAAATATTTTTTAACATTTCTTTTTATTTTATTATTTTATCAAGCGAAGGTATAAGTACCTGGGTGACCGAACTTTACTCTGTACTTTTTTCTTTTTCGGAGAAATCGTGTTTTTGCGAAAAATATATTTAGATACGAATCACACACACCACTAAAAATCATTACATATGTAACTATTAATCGTGTAGAACCTTCGTTTCATAAATTTCCGGAGTTGTAAGCAAAATTTCATTTTTTTTTTTACAAATATCAGAAGGGATTCCCCTTTTTTTGGAAATTAATTTCGGAATTTTTTGATAGGATTCTTTTCTTCGAAATAATTCGTTCATAGATGAAAATTCCGGAAATCCGATATCTCAAATCAAACAGTAGCCGATATACAAAATTTTAATTATACTTAAGAACGGGCATACAGTAGTAAAAAGCAAATTTCTTCTAACGGTTAATGCGATCGAGCCTATACATTTCGATAATTATCGAGATAAAGAAGATGAAAAATAAAATCTGAAATTTGTAGAATGTTATAGAGGAAGGTGTACTCGTGGTCGGGGCTTAAAATTTTAAAATTCTCGATGGTTATGTTTAATTAATTCATAAATTAAAAGTATGTAAAAAATTTCATCGAAATCGTTAGTTTCGAGAGAGACGACTATATATAAGAATTGCTCGTTTAATTATACGGAGTTGTGGTATTTGAAGTGTGATTTTTTTCGCGGTATATAATCGAGCATCGAAGGAAATAACAACAAAACGTTCAAACTTTAACGCGGAAACGAAAAATCTGCTGTATCGATTAAAATTTTCATTCTGAATTTATTTTATCTTTCAATTAACGAAGAAAAATACAATGTCCGTGTAATATAATATTTAAAGAAAAATATTTACCTCTGTAATAACGAGAAAACACGTTCGGTTTTGAATTTACATTAAAAATAAACATACAAACGTAGCGGAATAAATAACTACCAATAAAAACCAATATTCATATATATATACATATACGTGGAACTTTAGATAACGTTCCAATTTTTCGCCTGTTACGCGACTAAATATAACGATTACAGAAAATAACGCGCTAGAAAAAAACAAAAAAACTGATTTCATTCACTCGAATTTCAGTTAAATTATACTCCGTTCTTTTTTGCGCGTATTTTTTTCATATTCGCAAAATTTAATTTCCGTCATATTTTAGTCCGCTCATTGAACCCAACGATTTTATCGAATTTAATTTAATCGAATTAGAATGAAGCGCCTACGAAACGGAATATTTATTCGAACGAATATTTAAACTACCGAACCTTTGCACATATATCTTCCTTTCATTGTTCGTAACCTTCACTAAAAGGCGTAACGTGATCACTTTCTACACTAGAGCATCTTCAATTTTCTTTCTTTGATCATTACATTCGATTTATAGAGTCAACAACCGTTTATAGTCAGTTAATCATTGACGTCGCAAGTTCATCTCTGACCGTATCCTAATCTGCCACGACGACTAATTCTCTATCCCTCAATTATTCATCGTCGCTTGTGGGGATTAATCCTTATAAATGTCGTCGAAACAAGTAAGGCGAAACTTTTACAAACATTTATACTTTTCGCTATCCACGGTATCCGTGTAATATGGAGATCGATATTTCGAAATTTTAAATTTTTTTAAAATTATGCCCCAGTCGCGCTTCAAATAAACGCAGTAAACACCGCGCTAATTATATTTTATTCAATGGACTCGAGTGATATTTCTCCGGAACTGTATTCGTCGTTTGATTTCACCCGTCAAAGCGTCTTTATTTTTAATAACAACTGCCCCTTCCCCGATAGCCTTTGAAAAACTGAATAATGTGTTGAAAATAAAGACATACCGAACTGGTTATAAAAGAAAGTATGCGAACAGTGTTATCCTCCCAGTTCTCACATACAGAGCGGAAACGAAGTGCCTCGCAAAATATGTTAGAAAACTGGCCGTAACGCAGAGAGCCCGTGAGAACGCAATGATGGGTGTGTATAAAGAGGCTGGATCCTCGATACGTACATAAGACGGCAAACCAACCTGGTAGATATTATAGAACGCGTAGAAAAATTAAAATAGAACTGGACTAATCATGCCGCTAGAAGGACGGACGATAGATGAACCGAAAGAATAACCAAATGGGGACTGAGTGAAGGACATAGAGTAGACCATATTCAAAAGTCAGCCGGAGTGAAATGAATGATAGTTATAGAGGCTAATCGTTTGTTTCAAATTCAGTTCGTCGATTTTTAGTCAATCCGTAGCTGGTCGGGTAGACTGCCTGGAAAATAGTTTCTGCCGTATTGTGCAAAGATTTTCGGTGTACCTATTTATACGCCAGCAACGCCGCTACTAATAACCGGCATTCCTTAATTCATCATCCATTAGGAATTCATTTTTTCTTTTTGCCATTAAAAATATTAACAGCATTCTCCACTAGTATCAGTCATCAATCAAAATTTCCAAATTATAGAAAGTTTCTGAAACAAGGGTCCTATTCATAAAACTACTATTATTTATATATTTATATATTTATATATATATATATAAAATAAAAAAAATTAAGAGTTATCAATACGATTATTATTACATTAATCCTATTATTTACTATCATCATCCCGGTAGTATTATTTAATTAAACCCGTCGTAAATGTAATAAATTTACGATGAAAGATCTCCTAAACACGCGAGTAATGTCTACTCTATAAAAAGAAATCAGTTAAGGAATATACTAAACTAAAATAAGCAGCAAAAATGTTTCAAACCGTAACAAACACGAGCGATAAAGAAGTCTCTAGGTGATCGGAGTGGGGTGACACGAGAACATCCAATATACTCTTTTTCGTAATCAATGCCAAGAATTCGTTTAACATTTTCAAAATGTAGTCATGTAAAAAACTTAATAAAAAATAAAAATAAAAAAATTAGAATAATCAAAAAATCAGACAACAACGCCGATTAACAACAACTCGGTTCGCGCGGCTCGGTGTGATAAAGGTTGCTCAGTGCGTGCGTCCCCTAACGGAAAGTTTTTTAATAGAAGAAATATTTCGTTCGCGTAGAAAACATGTTTTTCGAGAAACGCTATTTTTCATTTTTCAATTCTACTTTTATTATAAATTTTTTTTAGCTAAATTTTTAATTCCTCAAGTTCTATTTATATATATGTGCGACGACGCGGAATACATGGATAAAAACGACGTACATATAACATATGTAATATATATATATATATATATAACATATTCGACAATTACTACGTTTAATGACATGTTAAGTAATAATATCGTGATAATTTATTTATTTTTATTAACTCAACTGTAGGTAACATTTGTATTAACCTTTAACCAGCAATGATAATAACGTAATAATTACGATGCGTGTTCGTCTGCTTAATTTATATATTGAGAAACATAGTTGCCCCAATATTTATCGCATGACGCCCAGTGCATATTTACTTTATCGTTTAAAAAGTGTATGGAAGAAATTATTTCTCGTAATATAAGTACGAAAAATTAAAGAAAATTATCTGTCATAAAAAATAAAAACCCCAACATAATAAAAAAAAAAAAAAAACGAAATAAACGGATTAATAAAGTTGTAAACAAATTTTAAATTGAAAATAGCGGATGCAACTGCAATGAAATTTTTTATAATTTCGTTTATAATATATATATATATATCCTTGGACTGGTTCTCCCGCATCATCCAGCTTCTACATTTTTTCTGTTCAATGTTAAGCTCTTGACATTCGCTTCTTTCTCGATTGTGTCGATCAGTGTCTGTCTTAGTCTTCCTTTCGGGCCTTATTTTCTCTTCGTGCCCTATTCACTTCGGTTTTATATTTCTAATTCTTTTCACGAGTTACCTTTTCTCTTGTACTCAATTACATCGTTCGAAAAGTTCGATTTCCTGTAAATCTCTTTCGTCTAAAGCGCATGTTTCCACCGCCTACAGCGCTACTGACTGTACATACCAATATGTTTCCGTAATGCTATAGATAGCATCTTCTGCGCATTTCTTTCAAACGCTTCTTTAGCCGTTGTAATTCTTCGCCGGAACTCTTTGCTAGAATATACGTTTTCTGTTTTTATATGTGTTAAATATTTGATATATAATAATTGCGCAGAGAGGTCGTGTACATCCGGCTTTTAATATTTCGAAGGTAATCTGTTCTTCTTCAGGAATTCTCTTCTCGAAAATCTGTTCTTGAAGTATCGATTGAAAAATTTCGTAATTACTCCCTCTTAATGGAAAGAATTCTCGTTACATCTTCCTCTTTCAAATCCGGTCCTTCGTGATAGGCTATGTTCCAGTCCTTTTCGGAACATCTTTATTTGTTAGTTGTCTAAGGTATTTTCAACATTGTCCGACGAAACCGCTTTAGTAGCTTCGTATCGATTAATTTGTTTCTTCTTTAAATGATTCCACAATGATATGTCGTCTTATACTCGGACTGATTGAATGATCGCACAAGAAGGTTATCACGTTATTATAAAAAATAAGTACGAATAAAAATGTTAGCATTCGCAATCTGAATTTTTGCAACGCAAATAATTTGCCCGAATACACAAAACACTAACAATAGTAAACACGCGTCCGAACACTAATATGTGTGTGCCGCCGTTATGTTAGATAGATTGTTACCCAATATAAAGATTTGAGGTGAAATCATCGAATGTAGATATATCGAACGATTTATTATGTTGATTTGAACTACCGAAAAATTGCCGTATCTTAAAAATTTACGCAACATTTATTTATCTGAAATTACGTTGTAACGTTACTCGTGAAACGTTCGTGAATTCGAGCGAGGTTGTGTATTTCCGAGTGTTTACATCGATTTTACAAAACTGAATTTGTTTTCTCCAACCAGACGTCAACTTGACAGAAAAAACAGTTCGTAGTAATATGAATATGCACACATTACACACACACACACATATATACATACATATATATGTATGCACATATTTCATTGATAATTAATCTTTAAAAGTAATAGTTCATCTCCAAACTAGGATCATGTTTTCAGTTGTACAGTTCGTGTTCTTCGTGTTAGAAAAACAAATATGGCAACAAAAATGATTATACACACATACACACACATATATATATATTTAATAATAATAATAATAAAAGACCAGTAGTGGTAGGCAAACAAAACGCATAAACAGACAAAACAGCGCAAGAAGAATGTTCTTTCTTCTTCTATTTTGTTAGTTCTAGTTGAACATCCAATTAAGATGAGATATCTCCTTAAACAATAATGTGTAAGCCTGTTGGCTATTACGAATGTTTGTTAGTTTAAAACAAGCCACCGTATTAACCACGCCTAAGGTGCCATCCATCGCACGTCCACATACACACACACACACGTATATAGCCGAAATTTATGTTTATACCGCGGTTTTCCGGTTAATTGCTTTTTGCCTTGGCCGACTTGCAACAGACTGTGCGCTTCAATTTCCAGAATCCTCCCCTTCTCTTTTATTTAGAAGTAACAAATGTAATCTACGAATATAGAGAGTTAAATGGAATCGATACTTTATTAATATTTCTATTACCGTTTTAAAACAAATGATAAACTAGTCTCGTCATAGGTATTCGTTGCCCTTTCATCGTTAATCCAGTTACAAGAACGATATATATATATATATGTAATATTCATTACTATCTTCGTTGGTATCATCTTTTTTTATTATTATCGTTACAATTTTGGAATACGTAGAAATATACTGAACGCAAGGCGATATCTTAATACAATCTACCAACAGAGGCTATAAATTTTCGTTTTCATCGCTATATGTTCGATTATTACGATTGTACACATCGGTAACTTGTTCATGATTATATAGTTCTTACGATATTATTTGTTTCATGATTTATTACGACATTTTAAATAGTCTTTGAGAGCTATAGGCGTTATAATATCCGCTCTCTTTGTAATAATTAGCACAATTCTGCTACTGAACGTTTTCATCGCCTTTAGGTGGAAATGACGAAGTAACACACGATATATGAAAATTTCTCATCGTTTCATACGATTTAAACAATTTTCTTGAAGAATTTAATTTATAATAGTCAATTTTCTTCGACGCTCGAATGAATTATAAAGGATCCTTTGCTAATTCTATAGAATAAAACATCTATAGTCGTAATAATACATATAACCAAAAATGAATTAAATTTTATCGCCTATATTAAATATTAGGCAAAAGCATTAAGGATACTTTTATAAAAAACAAACATGGATCGAAAAGTGGTATTGGGCAGAACGCGTAATCGGGACAAAAAGTGGTCATATGAGATAAAAAATTTTGTTAAAAGAAAAAAAAAAGGAGATGGACAATTTTTTAGAAAATTGAATAACAACATTTATACATAATCAACAATACAAGAGAGTTAGGCAGGACACTAAACAATTGGCTAAGCGAAGCCTTTGTTCAAAGTATGAACTTTTAGGTTTTAGTTACGTAATAAGTTATTGTAATTTGTATATTAATAATAAATGAACCGAAAGTTAGTTTACAATGTTTAAATATCATTCTTTATCATGGGCTCGATCCGAGTATCGTGACATCAATTTGCCGGACTTTAGATCGCCACGCGTTTTTGTTTTTGCTTTTTTCGATTATATAATAGGCCGCTGAAGTAACGTACCGTTGGTCATTTTTTAATTACATCGTGGAGCTTTTTCTTGTTCTCGTTTTCCTTCGACCACGCCTACTGGAGTTACTTTTTTATAGCTATCTTACCGTATAATGTAGCCAAAGTATTCTCATCACTATATCATCACGTAGACGAGTTTCCGGACGGATTTCATTCACGATTGAGACGTTTGTTCTTTTTAGTGTGCATGGTACAACATTTTAAACGCATTTATTCGTTGAATATCGATTGCTTTTCACGTCCAGTATTCTGATGCGTATAGAAAGACAGAGGAGACGAGTGTTTTTATAAGACGTGTTTTGGTAACCATCGTAATGTCGTGGCTGTTCCAAATTTTTTTAAGTTGCGCCGGTGCGAACTTAGTTGTCTTTTAATTCCCTCTGTCGAAACTCCATTTTTTAGGTTTTAAATATCAGCGCTTTATACATTTAAAAGAAAAAACATTTTTTTATACTCCAAAACGAGCAAAAATAAAGTAACGATACTAACTTTAAACTACTTAGGAAACGGACGTTTAGCGTCTTCCGAAAATCTGAACAGATAAAGAGTCCAGAGTTGTTGGTAAACGATACTTTGATTCGAGCGTTCTCCTCGATTCAATTTAATAATGAAAAACGAATTAAACTATTAAACGCCGAAACCGAGCTCAATAGTCGTCCGCGAATAATTGTTATTATATTTTACGAAAAAGAAATTTAATGAATTATGGCCATTTAGATAAACAAAGGAATAGAGTCTTGTACTCCATTCCCAAGGAAAGTAAACACAACTCTAATCGTCAAACATTAATGTAATCAAATTTAAATGACGTACATTTTGCATGTAACAAACACTTTAAAATTTAAGACGTTTCCTAAAACTTACGTTGCAAATAGTTAATAAATTAAACGCGCGATCCTCGATATATGGTATTTTTACAGCACCCTCCAAAAAAGAAAAAGAAAAACATTCGTAGCGTCAAATATTTAAAGGGGGAAAGTGGTCCCGAGTGCACGAACATTAAACGAGAGAAAGTTAATACGAGATAAGTAGCCAGACCAACAAAGTATCGATGCTTTCATCGAAATAAATATATATATATATATATATTTCAGACTAGAGTCGCAGAAATCATATTTGCGAATTAATTCTAAAAAAAACAAATCAACAAAATAACGGAGATAATTTCTCTATATATTAAACGTTTTCGTATACCAACGAAATCGCCGTCAAAAGACACTTATCGCTAATATTACCGTCGAATTTAGTTAAAAAATTATATAGGCAATTTCACGGCAACCTAAACATCTTATCGTTGGTCGATTTTATCTAGCTGAAGGATAAATGAATCGAGAGAAGCTCTTCAGTCACTTCGAATACATTCGACCGATATGGATAACACACACACACACAAAGTATAAACCGCTGATCGTTGGACGATAAAGTTTTGTCAAAGTTGAAGAAGGCTGAAACGCGCAAGGCGCCTCCTCTATGAATATGCAGTGACGACAATTACAAAATGTAAATCAAGCCCGCGTGACGGAAGATGTTAGGGAATATAGAAGGAGCCGTTAAGCCTTTGCAAATAGAAATTATCAACGTACTCTATTCGACCGAGCTAACCCTTAATACCACCGTATTTAACTAAACAGCGAAATAAAGAAAGGAAGATGTCGAGGTTCATGACAGCCTGTTCTGAATTTAAGGTTTCCCAGTTCCGGCATACACGATAGCGAGCAATGTAGAGAAATAGATTGACATCGGAAGCTCGACAGGACGACAACGGAGTATATCGGAATTTACAACGTTCGTAATTAAATCAATTCGGCACTATACTTTAACAAAGACGTGCCTACGAAACGAGATTTACAGCGCTAATACTAACTTCTAGCGTTATACGAAGCGGACCCGTTATGGTGAGTATAAAACCAAAACAAGGGATGAATTGACGGGTGGTCGGTCGGTTGATTATTTATACGTGTGTTGGTTAAAGTAGAAAACGACTACTGTCGACGAACTAACTACTGAAAAGAGTTAAGCTGACGAAGGAATCAGAAAATTTGGGACCGACCCGAAAGATGGGATGCTTAATTAATGCTTTTTCTAATTCCTAATAAAGAGAAAGATTCCCGGAAATCCGTAAACATTATTCCAAGAAGTTTACTAAAACCCGGGGTAGGTAAAAATTAAATTAATGAACAGCTTATAAGGAAATATTTACAACTCGCAAAGAAAAAAAATATATATATATATATGTGTGTGTGAAAAGCATCCTTAAATGATCACACTTTTAACAAGTCCTTTCTTTTCTCAATATTCCGTTAAAAAATTCGAGTTTTATTTTAGAATCTAAATACAACAACAACAACAATAATAATAAAAATAATAATAATAATTAATAAAGTAGAAAAAATTATTGAATTCTTGGTAAACATTGTTTTTACTCAACTGTACACCATTTAATAAACAACTTTCACCTAATTAATTTGTACACAATGTACATACTGTGAAATAGACTGATAAAATACTTAAATTACAAAACTCGAAATAAAATTTCCTTTGCCAAATAATTATTGTAAAATATTATATATATACATGTATACAATAATTATTATTTAAAGCAAATTTTATTCCGAGTTTTGTAATTTAAGTCAATTCAAATATATATACCTTACATTCTGTACAATCAATATTCATACATACATACACATATATAAACACACGTACATACATATACATATGCATATATATATTGTCGAAAAGCTTCGCGATTCTTCTAGTTATTGTGTTATATTTTGTTTGTTTATAATTAATTAATAAAATCACTATTCTCCAATATATTCAACATTTAATAGAACCTGAACCCAGTTTGGGAGATATTTATCAATTTTGATGAAGAATTTTTCAAAAATCTGTTTTATAAATGAAATTTATTGTAAATTAATCTAAAATTGAAATTAGGTTTGGCTAGTGAAATATGCATATCAAATTTTAAATTGTCGTTATACAAACATTTCTGGTTTTTCATATATAAAAAAAGATGTAATAATTTTTGTTCGCGCTTGAAAATGCGGTAACTGTCGAAAAGCTTCGGGATTAAAAAACTTCTAGTGATTGTGTTATATTTTGTTTGTTTATAATTAATTATATATATATATATATATATATATATATATATATATATAAGCAAACACTAAAAAAAGAGAAAATACATACCTTATATCTGGCCAACTTATGATTCTCCGAAGCTAATTTAGCCAATTCTTGATAATCACCGCGAGCTGCTCTGACAATCCAATCTTTGTATCGTTGATCGAGCTAAAATATATATTTAAAAAAACATTAGATATAACTGTTTCGCCTGAATTAGTTGAATAGGTTCATATATATATATATATATATATATATATATATATATATATATATACATGCGCGCGTATGTAAACGTGTAAAATTAATTTCAGCGCATATTTGTCAAGTTGCAGCGTCAAAAATACAATTTTATAAATAATAAATAAATTTTTAAAAATATTAAGAGAACCATTAATCTAATAATCAAACACACATTACACACAAACACACATATATATATGTATGTATGTATAACATTCCAAAACATTTATTTTGTAACATACACAAAAGTAATATACGTGAATAAAACGTTATTTTTGCGATCTATTCGTTCAAATTCAAACTTTTCTATAAATTGATTACGCCAATAAGTAGTAAACAAAGTAATGCGAATTCGTTCTAAAAGTAATAAATAAAATTCGGGAAATAAAACTGAAATTACCGGATAACCGAAAATAGGCGTTTGTTATTTAATAGAGAAATTTCATCGTACAACATTAAATGTATACTAATAATAGTAATAATAATTACATTAATTAACAACAATTTAATAAAATATCGTCTGTATGAAAATAATGAACTAAAATTTGCAGGTTTTTAATTAGACGAAACAAAAAATATGAAATACTTACAGAATTTGTCGAATCAGTATCGTCATCTCGATCTGAAGCGTTCTGAAAAAACAACAAATGTAAGTGATTATTTCGTAATTATAAAAGCCTCAATAAAAGGTTATTAGTAAAATCTCCATTATCGAATAATCGTAACAATGCCTTTTCGACAATTTATAAATAACCACCACTACTACTAATAATAATAATAATCAATCAATCAATCATTCCATCAATGAATCAATTTATTTCACGTAAATAAAGTTACAAAAGTAAACGTTAGATATATAATGCTCTCAAATGCGCATGGTGATAATAATAATAAAATCAATTATTAATAACAATAATGATACAATAATAAATGTATTCATTCTTAATCAAATAACAATCTATTTACGGTGCATTCAATAAATACTTGTCAGCAGGCACTATTACGATAACCTAGGTGGTTTACATTTTAAATACAATAAACATTTTTTATTCCGAGGAGTGCAAGGTTATTGTAATAGTCCACCCACCGACAAGCTCTCACTACGGAACTGGATGAGAGACCGATTGTTTTTATTAGTTAAAAATCTATATTCATTCATTTTATTATAATGATGATGATGATGGTTATTATTATTATTATGAGTTAAATTATTTACAACATGGAAATGGCGCAACTGACCAAAAAAGTTTGTTAATATGATCATTTAACAATTAGAGATTTTTTCTAATAAATTTATGGTTCTATTTTAAAAACAAAGAACAAACCACCACCACATCCGAGTATGTATTAGAACAATTATCCCATATGGTAAAAAAAAGCGTTACGTTGCTAGCTATACAAAAAAAAAAAATTAAATACTGTTAATCGCGATCGAAAAATTAAAATAAAAAATCAATCCGCGTACAAAAGGAAACTGAGTGATCCGAGCAAACGTAAGGTTTGTTACATAAAAATTATACATTATACACGATTATAATATTTCAGTTAGTTTTACACATGCACGTTATTAATTGAATATGAAATAAGAAAAAATGTACATTGATTCAGACATTGACAATGTCGTATAAACCAAAAATAACATAGTTAATTTACTCAATTAACTGGTACAAAAAATTTTGGTTAACAAGTGGGACGAACTTAAAACTTGGGGAGGGGGTAATAAACACTATTAAACTCATAATAACAACCTTCACCTGCTTAAAATACTGATAATTCACCGTAAAATACACAGGTATAAAGACTTGAAAAATAAACAGGATGTATGGGATATCTAAAGTTTTACAACACACTAATTCCGGAGATATTACTCTGAAATGGAAATAACCTTTGAATACCTATACACAAAAAACATCATCAACGCAATGTACATACACACAACACACGTTATCAATAAACAAAGTAAAACAAAGCGCCCCAACTTTTAAATAAACGCTAACAATTCAGAAACTTAATGAAACGGAGAGATGCTAACTCACCTGTCGTTGTAACGTATTTTATTAATAATTTTCGCCGACCCCGTTTATCATTTTTCAAATCAACTTTAAGGGATGCAGGCAGTTTATTGATATTGATTTAGATAATAAAATAAATAGTTTAACCTTCTAAGCTTACTTGCTAAGTAGCGAGCGTGAGCAGCCCAACTAAGCTTACTATCCATCAATATTCCCAAGTATTTATACTCGTGCACTCTCTCCAAATAGGTACCATCTACAAGAATCGAGAAATTATCAGAAATTCCATATTGCGATTGAAAACTGTAAATTAGATATTTAATTTTAGTTATTTTTAACACTAATTTATTATTATTAATCCATCGCAAAATATCACTTGCATCTACTTGAACTAAGACTGCATCACTTTTATATAACGGGAATTCACCACCAGCACGGTATCGTCGGTATAACTGAAAATACGCCCATTGATATTTAAGTTACATAAAACATAGATTAGGAAGCGATAAGGACCTAAAACACTACCTTGCGGTACCCCATAATGAGATATTATAGGATTACTATAGACACTGTTTAGTTTATTTATCTAGGTTCTATTTATCAAGTAAGATTTAAACCTATCATGCATAAAACCACGTATCCCACAAGCGTACAATTTATCAAGCAAAATCTTATGATCAACCGTATCAAATGCTTTTTGATCTACCCTCCTCTAGACAGTCTGCAATATGCGAGACATGCTGGAAAAGACCATCATCAGTAGCCTTCCCCTGCAAAAATTCAAATTGATTTTTAGTAAAAAAATTTTCTTCCAAAAAATTTAGAATTAGTCTTTTAACACACTTTTCAAAGATTTTAGATAATGTAGAAAGGATGCAGATTGGCCGATAATTGGACACTTCCGCCTTATTCCCCGATTTAAATACAGGTGTAATCACGCCAACCTTTAAAACGACCGGAAACTTTCCCGATGTAGTAGATGCATTATACAAAAAAAGTTAATGGTTCCATAAAAAACTCCATGCTTTCCTCGATTAATATCAAGGATAATTTGTCCAGTTCAAATGAATAACTATTAGATGACGACATAATAGGAGCTTTTATATTGGCTGCTATAAGACCTAAAAATGCGAAAGAGTTTGAATTAATTGCAGTAGGGGACGTTGAGGAGCAAGTTCGATGCTTAAATTTGTTGAGCAAATTACAAACACTAACACTAAAATAATTATTAAATTCATTTGCTATTAACTTTTCGCTACCCACAACAGATATTTTGACCCCATCAATATTTATCAGCTCAATTCCGGTTTTTATTAGCGATTTTCCAGTAATTTCTTGAATTATTACTGCACTTATCCGATAAGAGAGAATAATAACCTTTTTTGACAGACCTGACTAGAGCTTGCATTCTTTTAGATATTAGCTTGAATTTTCTTTTTATTCCCTCATCGAATGGAAAACGCAGAGTTAACTTATAAGCAGAATTTTTTTCGCCACCCAACCGAACAATTTCTGACATCACCCAACCGTGTATGTTGCGCAGAATCCAGAGTATATTTACTTTTGAAAAGTGTTTCCGAGATTATGGACGTGAACCAACTGAACTTCTCGTCTATAGATGCGCGACTAGTATACAAATAAGACAAATTTAATGTTTGTAAATATCAACTAAACAGTTGTTTATCGAAAAAAGGGTTTACATTACTGGAATGTGTGAAACGTTTAGGTGAGACAGACATTGTTGAACAAATACCGGCGTGATCAGAAAAATCTATACGCTTAAGTAAATATTTAACGTCAATTGAAGATACAGTCTCAGCCACCCTGGTACAGATATGTGATCAAGGCAGGATGGGCAGGTTCCAGGGCGTGCAAAAAAAGTAAGCTCATTAACCATACATTTGAACCCATACGAATACAATATATATTCATTACTTTCAGTTATATCGAGCAAACCGATATTAAAATCACCAGCGACATAGCCTACGGTTCCAATTAGATGTAAAATTTTACGTAGGTGATTGTTAAAATCTGCTATGGAAGACTCACAAAAACGATAAATACTAATAAGCGTCAACGACTGATCTCTCTCCAAATAAATTTCCAAACCCACTATATTACCATTATCAATTTTCACATGTAAATTTCTATAACGAATATCATCTTTAATGTACATTATGACCCCACCCGATTTGTTGTCATCCCCGCACTGCACACATGCCACGTAACCAGGTATTGAATAACGACTTACTTCCTCTGTGTAAATCCAAATCTCCGTTAAAACAATTAAGTGATAATCAGAATTCGTACTAGTTAAAAACACCATCAGATCATCGAAATGCCAACGACCACTTTTAATATCGAAAGTAATTATCCGCAGTTCACCTCGATTAATGTAATATGTACATAACCACTAATAGTTACTAACATTAAGTAAAAAAATGAAACAATACACACGAAAATTCAAAATATAAATTTACATATGACTCACCACGCAAATAACCAGAATAGATGATGCGTCCAAAAATGGGAATCACGTACCATAACAATACCGATGTCAAAACTGAGAAAACTGCCTTTACATAATATTTGATCCAAATTATCGAAAAAGTTGGTAAGCATACACGGGGAGAAATCTAAAAGTATATAACATTGTAGATTGAGAATTTCGACTGACACCAAGCGACAACACTAGTACTTCGAGAGTGATTAACACAACACTGATACACGCTATAACACCAAATCCTCTATATACATATAAACTGTACAATTCTTCGTCCTCACAAGCACCACATAGCCATACTCGCAAGTAATTAAGTTTATTAGCATGCATAAAACCAAGACTAATGAACCTAACAATAAGCAAAAATAAAAATATATATTATAAAAAGTTACATATACCGGTCATTTTTCAATCAGCCGAGCAATATCATTTTCATTTCGCAATTCGCAATAAGATAGCCTTTCCAAATTCGTCCTTCCTGGCGTAAATTTTCCCTTCTCGCGACCAAATATATTTTGTGGTTCGCAATGTTTTCGCCGCAAACAACAGCTTCGCGTTAAAACGTTAAATGCTCATTTAGGTAAATTTTAGCTCCTGGCGAGTCTATGAAACCGAACTTCCCTAGTACTAGATCTCGACTACGTTTATTCTTCAGAAAATTCTGCTTATCCGTTATTCTGCAAAATTTTACAATAATATTTGGACACGTTTGTTTTGGCAATTTCGGCAATTCATGACAAACATCAATGTCTTGGTGCGTAATTTCTAACCCAGCTAACTTACCGATCTTTTCGACTAAGTCAGGAACATTACTACTTCTGCAATATTGTTCCATATCATTGTAGTAACTAAACCTGCATTCTCTTGTCTTTTAAAAAGCATTTTCCGCAACTAAGGTATCTATTTTTGATACCGCATCACCTAGTTGTTGTTGCATAGCTACGACACATTGTTCAAAAGCCGTATAGTTAGCGTTTAATTTCACTAATTCATCTTTTATAGATGATAATGCGGATTCGTCATTGTCCGAATCGACAACGTCCTACTTTTTCCTACACGATGAACAATTCCACTCTTTCTCCTTTATCGCTGATTTTGCTTTCCAGGTTGTACCGGTACAGCTAAAATGCAGAGCGGCGTTACACAATCCGCACGTTACGAATTCCTCATTTGACGATTCAGGTTTACAACATATTTCACAATTCTGATTCATTATTAACGAACTAAGATGACTCAGCTGATATTTAACTAACGCGATAAGGAAAACGGAAAAATCGAAATACGTTCAATAACCTGTGGGAAATATTATCAAAAGTTTTCCTAGCCTAATACGCGATAACCGATCAAAAGTGCGATGGATATAAGCCGAATTTATACATTTGTCTCAATATTAACACGAGCGCAATTATATTATTTTACAAAAACGCTAACGAAGATAAGAAAGAACAAAAGAACGATAATTAAAAATGTTCACAACTTATTAAATTATAATACTGCGTATATAGAAGAATATAAATAAATTTTAAAAAGTATACACCAGTTTATAACGATCAGAGGGCTACACAAAACACAACCGTTTATAATAATAATTTCAATAATAATAATAATAACATTAATGAGCGCGACATTGTAGGGGGGCGAATAAAGAGGATTTTTCAATCTGAAGCAAGAAAAAGAAAAAAGTTTATTTTTTAACGGATGTACATATACGATAAAAAAAAAAAGACTATTTTGAAAATTCAGTTAGAAAACCTAAATCTTGTTTTTAAAATAGAATAAAATATTTTTATCACTACCAGTACGAAAATTATCAATAATTAATTATTGATTTTTCTCTTATAATACTTGGCAAACATATTTCAGCATTATTAAAGTTTTCCTAATGATTCCCGAAATCGTAGGTAAACATTTGATTTTTTATGTAATTCGGTTTCCTTATTTTTACTAACAACAGGTTGTATATCTCATATATATATACACACGTCTTTTCATATTCATAAAAAGTAAAAGAAATGTAATAAATCATAAATTGTTTCAATTATAACATACGCATACAATCATTAGATGTGGTGTCAATAATATCATTGCACGAACAAAAGATATGACAAACTAACGAAATACTAAATCATTATTTTCTAATGGATTACTCTCTTTAATACATAATATCACGACTATGGAGTTAAAAACAGTCATGAATAATTATATATATATATATATATATATATATATAGTCGTTTCTCGCAAACTAAAGTAAAAGTAAAAAATTACAACTGATTTAACTACAACAAATACACATGCCTGCGAAAGACTGTAATACGTCATTTTGTATACAGGCATGAAATTAACAATTATTATCTATATATTATATCAATAGTACCATTACATGATTACAGAAGAAAAGGTAAATCTTTCCTGACGCACTACAGGTAAATTATCATTTTTCGGATAGATTTCAGTAAAAACGATTAAAAATATATATATTTTTTAAAATCACGAAATGCCACACTCCTCCCGCCTAAAAAAAAATTGAACGATAGAGGAAGCAATCGGGAATGACTGAGTAAAGGGGGAAATACATATGTGCACATAAATATACTAAGAGGACATAAGTATGGCGTGCCTGTATTATATGAAAATTATCACTACGTATCTCGGAGGCCATTAAACAAACGGCAAAACCCTATATATATATATTATACTATTAAAGCTAAAAATATGATACACCAGTCACATATAGATCGGTATATCCGTCACATATATACATAAGAATTAATTTTCTGCAACTGTTTGTGTATATATATTCTACATGTATGTATTCGATAATCAAAGATAAAATGTATATCGATAAACGAGATAAGGATGATAAACTCAGAAACTATAAAGAATGCTTTCAGAATACTTGCATGCATAAATCAAAATCTGAAGGAAACGGATGTGAAATAAACTAGTTCAATCCAGGTGATTTAAATTTCCTTCTCACGAGTTATCTTCCACACGTTCAGAAGCTCTTCACTATATATATATATATATATATAAAATATGTAGAAGTTTATATGCTTTGCATTAAAATGCAATACATATACATAAAATGACCTCCCGCGGAAAGAAGCGTTAATCAGTGTATATTCTAGTTGATATATTAAAAAAAAAAAAAACCACATTGCGATCGAAATAAAATAAAAAGGAATAGAATATTCTCAGGCAGCTATACTCCTTGTATAAGTAGCTCAACGTCGTTGAAAATATAGCGCTGATTTATTGCGTCTGTTATGAACGCATTTGATTCAATTCGAAAAAGTAAAAACAACAGTTCAGTTAACGTAAATTAAAATCTACCCTACCAAGGCTTCTAGCCGTATGACATTTCAGAAGTACGCACATTTATACACTTGAACACGCATAAACACACATTATGTGAAGGATATTGAAAATCGCAAATGGCTCCCAACAATTATAGAATATTTTTCTTCCGATTTAAAGGTTTTAATATTTACACAATCAAATATAAAAATAAATAAATAAATAAATAAAATATAACGATGATATAACAATAAATAACAGTATGACTACTAATGCAAATAATAATAATCACAATCATTACAATAACACTTTATACATACGCATACATTTTTAATACATTTCAGGTTTTCTGTAGAGTGTAATTCTAATAATTAATTTTATGTCACGAATATAAATAGCCATTTGGTACACATGTTTACAATAAGGACATCATAATTATGTATGACACTTTTTGTTGATTTGTTAATGTATCAGGAGTTACAGAAAAAAAAACATTGGCTGTGACGTTGTCACTTAATGAAAATTGGGATCTCAAAGTGCTACTGAATTTAAATCTAGCTATACTTCCACCTATAGTGGAAACACATCTATAACGATAACCGCATTAAAAAAAAGGTCAACCGATTATTGATTTAAATGTATCATAGTTCGTTAGAAATAATTTTAAACATTTGAACTCTGGCAAAGTACGTTCAAATGTTTAAGATTGTCGAAGCGATCGTCTTCCAATGAACGAAGTTGCGATTTCGCTTATAGGTGATCTCAATCAAAATTTTCCCCGTTATTCCTAGATCAACGGAACAAAAACATTTTGACTGGAAGCATTGAACAATTCGTCTCTTTGGACACAGTTTTAGCGGTAATTGGGAAACGAGTTACTAAATTTGTCTTCAGTATTAAAATCATTGAGCTAAACGAACCCACATTTTTTTTCAGACCATCCTGGTTCTAAACTTAAGACTTGATCTTTGTAAAAAAAAACTATTCTAATTTTAATATCAGTTAATAAACTCTCTTCCAATCACAATTCAATCATGTTTTCTCTTGGAGGCAACCTTAACCAAGTTAACTCGAAACCTATGTATAATAAAGCAAGTTGGAAAAAATATCAATAGCATTTACAAAATAAAGTTCTAATTCCAACAACTCTACATAATCCTATTTCTATCGATAAATATATCAGCTATCTTAATTCTATTATCATAAATGCTGCTAAAAAGTCCTAATAAGTAAAAATACTAAGAAATTTTCCATCGCCACAAGCACATTAAAAATAATCGAGATAAAAAATTATTATAAGAAACTATATCAAAGATGGCACAACAAAAACTCATATTATTATAAAAAAAGGTATTATAGATAGGGGAAAAAACTCTCATTATAACATGTTCCTCAGTAATGTACCGCAAGTGAGTAATCAGCTATGAAAAATTAATAAATATTTCTTTCGCGAACAAACTTTCATACCATCCTTAATAAGATCTGGAAGTGGAGACAAGACAGCCTACTCGAATAAAAATAAGGTTGAACTTATAGCTAATCATTTTGGAAACATATATGAACAGAATAAAATGTCTACTCGCTATCATGAACGAAAAGTAAGACAAACAATAAACATATTTTTAATCAACAACGCGCTTGAACTCTGAAAAATACACACTCCTTTAATCATAATAGAATTAGTGTAAAAATGACTAAAAATTTGCCTCGGAAGGGTACAGTATTTAATTATTTCATTCGTCTATGTTATTAGCCTGTATCGTGGAGATTATCGGTAACTGTACTCCTTCCGAAACCTGACAAGAATGATTCCTTGATTAAAAACATAAGACCTGTCAACCACAGCAATATTAGTAAAATATTTGAAAAAATACAACTGATTAGAGTAAGAAAACATTGTGATACAAACGAGACTCTTAATAATTTTCAATTCGGTTTTTGTCTCAATTTAAATATCACCATGCAATTAGTTAAATTATGCCACTGTTCTGAGCGAATATATATATATATATATATATATATATATATATATATATATATATATATATATCTACAGATTGGGTAGGCAAAGCGACCGACAGGGAAAAGTGGAAGGAACTTTGAGAGAGCTACATCTAGCAGTGGATTGAAAATAGCTGAAAAGATGAAATATACATACATACGTGCAATAAACGAAAATTGCAAAATACAGAAAAAATGAGTTTTTAAATTGATACTGCCTTTAAATTCGTAATTTTTTATTATTACTGTTATTAAATGGAAATTGCCTACCTAGTCGTCAAATTTATACTAAAATAAAAATTTTCACCGACAAAAATTAAATACAGTTAGAGATAACTTCTTTATATTTCCGTTTTTTTTTGTCGTTATTAGTTTTGTTTTTAAGTTCGTACTTTAAAGTGAGTACATTTTCCGAACTGACGAATCAAGAGCATCATCAAACACGCAGTTATTACGCTCACAACCATGATAGTGCATAGACGTACGTAAGAGAACAATAAATATGATGATAAAATAACAGAGACGAAGGTGCGTATACAGCCAATTCGTAGTAAAACGTTAAAAACGTAACCCGAACCGCTATTAATTAAGGATCGCCGTTGATATAATTGGCGCGTGCCGTTGGCGGCTTTAGCTCCTGGCATGCGATAACAAACGCATCGAAAGGAAAAGCCTTTGTGAATGCTTTTAACCCAGCGAAAATAACAATACTTGTTGATGGACGAACGAACGAATAAATGGATAAACAAGAGCAAGAATTATATATACATATATATATATATATATATATATATATATATATATATATATATATATACACGTGCAGTTGGAAAATTTTCGACGAGGGTGAAGACTAATTCTGTCCGGCCCTAAAATTACAGACCGTACGTTAGCCAACGGGCGACGTTGGTCGGAAAACCGCAGAGTTAAAGTCATTATTCATATCTTCCGGGCAAGGCAGGACATCGAGAAATCGTTATTCATCCCTCTTGATGAGAAAAATATTTCGACGACGAAACACCCTTATAAATTTACGCCATACGGAGCTTATTTCGACACAACACACGACCAACAAGCTCTCGTCAAAACTTTGTACCCCTACCACCACTACACCACCATCCCAAAAAAAACACCCCGAATCGAATGAGAAAAAAGTAGTAAATAGATTTCGCGTAGCATGAAATACATCCTATACAAAATAAGTTATTTCCATAGCGATAGTCAGTTCGTACATTAAACGGAATATACGTTTCGTATTCTTAGGACACGTGAAACGAAATAAATAAGCTTGTCTTAGACTTTCCGACGTAATAATGTCGGCAAAGTTTCGAAACGAGAACAAAATTAATAAAAATAAAAGATTCTTTCGTTCTTGCAAAGAACAACCTCCGTAACGACGCGCATTACATCCAATTATATATATATATATATATATATATATATATATATATATATATATATATATATGATTTTACGGTTTTTGTAGGACATCGGAATTATGTCGCATCAGGTGAGTAAAATTATATAGCGGATCAAAATGTACATATTGAGACGCGTTTATCGTAAAAATCTAATGAATCTCTCACCACCACCTGATTGAGTAGATCTATTTCTTTCATCCGAACAAATATTGTATTTTTTAATTATTAAAGATGCGTTACGATATTAAAAATCTCGTTCGTTGAATACATATTTTGCGACAAGGTTGCATTTGTCACTGATATTCTCTAATAGTGTGTGTGTATGTGTGTGTGTATATATATATATTCAAAAGCAATTTTTAAGCAAACACTCATGGATGAGGATGGTATGAACATCAAAAACCACCAATATAAGATATACAGTTCTAATGTGGGATAACATTGGTAAGTTGATTGAGTCACCACAGTAAACAAAGAATGTGGCTTTGAAATAAATGTGAGCGGAACAAAATAGTTAGCAATACATGGAAGAAGTCGTATGAAAAATTAAATTAACAGTAAATGATCCAGTCATACACAGAATTCTTAAATTTCAGTATCTCGGAACTTGGTTTCATGAAGAAAAACGATCAATTAATCGAGATACGATAACGCATAAAAGAGGCAAGGAAGATTTTTTTAAATATGAAAAATCTGATGACTCGGAAAGACGTTAAACTACCGTTAAGACCACCGGCTGATGCGATGTTATGCATGGCAGGTACTACTCTTCGGTACGAATACTGAAAGTTGGATTCTCACATCCACGTTTAAAAAGAAGATTGAAACGCTAGATATATATATATATATATATATATATATATATATATATATATATATATATATATATATATATATATATATATCGCAGTATTTTGAAGATTTCACACATAGACCATATTACCAATACAGATGTGTTGCGAAAAATGTCGAAGCCAATGGGATACCCTATACGCTTCTCTGAAAATTAAAATATTACGATCATATAGACATGGAGAAAGGTATTATTTTAACAACTTGTTCTGAATGGAGCCATCGAGGAAAAGCCAAGGAAAACAAAAATGTCAAGGGAGAGCTGATGATCGGTGGTACAAGACATCTACAGAGTTAGCATAAGTGTCCAAGGACAAAGACGAGGCAGCTATGTTAGAAAAATAATATTTTTCGAACGACCGCAATAAATCTCTATATAACGTAGTATTTTTAACGTTATAAAGAAAGAAACAATGTTAAGATGAAAAAAAAAATTGAATTTAAAATTGTAATACACGATTCCGCGAAGTTATTCGATTTGCTCAATTCATCGGTTATTTTTAAAAATCCCAATTAAAGTTTCCCCCCTTTTTTTAAAAAATCAATCTGTACGTGATTTTCAAATATGTGGGAAAAACATCAACTTTCCCGACGTTAAGCCTTCCGATCACAAATCGTCCTTTATTATATCGTATACAAAATTTTAAATTGTCTGTTTTCGTAATAAGGAGATTTAATTGGCATGGAATACTTCAAAAAATATTTATATAACGCGTTAAAAATTATATAGGGTCATCGAAAAAGTAGTACTAAATAAGAAAACATTATTTTTTTACCCTTCCAGTCGTTTTCTTTATTTCATACGCCAAAATGTACAATTTTGTTAAAAAAAAAAAATAGATAATACTACGCGATTGAAAGGTTATGAAAATTCAATACATTTTAACGATTACGCAACATTGCAACGTTAAGAACTACAATTAGGGAATTCCTCAGTAGGGTGGTAGTCGATGTTTAAAAAGACTTATACAATATTTAATCGTAGTGTATTATAATTTATCCTGAAATAAACGAGTCCCCGAACACGTGTACAGCTTAAAGTCTAAGTACATCCAGAATAACAACGAAAGTAATTCACACGTTAACCTAGAACAAGTTCCGAACGAAGAGAGGAATATCTAGCAGTTCTTTTATCGGGTATTAAAGAGTTGTATGCCGGGACGAGTTCGGAAAACCGAGAAGAAATACGATGATAGAGATTAATGAAAAGTACAGCGAAAACGCTAATGGAACGAATAGAAATGTAATAGTAGTAGTAGTAGTAGTAGTAGTAGTAGTAGTAGTAGTAGTGATGTATAAAATAGGTACATCGTCTCATTTAGTTAAGGACAGCGTAGTACTAACACGGTGATGGGGGAAAATTAATTCGTTTAAAAGAGTACAACCGCTTAAATAATAGCAAGAGCAAAAATATAAAGTACAGCATTTTGGAAAACTCCCATATCGTGTATAGAGTGTACTTTACTACGTATTAACGAGCGTACACGGCCTTTTTTCACGTTTGTCAAATACAAATGTCACATCAGTCCAAACATATCTCTATTACCTTACGTACATACATCATCATCTGAAACGGTATTCTACTCGGCTAAAAAACTATAACAGGAGAGGAACCTGCGTCGCCGGTAAATATATTCATCGCATTAACTTATGCATCAACGAAAAGATCCGCCTTAGTCGTCGTCGACACTATTGCCTGACAACGACAAAACGCTCGCAGCACGTATATACATATTAAAACAGAAATGACAAAATTCTAAAGCACGGCAAACGGACATACGAGAAATATCAATCCACCATATCGTTTAATGTTTAACACGTTAAACATACACCTTCGTTAAACATACTACATAGCTGAAGGCTTTTTGTTTTTCAACAGGGCTCGCCGAATCGCGTCGTTGTCATTTACATATACAACTTTCTCTTCGGAGCTTTATAGATTATATTTTGTGTTCTACAATTCGTTCTTTGTACAATCGCATCGTGTTAGAACCGCCGAAATGATTTAATACCTCGAAACGAGGAAAATTTCTATAGACCCTAGGAAAATATAATACTACGTCGACCACGCCTCGGATAATAAATTCGCCTCGATACTTCAACAGTACCCTACTACTAACTAGCTTCTATATTTTTTTAAATGTTTTTTTTTTCCTAAAATTTCTCAACCAATTCGTGTTAATAATTCGTCGAAAAATTATAATCGGAAATATCGTTCATAAAATATCGCGTAATTATAAAACAACTCGAAAAATTGCATCGAAGTTTCGATTTGATTTTCGCGTTCCTAGAGGGAAAACTGATTGAAATATTAAAGCAAATAGGACTGAACAGTCGAGACATTAGAATTATAACTAATTTCTACTGGAATCAAAGCTCATCGGTACGTATAGATGGTTAAATGTCAGAAGGAGTCAGTATCATGAAGAGGGTGCGTCGAGGATACATTCTTTCTCCTCTTTTAATATTTACTCGGAAAAATTGTTAGAGGAGGCACTTATTGGGACTAGGTGCACTACTTAAAGTGGTTGTGAATAACGTTCGCTACGCAAACTATACATGATTGCAACGAGCTTTGCAGACCTACAAATGAAATCAGTAAAAAACATGGGCTTACGTATAAACACGGCAAAAACAAAATGGATGGCTATTAATAGTGCAAAGAACACGGTTAGCGACACACTGTTTCTCGAAATCGTAACGATCAAAAAGACCAAACTGATCAAATACCTGGGATGTCATATTAATGACAGATGGGAAATATCCGCTGACATAAGAACCAGAATTGAACAGGCGAGAGCACATTTTAAAAAAATGAAGTTCTGACAAACCGGAATTTGAAGAAAGATTTGCGGATACGCCTTCTGCTATAACGGCGTCGAAAGTGGCATTATGCAAAAAGTTAGACGCCTTTGAAATGTGGGCATACCGTAAAAATGTATTAGATTGCTAAAATAGTTCTACAACGATTAAATAAAAAAAGAACATAAATTATTAATTCGGTGAAAAAATAAGGAAACTAGGACATACCTAATGCTAAATAACAAGTACGAGTTGCTTCAACTGATTATAGAGGGTGATAAATGATAATCTCAGGCGTGGCTGGCTAGAATAATGTAGTTAGAAAATTTTAAAAAATGATTCAAACTAAATTTAGTTGAAATATTTAGAAAAGTTATGGATAAAAATCAAGTCAAGCAGATGATCGTTAACGTTCTTCGAGTACATATAGAAGAAGAAGAAGCGGATTGAAATAATTTTACTTTTAATCGTGCATGAAAAAAAGTACGCACGAATGGACCGACGCGGTGGAGCGAATAGTAAAATTAAAATAGACGTGAATAAGACACGTTGCGCGCGTAGAGATGATGACAGGTGGACAAAACATATACTGCAATATTGAATTCAAAAAAGTAAAGAAGCAGACCAACAACATGCGGTGAAATGACATTGCGAAAAATGCAGGAATCAAATTAGATCCGAGTTGTACAAAACAGTTTGGAACGTCAGGGCATGCCTCCACGCAGCAATGGGTTGATATAGTAACTGGATATATGATATATACATACATTGTGATAAATGACTCGAATTTGAATGCACCAAGGACTTTAATAGCGAAAACAGTTTTAACCAACCTATATCGCTATTTAATTGGTCGGGAAATGAGTACATACTTGTTGGAAAAGTAAAGAAGTCGGGAGAAAGTCGATGACAAACTACCCCATGGTATACCTATAGGATGCGCTGTCTGACATTTCACCGAATTAACGAGGATTCTATTATTATTATTATTATTTCGTAGTGTAAAAATTTCTTTCGATATCCCTATAATTAACCTCCGTAAAATCTAAGTAACGTATGTGTTTGTAAAAATTCCGCATAAGCTTATTATCACTAAGGTCTTAGTACATCAGTTAATAATCTCTATTGACTGGTTTACAATTAAATATACGACGACCGTATAATTTTCGCATCTTAGAAAAAGATCGCGATATTTATTTGAGTTTCTACAGAAATGGAGGATGATTTATTTAATTGTAAGTGGGAGCAGAACTGTAAAAAAATACAATATTATTCGTACCCGGTTTATTAATTTATTAAATATTTCGTTTACATAATCGTTATTTTTATGCCATAACCGAAATTACGCACGCTTCATTAAACTATTTTTTTTTTTTTAATTATAAGAATATATAATAAAATATCGCGCGCGCACACACATCGACTATTTATCAAGGTCAATGAAAAGATAAAATAGATATCGTTAATAATATCTAATGTGAAAATAAAAACAACAAATTCGTACGATAAAACGTTTACTTATTAATGGCATCCTGGCTAGAAAGTAACATCGAATCTATTGGACAGTTTAGAATTAAATTTTCTAATATACATTCTGGAACTAGTACGCCTACGATGACGCGCCCATATTTCACGCAGAAATTGATATATAAACGTATCATCATCGAGTAGTATCGTGCGACGAGACGAGTTCCGTAAGAAAATGGAGTAACAACCCAAGAAGTAATTTGTGTTCACAGCAGGAATAACGACGATAGAGACAAAAGAGATTTCAGTTAGTGGGCTTCGATAAATAAAACAGAACCTAATCTAACGACTTATTTGTATAATAGCCACAATAGAAGCGTATCATGTAGGCGCCCGATATTTAATCAGTTCGACGTACGATGACTTAGTCAAATGGACCCTAATCCCGTATTATCCTATTCGGTTAATAAAACTATTCTAAAAACCTATTTTAAAATTTCTACAACCATCCTGTAGGTATCGAATAATAATTTAACGAGAACTTATGTTTCAGACGAAACAACGTTTTATTTGATTATTCTGATTATTATTTTATTAAAAAAATAAAAAAAACTATCATAAAACAATTGGAATTTTTTATCTTCGATTACTGTGTATCATCTACTATCTTTCCCGGTAAGTAAAAAGATACGGTGACAGTAATAACAATTACTTACACCGTTCGTGAAATTTAAATTTACACCGAAAAAATTTAATATTAGACGGACGATTTTCTTGTTTTTCGAATAACTCAAAAACTACTCGACCAAAATTTTCGAATGAAATTTTATTTAAAAATAGGAAAACGATATAGATAAGCTTATCATTTGTAATATCGTTCAGATGACCGCCATTTGGAACAATACATTCATTCAGTCTTGGCAAAATTCTTTCGAGCATATGTCGTTAAATTTATGAAATTTCTTCAGAAATCCTCCGAGTTTTCACGTCTTCCAGATCCCGTGAACGGCTCTTAAGATATACCCCCACAAAAAAAAATTGCGTAACTTTAAATTATTTTCGAAGTTCTCTTTGTATTATCGTGATTGATTCACGCTGAAAATAACCGCTCCTTCTCGTTATACTGAAACTGAACAAAAATAAATTTCTCGTGTGTACACTAAACGTAGAAAACACGATTTGCGTTGTACCACTGTACCGAACTGTGCCATTCAAAAAACAAAATCGCCATACTCGCCTGGTCAGCCTAATATATGTACCATATTCACCAGATTTGTAATAGAAAAACTAAAAATTACGCTTGACATTTAAAATTTCTAGAGATAGAATTTGTCGCAGAATTGTTTCAGAGCGTTCGAATATTTATCATTTTATTCGTGGTATTTTAAACCGAAACATAAGATAGTATAAGTGGTTGAATATTACATATGTTAAGAAATAAGGGATATATGACAACAATAATAGAAGCTTCTTTAAATAGCAAGAGAAAGACCACGTCAAAAATTCATTACCCAAATAATTAAATGATACAAGTGTAGAGACGTACTAGGTGTTGAAAGAGAACGTGCGGAATAGAGAGTTTAAGTGTCAGGCTTTTTTGGTTGACTATCAATCGGAAGATCGAAGAACTCACGAAGAAAGAAGAAAATTTTAATTCCATTACGCTATCGATATAACTTGTTCACGTATAAAACACTATTTAAACGATTACCCCCGTAAAGATTAAAATTATAATAAAAAACATTCATCTCTAAATAAGTTATGAAGAAATAATCGCTAAGAATTCTCATTTATAGGTAATCTTCAATTACTACTGGACAAAATTTTAAATTTTCCCCTAATTAAATACGATCCCATTCTCAATCGTTCTTAAAAATATATTTAATTGAACTATGCGAAGCAGTTTTACGTATATAATAATAGCTAGTCGAAAACGCGATATCAGCTGGCAATGTATAGTAAAGCTAAAGCAACAACGGTGCATCATGCACAGCGAAACAGAATGTTATACATATATATATATATATATATATATATATATATATATATATATATATATATATATATATATAATATATGTATGTATGTATACATGCAAATATTAGGACGCGTAGTGTGTAATTTATCGTTGATAGTAGAGTAGAACGAGCAGACTTTAACCAACGACAATAACAACGACGTGCGGATATTATCATCGGGCGATGGTAACTCACCTTCTCTGGAACTCGTTTTCTGGTCGTTGCCATACAATTGGAATTTGCAATCGGTTGATAAACTTTAGGCGGTGTAGAATCTTGAGAAGCTAATCGGTGAAATTTCTTCATGCATTCCTTTACGCTGAACTGTTCTTGTACGTCTGAATTCGAATCCCTCTTTAATATTTTCGGTAACATAAAGATACACAAAATAATATCGGCATGATAATCATCATTACAGAGCAATCGTTATTAACATTTTATCGAATCGTAATAAAATAAATCATTCATGAAATGAGTATACATCCAAAACGTCAACACGTTATGATGATATACGTACTACAAAGAATTCATTAAATATGTGTGATGAAATGTTATCGGAAATATGCCGTGTTATGTAAACACAAGCGGGTGTTATTTTAAAAATAATAATTTAAACGGGTCTTTTAGCGCGTGTTGCTTTAAATATACATTCATAAACAATAAACACACACACACATATATATATATATATATAAAAGAGCTTAACAAATAGCAGCAATTATTGCATAAATAAATAACAACAAAGCGCACGAATAAAAATAATGGATTTACAAAAGCTGCATATATACAATTATACAAACTTTAACCATAGCTGTAAAACATAGAATGCATTTTCTGACTAACGAATATAAGTTTGAAATCCGTATTATTATTGAATTATTGAGTTTTTTCTACAAAATATTAAAATATTTTACTCTAATATAGTCGGCAAACTGTACTAAATGGTTAATACACGGTGTTTATACATACAGGCTACACATACTACACACGTACACATATATTTGTATATACACGTTATTTAAGGCTCAAACCCGACCTCGAATTTAAGTAAAATCGCTCAGTACATTTTCTATACAGTATACAAAATTGAACAATAATAAAAAGGTAGCAGCACAATAAAAGTATTACAAAATTTCAAAAAATAGAAAAAATTATCAAATCTACACTGTGATTCATAATGTGAAATGGTAATCGTCTGAAAAATCGGTTTGAGGATCCAAAATGTTTTTACATCACAGTAAAATAGAGATATATCGTGCTTATCTTCGGTAAAAATTATTAAGTTGATAAGAACAGATACTTTTGATCTTAGTCAACAGGCCGAAAGGAATTATTCTAAAATTACGGGGTTAATAATTTATATTGAAGAACAAGCGAAAGCTAACAAATATACATCAATACTTACAAGCCAGCTTTTGCGAAAATTATGCTCAAGCTTCAGCTCTAATAGTTCATCATAGCGACAGTAAAATTAATATCCCGCAATATATTTTCCACCTCAGCGTGATATTAATGCAGTTTATTAATTATTGGGGTTACCGTTTTCGACGATTAAAACGAGTAACACGAGTTATGGATATCTCGGGAAGTCCGAAGAATCAATGAGACCACATTAAACATTGAGAAATAGTACAGGCCATATAAAAACTACATTACAGTGTTCGCATTTCATGTAGACCAATATACTGCCTATGGATCGTCGCTAGAACCCTTATTCGCCGACTTTTTCATAAATAAAAATAAAATGAATTATTAATTATACCGATGTTCAGAGTACTGAAGATTTTACCTCCGATTACATTCCTGCACTGTTCCTTTTAAAATTAAACAATATTTAATTACACTAGTCGTTAAATAATCAAATTAACCGAAGATATACCACAAATGTTCCTATCTAATGAGGTTCAGTCTATATGCAGACAGCCTGGGAAAATAACGCGTTAGTTTTTCGCATTTCAAAACCTCAATAGATTCGTCGAGATGAAAAAAAGAACGGATTTTTTTGTGCATTACCTTCCGCACATATTTCAACCACACCCGTGTACACCACAAAAAGTTCAATATATAGCGACATTTTCACCTTACGAAATTAGCAATGCATTGATAAAATAATAAATTTCAAAAAATCTTCGATAATTGGCAGCATTTTCCCGAGTGTAATCGAAGAAGTGTACAGGAAAAGCATTGTCACGTTAACATGCATATTTATGGACACGTTCCACTTTATTTCGAAACAACTGAAATAATAATAATAATCACAGAAAATGTTCACATCGTATCGTTCAATTTCTCTGCTACTGTTGATTACATCTTCGAGATCATTTGGGCTCTAGGCATAATACGATCCGACAAGCACACCGAATAGTTTTAGTCCTTAAAGACCTCTAGAAAGTATGAAATACTGCACGCATTATTCATAGACATCATCCAAGCGTTCGATAAAATATGGTACAGCGACCTTCAATGGAATCAATTGCTAATTGGAATCATACATCGGAAAATATCGATTTAGAATTATTATCATAAACTTCGATTCTAAACAATATAAGCAAGGTTCACACGAGGTAGCGTATTACCTATTTTATATCCGCCGTGTGTAAAAAATTTGCCAATATAATGATACGACTCCAAAGTTTGCCGATTTTACATGACCAGCTCATTATTATGAGAAACTTCAGCGCGCACTGCATCCAATTAGTTTTGCTAGTTTCAAAGTTAATTTATTTATTGTACCCGCCGGCGTGTAATTACCGCTTCGCGTTAGAAATGCACGTTAGGATAAAATATAAGCGGATGAAAACAAAGAAACTGCATTGGCTTATTGGCCGTTAAATATTAACCACAACTATCTTTAAACGTCAATATTCATCCGACCTAGTTTAATAAATTATATGCGGATATTTGAAATATACAATAATTTAGGATCTAAATGTTGAAATGTTAAGATTATAACATTAAGGCGGTCCGGAAAAATTTGGAAAGTTGAGAACGTTAAATCGACTGCAACAATACACGATCGTACTGACTATTTTAATTTTACGTAAATAAAACTGTAAGCATGATTGAAATGGACAGTTTTAAATTTTTAACAATGTACAGCTAGATTTAGACGAAACAGAATTTCGATCGAATTAATACATTTGTGCGATAACAAACGAGAATATATTAGTTAAATTTAATAATTGCAACGATGAAAAATGATTATAGAACAACAGTTATGTGTATCGCAAATGTATTAACGTCAATTTACTGTCGCGACTTGTTTCGAAATATAAAACATTTAGAAAAAATTCCGCATTTGACACCCGATATTTACAAAACAATTCAAAAATAAATAACACGCCTAATCCAATTATTTCTCAATAACGGAATAGAAAACATACGGTTAAAATAATAATAATAATAATAAGCGAACGTTACAGAAAACAGTGAATCAAAGACAACATATTTTAACCGACCTATTATCCGGGGTTTTTTCAATTATAATTAAAAAATATATAAACACACAAGACGTTTATTAAAATTTCAAGCAATAATAATTGTAATAATAATCCA
Organism: Coronaproctus castanopsis; assembly: GCA_032883995.1. Classification (NCBI taxonomy): domain Eukaryota; kingdom Metazoa; phylum Arthropoda; class Insecta; order Hemiptera; family Monophlebidae; genus Coronaproctus; species Coronaproctus castanopsis. The sequence goes on from CM065052.1 coordinate 98,496,552, forward strand.
TCGCGTTTTATTTGGAAAAAACACTATCAATTTTGAAAGTTACACGTCGCAATAATTATTAAAAATAGGAGCTGAACATTTCAAAGGGAACAAATTTTGAATAAAATGAAAAAAATTCATTAAAATAAAATTGTTAGTAAAATTATTAATTTTATATATATATATATATATATATATATATATATATATATATATATATATATATAAGGATTTCGACAGCTACGTCATAGTAATTCATAAAATGAATTAATAATAAATTGAATAATAATACTAGAATTTAAAATATAGGAATACAAGGCTGGGTATTTTAAACAGGTAAAAGGAAAGCAATATTTATAGGAAAAAGAACATTAGACCATAAAGAGCTTGATAAAAAGCAACACGAAAATTACTATAATGGGAACATTCGAGGATAACAAGGTCCGCATTGGCCATTAAGTGGGTATCCATAGGATGTGAGCAATTAAGGGAACTAACAAATTTCAACTTATGTAGCGAAGAAGGAAGGCGACTACTGCCGAGTCACAGTCGACAAATGGTAGTAATAAAACCCACAATTTGATCATTTCAACTTTAATATTGCAAAACCATGGATTAGCAGGTATGCCGAGTATATATATATATATAAATATACATATATATATAATAATAATAATATAAATATATATAAATGTACTCGACGTTTGTTTTTCGTCTATTTGAGAAGCCATCGAAGTATAAACAGTATTTTTATTTCATTTCCAAGATGTTTTTATCGAAGAAGCGCCTTGGAGCACATCGGCTGTTTGATAAATAATTCAAGGTTACTACGTTATAAATGAAGAAAACTCGAAACGGAAATAATTATTTTAAAATAAAATAAAATAAAATAAAAAAACATTCTAAAAATTTCGATAGTGTTTTACCTTATTCGCGTCTTTGTTGAATTCCACTTCGGACGTCGCATCTTCACTGATTTCTTCTTTCAATTTTTCCGAACTTTTTCTTCTAGGAGGAACGGCCGGCGGTGATTTAAACGCCGTATTGATATTATTATTACCATCGCCGCTATTCTCAACAGTAATAGGTGAGGATACAGGTGGAGGAGGTTCGCGGTACGGCGGTGGCGAAGTATATTTAGAGAAAGTCGGCGAAGGTGATGGGGATGGTTCGTTACCGATGGACGAAGTTATCGATAAAACGGGCGAAGAATTTCTTCCGTAAGCGTGCGAGGAAGATTTTTTTAATGTTAAATACTTTTCTCCCTGTAAAAAACAACCTCTATTGTAAAAAATTACAATTTTAATTAAATTACTAGTACACTTTTAGTAATTTAGTTATAATAATTACTAGTACACCTTTAGTATGAAACTAGAACATATGGAGAATCCTAAGTATGTCGGAGTCACCCTTGATCGATCGCTGGCATTTAAACGGCACTGTCAAGCCACAAAAACGAAGATTATGACTAGAACAATCGTTCCCACACGCTAAAAAAGTTTATGTTGCCTTTAATGAAGCACGTAGAATATTTACGGGTTGTTTAAGACCAGCACAAATAGGACATGCATATCAGGCTGGATGTGGTAAAAAAGAAAGAAAAGTGAAAAACACCTCATGACAACCGTCATCCACCTTATGGCTGCATGCAACTTGTGAAATTAAGAAACAGCTTCCTACGAGCAGCCGAGGAAACGAAAAAAATCAGACAGGATTGAAAGACTGAATATGCTACAAGCGGGCAAAGACTTGAATTATAACTTATGGAAAACCTTAAATCGAATTCGAAGTGGAATAGCGTGTACAATATTCAACCTACATAGGTGATGGATGACCCAAGGTGGTCAGTGTGAATATGATGGAAGTCAGAATAACAACCACCTTTTTAACTGTAGTGTTTGGAAAGTTTGACTCCGGTCAAACTATGTGAAGATATTAACGAAGAAACATTAAATTTTCTAAAATATTGGACGAAGAAAAGACTAATAGCCGACTAGATACGATATAATAATAACACCTTTAGTTACAATTTTAATCTTTAGTTACAATTTTAATGAATATATACGCGATTTCTCTTTCCTGATCGCCTAAATTCTCATTTTATTTAATTTTAACTATCGTACAGACAAGCAGAATCGTAATAGAAGTTGTTTAAATCAATTTAGTAAGCACGCATAATGAACAAAATGACCAATGATATGACGTATTGAGGGAATCATTTGTCCACAAGTTCAGTAAACAATTACTTAATTAAATTTTAAAATGAAAGCCCCGATGAAAACATTCTCTCCCAGATCTTAATCTACTCAATTTGGTTTCAGGCAGAAACATGGTACCATTGAACAATCGTTCGTAAAATTGAAGACTGTTTGCAAAAAAAGGAAGTCTGCATTGTTGTTTTCCTCGGTGTTGAAAAAGTCTTTGATACTGTGTAGCATACAGAATTGATTGACAAATTAAACAACATACTACCTATTCAGTATTGTACGTTGTTGAAATCGTATTTAGAGCATCGAATATTTCGTGTTAAAAGTGTCGAATCTTGATCAACAAAGTGCCGGAGTACCGCAAGGTAGCGTACTAAGATCATTACTGTATGTCATATTCATATCAGATATACCAGAAGTCAAGAATACCGAAATCGCCACGTTTACAGATGATAGATACTGCTTTGGTCTGCTCCGCTAATGATTTACAAGAATGCGTTACGAACGTGCAGCACACGGTTACAGAAGTGACATCGTAGTTTGATAAATGGCGTTTCAAAATAAATACGCTTAAATCAACGCATATAAAATTCATAAGCCGACATATATAACTTCTGTGTGAAATATTGGTAACAACGAAATACCGCAAATGCGGTACGCTACCTCGGTATACATATGGATAATACACTAACTTGGGAACACCATATAATGATGAAAAGTAAATATCTATATATCAGACTTCGCAGTATATATTGGGTAATAGGAATCCGAATTATCGATCGAAAACAAAATCCTACTTTATAAGATGCTGTTAAAATCAATTTGGCGGTACGGAGCACCGCTATGGAGTTGTTCGAAATATACTAACATACTAATTGTGCAACGCTTTCGAAACAAAGTATTGCGTATAATAATGAACGCTCTTTGGTTCATATCAAATAAAACGTTACATATCGATCTCGACGCGAAGTATATCTCGAATGTATAATCAGATGAGTACCTTTATCGACTGGAGAATCACGATAATACGATAGCGATCGCATTGATGGATAATTCTAAGAAAGTCAGATGTTTACAGATAAGAAAAGTCTTCGATTTAACCGCGTAAATTCATTTTGTAAACATCAGAAATTTTCCATCCATTGAGTGGTTACATTTCTCCCACGTTAGTTTTTTCTTTTCTATAGTTTCACCATATCTTTTTCTGTTCGATCGTGTTTTCTCCTCTCCCTCTTCCTTCTAATTTTTTCTCTGCTCTTCACCTCTCATGTAAAGATCTACTAGATAACCTCCAAAGGCTAGTTGTAGAATAGAATTAAAAAAAAAATCTTAATCTACTATACTCAAAAATTGGAATTATTCTGACTACGATTGATGCATCATAGTGGAAAACCTGTTTAAGTAGAAACAAATATTACCATTGCGCCTCCTTATTTCTAAATCTATATAAATTAACATATACAAAATGGAACACGAAACCCACGTAGGTGGACTTTTTCACACCGTGGAACCTCTATAACTTAAATATCGCTTACTATGCTCTTCTATAAGCGAAAATTCGTTAATTATACCTCTATAAGTAAAATGTACATATTGCAGTACCTTTATGAGTGACAGTCCCCAATCCCATAGTTTCACTTCGGAATTCGGGAAACCCGTATAAATAAATTTATTGTATAGCATATTTTTCGTTATCAGTTCTTATAAATATGCGTTTTGTACACCATGTCGAAGAAAAGAAAGTTCGCGTTCATGAAAAAAAAAACTCGAATATGCCGAAAAGCATACGGATCGAGACATGATGTTGCAAATGAATTGAACTTGGCGAGATCAATTATCAGTAGAACCATCTCTTAAAAAGATTCAATTCGAGAAAATGCAGCTAGCTGTGACAATGGTACTCCGAACTTATTTTGAAGACTTCGACGGTATGGCAATCTCTCAACTGATTGGAAAATATAATAGATGGAAATACAATTATTATACAAACCAAAATTACTAATTTTAAATAGCGTTAAATTGCAATGGTTATGCACTAATGCATTCCTGTATTTTTAATTGAAAAAAAAAAACCTAAGTGGAATTTTTATCGTTTTAAACTTTCTAAGTGATATCCACCTTATTAAAACCTATTTAAGCGGATAAACACGTCCTTTGCAATTTCACTTAGCCAGGTTTCACAGAATCTAAGCTTTTTTTTTAACATTGTGGATGGATAATTTTCAATAACAATCCTAAAACTGTCAAATATATTTTCAATGTAATTAAAAATTTAATAAATTATTTTTCGACCTTATATCAATCACTTCCATTATTTGGAATGTTGTTTATTAATTTCATTCTTTTCGACTACAATGCATTATTACTCTAATAAATATATACTACAGCGTAAATATATATTTTATGAAAAAATTCCTACAATTCGGTCATATATATTTATATTTTAATTAAAATACATATTTAAGTAAAATGACATTGCGACGAAAGACATCTTCATTTAACTAAATTCGTTTATAATCAATGTAAAAATAACACGCAATCGGCAAATATCGATTCACAGAATAATATCCGGAAATGATTTTATCGACTTAACCCTTTCAGTCACACGTTATTAAATTTTGACATAAGATTATATAATTTTCGGGGCATGAAGTAATTAAAGAAAGAAAACAAAATATAATATTGCTTATTACAGATGACCAAACTGAAGTGAACCTGGGCAGGGAACATAGCCAGAAGGGAGGATAACAGATGGGTGAAACGGGTGTTGAAATGGTGGCCGCTTCATACAAGACACATTGACAGACCGATATAACTTAGGTAGCAGGGAAGAACTGGATTCAGAAAGCTCAGAATTGCAACGAACGGAAGAGATCGAGGGGAACCTACGACAAATAGTTAACCGATGTAGGATTAAACAAAAAGAGTAAATAATTTTTAATATGTTATATAAAATGTTTTTAGAATTGGAACGTTCTCTATTAACTAAATGTCCCTTCGTTTAAAATAGGAAATTTTGAATAATGAAAGTACAATATTGTAGCAGAAAGCAACTATGTAATCGAATTTTACGTAGTAATTTTTATTTAAATTTCCGCAAAAACTAAAAGTGATCAAATGATAAACTTACATTATCGTCTTTTATAACATTTGCGATCTGGTTAACGATATTTTTGAATTCACTCCTAGCTTCGTCTGTAACAAAAATGAAAAGAACCGTAACAAAATAACGAAATACTTCAATTTTTAAATAAACATTTTTAATTCCGATTGATTTATTCGACTAGCATAAATATAAAAGTATTAAAGAACTCGATTTTGTTCCTCAAAATTAACAAATTTAATTTCTCGTATATTTATTCAATCACACGACTCAATACCAACCTCCAAATTACTTGTTTACATTACATATTACAGTTATTTAAAATCGGAAAATATAAACGAACATTTATTTTTGAAGCTGTTATCGCGAATCGATATTGACAAAAAAAGTTTTATGTACAGTTACACATGAAGACCGGTTAAGAAAAATGTTGCCTCTTAATATCTTGCAGCGAACACAATAATTAACTAATACTTCGAATTATCTGGTTTAGTCTATCTATATTTTCCACGATTCACTTTTTACGGGTAAATTTTCCATAATTTTAAATTAATCGAATCAAATCATTAAAAGAAGGATACAATAAAATTCCACCGATAACTTTTAAAAAGTGTAAAAGCAGTTGTATTCAAAAAACATCTTCTGGATATTAAAAAATCACATGTGATATTTTCCAATGTATAAGTTTTGAATTTTATTTGAATAATTTCATTACTCATCCGTATATATCTTTTTTATTTCCTTAATTCGACTCTAAATTGAAAATAAGGTTTATCGCATCACTAATCATCCATGTCGGATTAAATGGTTCGTTGTTTGGTTTGTATTTTGAATTATTATTATTCATAATTTTACATTTTCGTCAATTTTTCTTAGTACTTCCTCATTTAATATTTTATGAATGTTACAAGAAAGAAAAAGAAATGAAATTAAATGGTATGGTTAACTATATTATAATCTACAAGCGGGACAAAAGTTGCTGGTCTGAATCAAACGAGAGTACTCAATAGAATACTAATCAATCCACCAAAAATAACTAACAACAAACTTAGCGTCTAATAGATGCTGATAATATTTTAACGCCATTTAAAGTTTAAACGTAAAACGTAGCTAATTTTAGAGGAACTGTAATTAACTTTTACATCACACGATAAGCCAGGAAACGCCCAATCAACTCAACAGCCAGTATACAGATAAATTACATATTAATAATAAGTTTCATAATGTGTGTGTATATGTATATCATTAGACTATACAGTTAACATAAACATAAATGTGGTTGATTTATGATTAAGAAAAAAAAGTAATGAAATTTTTAAAAAATCTAATATGATTGTCGATAAAAATTATAAATTTTACGTGTAGATATTACAGAATTGCTTTAATCCTAGAATGCATAAATTTCTTATTTTTGTTAACTTAAATGCTGTCGCACAATAATTGGAAACTAAAATTATGCAATTATATATCCAATCTAATATTCGGGAAGCCCACAAAACTATATGTTGTTGTATATATGCAGCGTTATACATTAAAAACCCATAATTAAAAACTCAGAATTACATTTAATAGAAATGTTCTTGCAAATTCAGATCTATACATCAATGAATGTATAAAATTGTATATTAGCAAAATTTTCGAGGCGTATATTGTCAAAGAATTTCACACATTAACCGTAAGGTTAACAGTATGAAGTATCGTAGTAAATGACGCTATTCCCAAATCGAACAATAAAATAACCATCAAATTTTAAATAAAAATTAATGAATTTACTCATTAAGCAAAATTTCTAATCAAATTAGCGCAATAATAGTTTTAGGAGGTTTATCGTACTTGAATATAATAAATAAAATGAATCATAAAATTATCGAAAAAGTTAGGTCATTTTGTATTCGTGTAGACCAAGTCACAATAATAGTGGCAAAAATAAATTGTTTTTAAATTCATTTTTAAGCGAAGTTTTCTTCAATCGTTGATGGTATTTTAAAAAACTAGTGCATTGATAACACCTATTTTTATTATAAAAAGTTCAAAAACATTATAATCATCATAAAATACATAATATGTACAAATCCTTCATTTTAACTTTAAATTTATGTAATAATTATAAATTGAAAAGAACGAAAAAATTGTCTTTTTATTTATTTTAATCTTCTTTTAAAAAGCAAATGTCATTTGATGCTATCATATATTGAGGATAATTTTTTAAAATAATAAAAAAACTAAGTGGCCTTACCAGACTGGAATTAATAATAAATACATTATATTTTGATTTCTCACATATGAAGAGTATATCCCTCAAAATTTGATGAAATCAGACAAATTTATTTCAATAATAAGATTTCGTTTACAAAAAAAAACACGATAATTTAAGACAAATCTGAGCACTGGATTAAATAAGTAAAACATTACATATGTAGATACATATTCCTTAACGTTAATTACAATCAACTGTTCAAAAGTAAACAACTTTAGATACAAATAAATAATATATCTAATTTTTAAACAAATTATAACATCACAACAAAATCAAGAATATCTAACGTAAAATAAATATTAGTCATAAAGAGATAACCACATTATGTATTTTATAACAAATAAATGTCAATAGAAAATTTGTAAAAATTCCATCTGATAACAAATAAAACGCTCAAAAGGTAGTTTTAGTAATATTCAAAATACTTAAAATATCATGTTGAACATCATTAATAACAAAATAGATTCTATGATCACATATAACATCAAGTAAAGACAGTACATTTATTAAAACAATACTTACTTTTATTACTAGGATCAGTGAGGAACACTTTAAAATGCTTTACCAGCTGTTGATTTGTGACTTTACCGCCGCGATTTATAATGAAACTACGCACTGCATCAACACTTAACTCGGACGGACTTCCAGACATTTTAAATTACATATCACTTAAAACTCTAAATTGAAAAAAAAAACAAGTATATGAAAACGAACTAAACGAGCGAACCGAATTTAAACAGCAAATTAAAAGTAAATTGAAAAATGTAAACATTACAATTTATTGACTTTATCGTAGGACGAAACACACAATAATGTAAACTCAAAGTGAAATGCCCCAAACGTTCAAAATTGATTTATCAATTAAACATTTTTAATGGAAACGATATTTAAAGTTACTAAACTAAGAAAATCTAACTTCGTATTTTTATATAATTGTTCATAGGATTTTTTTTAGGAAATAAAGTGATCGTTTAAAATTTATTCTACACGCTAAAGGAAATAATAAATTTCACTTTACCAAGGAATTTAACTGGACATACCTACTAAAATGTATTAAGTAGTGATCAGAAATTTGGTCACTCTTACAATAATAATTTGTTAAAATAATTAGTGTTTGTCTATTTGTTGCTTCAAACAAAATTTGTAAATATATCAACATATTAAAAAATACAGGAAAAATAATTTTAAGTAATTGAGAGCATTTAGAGAAAGCATAACCTTGATAAGTACGCAGCTTGGATTTAAATACAACATGGAAACCGTGTACATATTTGTTAAATTGGAATCAACAGTTTTAATTTTAACATAAGGGTGCTCACAGATATGGAAACATTTTTTATACGGTTTGGCACTATTCATTAATTAATCGAATGATTGAAATGAAATTTAAGTATAGTCTTATATAACTTATTAAGTAATTTTGTACAACAGAAGCTTTTGTCTCAAAAATCAATAAAAAATTAACACCTCCTGGGAATATTGGGTGCAGAATATAAGGTCATACCTAATAATATGCCTACATTCAAAAATGTGTAACCTAGAAATTTATCTTGACATGTTGTTTTTTTAAATATATATGGGCTTCCGTAGGTTTATCCATTTTTTCTTTTAATTTTTTTTAATGTTCCCCAAATCTGCTTTATATAGTGTGGTAAATGTATTAAATAATTTGTAATAACGATGCAGGGAACTAGTGTACTGAATAAATAACTGTGTATAAGTGCTGTGTAGCTAAAACAAAAGAAAAACAACCAGTATAATACAAAAATACAAAAGATAAATAGGTCTGTGTCATAGTTCCCTGTAATGTGTAACTAAAACAAACAAAACATAGGGTGGTTTGAGATGAGAAACATAGTCCCTTAACAATCAAGGACGCGTTCTTAATAATAATAATAAAATAGTAACAATAAAAAAAACATATAATAAATAAACCAATTTTGTATTTATCTTAATATAATCAATGACCTAATTTAAACTTTTGATGCATAGCTTTCTCCATAAATTGGAGAACAGCAACATGTTTGGAAGAAATAGAGAAAATATTATCATGTTCTAAATTAAAGGCGATGTTATGACAGAAAAGGTATAGCAATCAAACATAAGGTGTCTGATATCATCTTCAGCATTAAGGGAACAACAAGTGCAGACTCAGCAAGCTTGAACAGAAGTAAATAGGAACCAAACTTACCATGCCCAGTAAGAATTTGAGTATTAAAGAAATTAACATTTAAATTCTTCAATTTTAACCTAGCAAAGATGCTAGGGAAAAATTCACAAGTTTTTTTGCCGGCTATTGAGGTATCCCACCTTTCCTGTCATAGATCGACCAGTTGAAGAAATACATAGTTTCGGAACTGAACATGAGTTAAAGGAATAGAAGGAAACTTAAAATATGCAAATAATAAATTCTGACTCTTCAGTGAAGAATAGTCTGCAAGCAATACCCGTGATAGCGCTGCTAACCGGATATAAATCAAGAGGCAGTACACCACAGATAACACAAGCTGCAGAACTAGTAGAAGCTCTATAAAAGGACCCAATACTAAATAGAAATTTACACTGTTGCCGATTATCCAGGGAAAGAACCTTTTTATTAACATAGACAGCAGCGCCATTATAAAAACTAAATTAGCCCTTTGTAAACGAGTGCACGCTCTCTAAATTTAAGCCCTCGTGTGTTTCTTTGTATTCTAATTAATTTGTAGTAATTGATTGTACATTTATTCGAAATATAATTAAAATGCGGCAAAAATGTCAGTTTTCCATCAATAATTATTCCTAAATTTTTTTTTATATAAACTTTTAAGATCTAGAACTGACGAGACTCTCATCATCAACTAGATTTAGTGAACGAAATTTATTTTAATAGGAGTCGACCCAACAGCCGAACACCTGGGTGGTCCTATTAATTAACTACACCGACTCTACTTGAAATCGGTGATGCGTTTTCTTCGCAATCTTCTGGTTTCTTCTTGTTCTAGCAGCATCTTTGCTAACGGATTCCCATGAAAGTCCAGTTTCGACAGATACCTTCGGACAGCACAGCGGACTTCATCTTCTACATATCCTATCCGGAGGTCCCTGTGCAACGTGTCGTTCGACACGTACCATGGAGCACCAGCTATTATACGCAAAATTTTATTTTGGCACTGCTGGATTTTTCGTTTGTTGCTTTTGGAAGCACATCCCCATAGCTCGCAGCCATAAAGCCATATCGGTTTTAATATAAGTTTGTACAGCAATAGTTTGTTACGTCAAAACAGAATTGTGTTAAATTTTGGCCCCAGAAATAATTGTGAGGTCCTTGATCTTATCTACAATTTTCAAATCCGCAAACACAGAAAATCTACATTTGGATACAGAGAATGTTAGGCCGCAATCAGTAACAACATGTTCTAAATATGTAATGTTTCACTTGATAATGGCGTAAATGCCGAAAAGCTTTGTGTTTTCTATAAGAAAATAAATATTAGTGATTTAACTAATTTTCAATTGATTTTTTATATACAAATATTTGAAAGTAAGGGAAAAATATAATAATTATCCGTGTTTTTAATGGAAGATCTCCCACTTTTTCCAATTATAGTGGGAATCGGATGATAGACTACCTTTTCGCGCCTTCTCATTTTGCTCACCTAATTACATATCAATTACTTAACTTTGATCTAAAGTTTATCCATTATAAACATAAAATGAAATAGTGTAATATGATCGTTAATTTGGCGATTAAATTAGAATATTACTTAATACAAAACAATATAATATATACATGTATATCGCAAATGGCGAGGCGGTAAGTGATGATAGGTAACGGGATTTCAAGTGTTATAAGATGATTGTATAAAATTTGACGAAACGTTTTATAGAAGAAACATAAAAATGTGATTAGCATCAGCAATAGAATTATTACTGGACGTGTAAGAAGAGAGAGAATGGAAGGTGACACGCTGTTGAAACAGGAAACTGAGAAGACGGGTTACACCAAAACCTATACTACAGATACTAGTAATAAAGTCACAAAATCTGTTTTCAAGTAATGGAACCAGGGAATTGTGAGAATATTAGTTTGTATAATGAATTCATCCATAAGACATCCCGTATTACTTTTGAGCGAATTTTATAAGTGATGAGAGATTTATGCAAGTGGTGTATGGAATGAAGCTAGATCATTCCCAAAAATACCACAGAGACTAAGGACTCGCGGGAATTCTGTGCATATCTCAGTGTTATACAAGTAGGCAAGGAGGTTACAAATTTTAAAGATTATAAGGGAATTATGCGTATCGAAGTGAGATACTGTAAGGCAGATTTTGAGTCGGTTAAAATAATGATATTTATTGAAGGATGGACGGGAGTAATGTGTGTAAGCGCTTTGTATATTGCAATAACTTCAGACTTATTAAATTGAATAAATGGGTAAAAGGGAAAATTTTCTTATAACATTCCGAGAAGAAACAACGAAAGTGCAGCTATGCTATCACGCTTGGTTGCGTTGTTACATATTGGGAAGAAATTAATAAGTAATGAGTTAAACATAACATTGACAAATGAGGGTATGGAATACTATTGAAAAAACGGAAGAGACCTACGTTAATAAGTATAGGAATGAGGTTGTCGTAATAAGAAGAGGAGAAAAATTAAGTGGATAGTAAGGAAAAATAGTATTGATAAATTTCAAGAGGTTATTTTCATATGTGCATAATAGTGGGTGGCGACTATGAGTAAAATACTCTGAGTTGACGTGGTTAAGTAAATATTGAAAATAGAAAGTTTAGCTGAAGAATAACATTTGAGCAAAAATTTAACAGCTAAATAAATTCTTCGAACACACAACAAAGGTATTTTGGCTTCTAGCTATAATCCTGATGTAGGTTTTGTTTGTAAGGCGCAGAGGCATAAGCGTATACCATGATTCTGTAATTAAATTGGCATTTATGTATAAAAAGCAACCATGATTCGTTAGTGGGTCTCCATCCTAAGGTAGGTAACTTAAAGTTTTCAGAAGATTAATACGTTCGAAAGCTTTAACATAAATGTAGTTTATATTTTAATCAATGTCGATGTCGGCTGTTACTTAAGTATTTATGATGTTGAGAAAAGGGAGTGTACTAATGTATAATTCAGGTGTAGAATGATATGTTCTTCTGTAAGCAAAACTAACAGAGATGTATTTATTTTACGATAATGTGAAACCGGAGTTCATTAATGCAGAGGCAACAGCAATAAGGGCATAATTTAAAGTTTTAACTGATTTTGTAATACTGTTGGAAATACTATAATCATCAGCACATGATGAAATATTAGTATTACTGGAGATTGGTAGTTTTAATAAATGAAGCAAGTATATGTTGAAAAGTATAGAAATAAGTATTGACGTGTGGGTTTCATGAACGTAATGTATAAAAACAAGATTTCTTTGGGTGAAAGATTGCAGATTGCATTAATAAACATACGTGAAATGCATAAATCTTTTAGTGAATTATGTAGCGTTAGGATATGGACAGTATCGAGGCTGTAACTGATATCTAAGAAACAAGAGACAAGGAAACTTTTGCTAGAACAGACTTGTATATCTCATCTATTAGGCGAAATAAACAAATATTAGTGCGACATAATCAACTGATTATATTCAATTCACCAGGTCAATCTGTTTTTAAAATTTGTTCACAAATCTTATTACTAGTTAAAGATATAAAAAGAATTCGCGAGTATTAGAACAAGGGCGGTTCCAGGATGAAACAAAAGGGGAGAAGAATAAAATAAATGAAAGGGATTGATATTAAAGTGGATGTATATATTCTAATGGGAAAGAAATATCATCCCATTTAGTATGTAGGGATAGATTAGCAGAAGTGAGAGATATCTAGTGTTGAAGAAAAAGTGTGATATTTGTATCGTGTTCATTACTTAACAGTGTTAGGTGAGTGTTCAGTGTTCTTGATGATATTCAACGCATGCTAATTGAACGAATTGCTACTATGTATATGTATACGTATGTATAAAATTTTTCCATTCTATGTGTTATTAAATAAATAAATAAATTTGATTTGATTTGATTTGATTATTATTTGCGCATAACCGGGATTTCTTGTATTTATTTATCTATTATCTTTAACTCTGTTTCTTATTATAATTTTAATGTTGTAATTATATTTTTCCAATATTATTATTATATGTTTTATAATTAAATTGTTAATATTGTAAATATTGTAAACACTTCTGAAATAAATTTGATTTAATTATTATAATTACCATAGACTTTCGACGATAATATCCAACAGCGTTATCGATGTTGTTAGTACTATTAATTTTTTTTATTATTATTATTATTAATACTTTATTATTCGAATTAATGTTTTAGAGTTTTATTTACAGATAGGTACAATACACTGTACGGCCAGTTTAGGCTTAATCATTAAGAGGAGCAACATTACCATATAACAGCGAAGTACTTCAGAATACGGTAGGGATCTGTACCCGGTAGTTCGCCGTCCAAAAGAAAATCGAACGAGCAAGATAAATTTAACCTTTTCAATCGTACATTATAAAATGTTGACACAAAATTATAAATTTCGTTATACAAGTATGTTTATTATACAATAACGTTTATTGGATGAACTACTGCAGATAATGTTCGATGTATTTTTATATCGTTAAAATTGTGACATTTCAAATAAAGCGGAGATAATAAAAAATTTTGCTAGTGTTAAAATTTCGACGCATTTATGAATTATATATTGAAACATAATAACATAATATCTTTCCAAGTTTTTTTAATCTCTCTTCTAAGAAATTTTGTTAGTATTAAAATTTCGACGCATTTATTAATTATATATTAAAAAATAATATCTTTCCATGTTTTTCTAATCTCTCTTCTGTCTCTATCTAACACGTCTACATTTCGTTTTAAATAATTTATACGATATTGTTAATATAATTTCCAAACATTCGGATTTATATAATTATATTTTCCTTAGTAAAACCTGATGATGCTACGTTTTTCATTTACCTCGTAATACATTTAATATATATTGTTTTTTAAATTTGATTATCTTTCACAACCGGACGATACCATTTTAGTCGTTGATAATTTAACTATTAATTTTTTTTTTTTTTTTTGAAACTACAAAGCTGCTATATTTTTTTAATTGTTTACATTTTCGTTTTGTTAAAAGTTCAATATTCAACTTTCTTAACATCGCCCCAGGCGGAGTATAATTACCGTTTTTTTACGTCTTCTTCTCCTGTGAGTTACATTTTTCAGCGCGTAAAACTTTCTCGTCATTACTTTAGTCAAAAATTACATACACACACACACACATATATATCTTTATACATTCAAAGCGCTATATGACGTATATAATTCTTTATTCGTTAACGTAATTTCTGAGTATACTATTTCTTTTAATACGTTCCTAACATGAATATCATCTTAAAACGTTATGTAAGTATATTCGCTTTCAACCGGTGAAATTTCGGGAATGATCAAAATGTGCGTCGGATGAGATATCGCAATAATAATGATAGCAATAATAATAATAATAATAATAATAATAATAAAAGTTAAACAACGGAAAAATAGATTATGAAATCCTTAGGCAGTTAATTTAAATTTATTCCTACACTCGTCTCACATAACCTTAAAACTAGAAGACAATATTTCGTATGAAATGTATGACCCTAAATTATATACGCCAACTGTAAAATAGAAAAAAATCATTATAAATCGCGCGGAATGAAAAATTCGATGAGAATAGGAATTAGGAATGAAAATGACCGGGCAAGCGTTGTAAAACATAGTTTAATGTTTAAACTCCGAGGAATATTCTAAAAGGTTTTCGTAATAATAAGTTCGCTTTACCTGTGCCCGAGAACAACAGCGCCACAATAATGATGATAGAAATGCGGTGGCATTATCGACGCTAATGGCCGTCCAGTAATTAAACAACAAGGTGCGAATCGTTCTAACTGCAACCGCTGTTACACGATAATTCGATTATGTCATTTCTTAAACGGTGGACGTTACATTTGTTCGTTTTTAAACGTTCTTCCACCATTTTCCCATTGAAACTACGTTGAATTGACGGTTTCGAACACCTGTAAAATAATATAACGACAACTCTTCCATTCAAAAATGATGATAATAATCATAATAATGTATATAATTGTTTCACACAAGTCGCATGGTTTTTTTCTATGTGTAATTACCCGGATTTGTGCGCGTCTTTTTAATAACGATTTCGCCGAAATATAATTTTTATATTTTATTTAGTACGTAAATAATATTTCGTTTTTGTTAATAATGTCGATCAAATTTATATATATATATATATATATATATATATATATATATATATATATATATAAGGAAATTATTATTTTTTTTAATTAATTAAACGTATAAAATTTAAAATTTTCAAACTTGGTCTTCTTCTTTTGATGACGTACACTATGCCCAATAATTTTTCTTTCTCGCTGTGCCTTAATCAGTCCACCGATATCATTAATCCATTTCTCGATGTTTTTTTATCCACGAATTTCTTACCCCTATCAGTTGGTATTTTACCGTGAATACTTCCTTGCAGTATTAGGCGCGCAAAATGTAATACTCTTGTAATATGACCTAGACATTTTTTTTAATATGAAACTTTTTCGATCGATGAAAGTCTTAATAAGTTTCTTGGAAATCACATAACAGCGTTGACATTCACGTTTCCACACCGTGCGAAAGTACTGCAATGACGTAGCAGTCTATAACTTTTAATCATAGCTGGAGTGGTAAATCGTTAGCGAGAACGTTTTTCATTTTTTTTTTTTGGAGGTTTCCCTTTTGCTATTCCGCATCTTGTTGTTATTTCTTCAGCATTGTCTAATTTATCGTTCATTATCGATCCGACATATTTCTGTTCGATAACTGTGTCTCTCTGGATTAAATTACTACGGTTAGACTTGTAACGTTTCGAACACCTGTTTTAACCGTCGTGAATTTAGTCTTCGATGTATTAATATCGAATAATTTACTGCAGAGAGTTTGCTGATTCGTTTACCTATCTGAAGCTACTGATTCTGTTCCAATTAACTTTCATTCCGAATTTGTTATTCTCTAGTCCTAACTGGAAAATCTTCTCTATATACATGTGAGGGTGCGAGTATACAACCTTATCTTACACCCTTCATAATCGTGACGGTTTCAGTCTTCGGATGTTGATTTATTGGTACCGATAAAAATTTCGTATTATTCGCATATTCCCCCCCCCCATAAAGTCGGGTTTCTATCAGAATCCTGACAAACGGATCGTTGTTTTACTGTATCGAAGTTTTTTCAATGAAACGTATTGAAAATGATAGTAGTACTTCTGCAGCAGTTATATAAAAAAGAACCTTTCCTGTTCCGAAACCTTTTCTAAATACCCCATTATGTTCAAATTGTAAATTATCGATACGAATACAGACAACATCGCCAGATAGTTCAAATTGTTCATCGATGTTTTATTCGTCCTTACGGAAGTAATCTAAGTAAATTAAAATAGAACGAGAGTAGCAAAAAACTCGCTGTATCTATATATTGGACACGATTTACGTAGGAATAAATCAGATTATAAACAGGTAAAAAAATAGAAAATATAAATTAACTCCCTATTGTCTACTTTTGAGTACGAAAATCGTTCGAGTATATTAGTCACAAACGAATAGAATTAATCCGAAGATCGACAATTTCGACGCGAACGAAAATTTATTCACCGGACGAATATATCGTATAAAGCCGGCTAAAAAGGTAAATTTTACCTATATCAAAGTCGAACCTAAATCCTACTTTTCGAACTAGCTTGTCAAATTTGAAGAGGATGGCCTAAAACCGAGAGGATGGCTTTTAACAATTATCGAAACAGAAAATAATAGCGCAGTTGCGGTGAATTAAAATTTAGACGTGATAATAACCCGAGATATTAATCCAGTATAAAACGTAAACTATCATAAACCGGGCAAAAATGTCGTTTCAAAATTTTAAATTACGAATAGCGAAAATATTTTATACAACGGTATAATAATCTTAGACCGATCGGGCGATTATGTAGTTTAAAAAAAAAATTAATTACAGAAATTATATTTCATTTTTTTTCCCGTTTAAATTTTAAAAACTTAAAGTTTTGTGATACATTTATGGCAGTCGCTCAAATAATAATAAAAAACATTCCTTCACAATGATAATAAAATTCAACCCGTTAACAAAGAAAATTAAGGTCAGTTTTCCCGTTTCTTTAATTAAATTATGATACATATATTAATCAGCAAAAAATCAGTTAATTATTTGAAAATATTTTTTGCAAATATTCGAACGATGGAAACGACCCTCAGGCCTTCAAAATTTGCGAAATCGATTATATAACACAGACCTTGTATTAGACGCGAATGTTTCTTTAATTAACGATTAATTAATTACACGCTCGATCTAAAGACGGCCGTTCTCAACGGAGGTTATTGATTATAGCCGATAACAAAATTGTCGGCACGAATGAATTTTTCTCCAATTTTTTTATCATTATTTGTAAAATAATCGTTATCATATATATGTTATATATATATATATATATATATATATATATATATATATATATATATATATATATAAACACAAATGGAATTAAAATCAGTAAAATTTTTTCTTTAAAATCAGGAAACTTTTCGGCTGTTAAGTCATTATCAAATGAATATGAAAAATATAAATTATAAAAATACACACAAATTTATAGATATATAAAATATAAAAAAATACTTAGATACACAATTTTAAAAATTATCAGTGATAAAACAGTATTTGAAAATAATATGAAGGTGAACGTGGTAAACAACACAGTCAACAATCAGCATTATAAAATTTATATATAAACAAAACACAATATAAAATAAAAATAAATTATTACATCTAACAATATAAAATTTTATACATTAACAACGATGCAATAGCAAGTTAAAAAATATAAATGAAAACATGCAACAGTATAAAATTTTATACATTAACAAAAACACAATAGCCCCAATAATCTATATATAACATTTAGCAAGTGGCAATTTATTTTGTATATCTATATAAATTAGTTTATTTTCAAAATCCATACTATTTTACAAATATCCTTGTAAATTATAACATCTAGCGAGATGGCGGTGTTTAGTTCATCAGGATATTATTTCGAAACCGCAATTACACACAAAAACGAAAAAAATATCTGTTTGTTTTTATTAATTTAAACTTAAATAAAACGACAATAATTCCGAGGATTATTTAGAATAAAACATCCGCGTGTATAGGGTTACATTAGTACGCGTGCAATAAACGATAAATAACGTCATCGTGAAATTGGTACGTACACCACTATGACGTAAAACTAAATTCTCAAGCCAAAAGTATAGTATAGAAGGTGGCTTTGTAAAGGAAAATAATTTAGAGTCAACTTTGGCGATCTTACTGCAGCTTTCGACATAGTTTGTTCTCATACACTCGGATGCAAAATTTACGATGTGACGTGAAGATTACATCTCAAAGATAAAAACAACGATACAGGAAAAATATATACTTTATACTGAATGGTAAGTGCAGTTTTCAATAAAAGAAGAAATGGTTTATCACAATCTTGTCTTCAAATCTGTTTACATATGAACGATAAGCCGGTAGAGTTATTCTGTCAGTGAATATGTGAAGTCATTTGACACATGCGAAAAATAAAGTAGACGTGTAGTATTATACCAAGTTTGTACGTTGAATAACGGTTATTTACAAGATACATTCCTAGGAAAATTAAATTAACATCTCTCTCTTTCTTCGAATCGTTAGTCCCTAGTAGGGACATCGTGACATCGAAATGCTTTATAAATTGGACTTCAGTAATTTGCGCCACCTATTTCTGTTGTGTGCGCCATGCACACAGTCACTGAAACTTATCCCGATGAATTTTTGAATCTCGTCTGACCATCTTAGAGGCACACGACCGCGACGTCGTTTTCCATTCAATTTTCCCTAGATAAAAAGTGCCGCCATTCCATTTGCTCGGACAATAAAAGTATAAATCATAGCCGCCGCGTACTGTACAAGTACAGTAAATTAGCCGAACCACGATTGAAGTCTAGATACAAATTTTAACGCAATAGTGAACAAATACTGTAGCACAACGAACAAAATATCGCCCAACAGAAAGTAATTAAGATACATCCTCCGGAAAGCATCGAGTATACCAATAAATAGTACAAAATGTATTCGAAACCAGTTAGAATATACCCTTTGGAAAGAATCGAACACATCAATAAGTGATGGAGCATGTATTGTGAACAAGTTAAAATACATGGCTTTTATATTGCCATGCTGAAACACGCCTGTTCGTCGGTATTGGATATTCTTCTTCAAATATTTAATCACATTTAATTAATTTTCCGACACTTGGAAGATGTCAGTTATAATACCCATGATAAAACCCACAAAAGATCCTTCATTGGCAGAGTGTTATCGTCCGATATCTCTCTTACGTCAGTTTTATGTACTTGATATCTTCGTCTGAACTGGTTGCTCGAGTCCAAAAATCTTATTCATCCGTCTCAGTGTGGTTTTCGTCGTAATCGCTCAACCCGGCACCAGTTATATGCCATTCCAAACGCTATAGAAAATGCTTCAAAAAACAGGCTTCACCTGTTAGCTGTGTTTTTTGATTTATCAAAAGCGTTTGACAAGATTCCTATTCATAAAGTTATGAAACCGCTTTTTCGCTGGCGCCTTTGTAGTAACATATCATCATTCATACAGAATATTTTAACAAATCAAAGTTTTTTCGTTCGAAATGGGGAATACTTCATTGTTTTTACACCATTTGACGAACAGACTACGTCAGGGATCAGTTTCAGAATTGTATCCATTGGAGAATGCGTTCTTCAGGAATGCGCGGATCGACTATCCACCTGGTGTGCCGACAACGGATTAGGTTTCTCGACCAACAAATCTGTAGCAATACACTTCTGCCGTGTTTGAAAATGTCAACACGAGATATGCATCAGCCTTCATAGTAAATCTCTCAAGTCCGCGACCTAGGTTTAATCCTAGATCAAAAACTAGAGCATATTGAAAAAACTTTCACATACAACCTACAATGCCGACCGAATGTCACTATTAAGTATCTACCGCTGTTTGATCAGATCAAAAACCGACTATGGAGCAGCAATATATTCAACAGCAAGTCCATCCATACTTAAGGCCTTAAACGTTATCTAAAATTCCGCCCTCCGCTTGGCTTGATGCATTTCGAACCACACCGATTGATAGTTTAAAATCTGAATCATCATTGTGGCCTCCTGACCGTCGTCTTTTTCAACAACATCATATCTGAAATAAATATTTCCAAACCGCAATTAATAGATTATTCAATTGCAGTTCTTCCACCGTGAAAAGACAATCCGATCCTACTGGATCATTCGATCCTCAGTTTCAGGGAAAGGCCGATCTATTGGAGAAATAAGACAAGAAGTTATTACTCGGACCCCTGGATCATCAGTATTTTATACGGATGCATCACTATTCAATAGGTTCGTCGGTTGTTCAGTTGTCAACGATGGAGCAGTCATTATCTGTCATTTGCTTCCTGAGACACTTTCCGTTACTTTCGCCGAACTATATGCAATTTTCCTCACCGTGAAGTCCGTAATGAGCTTCGCTGATCAACAGTCATCGATTGTATGTTCCGACTCCCTTCCAGCCATTAACACTCTACTATGTTTTCAACCACGATCAGCATACAGTAGCGAAAGAATAGCAGAACCAAATTGAGGTGTAGTTTTCATGTGGTTCCCAGCTCACTTTAGAATTCGGGAATGAACTTGCAGATCAAACGTTAAGGGAAGCTGCTTCATCTTTAACATTCCAATTCCAGCATCCGACTTGAAGAAACACATAAAAAATGGACTTCAAATGCTGTGGCAGAAAAAGTGACAACTGGCTCCTCAAAGGAACAAGCTTCGTCAGATCAAGAGCTGAACTCAGCCTTGAAAAACATCCCTTCTAAACTGCAGAGAAGACATCATCATCAGCAGATTGCAATTAGATCATACTCGGCTCAGTCATGCATATCTCATCAACAAGACCTCTGCTCCAGAATGTGCCGTGTGTAGAGTTACATTATCTGTCTCCCACATTCTCATTGATTGTACCTTATTCCATCCTCACAGATTGTCGCTTAGCATTCTTTCTACTCTCCCCCTGCTTTTCAACTTTCTCTAATTTAATTTTGTTTATCCGCAAATCAAGACCATACTTCTTAATCTAATTTCTGCCTCTAGCCTTAGTTTCTGTACACGGCACGTTAATTTAAGCTAATAATAATAATAATACTTCCTTTGGAAAGAATTGAATATATTAATAAGTAGTGGAACATGTATTAGTATAACCTAAAGATGTGGTGTACGTAAAACCGCGTCGAATGCACCTGTAGAAACCAGTTAAAATAAATCCTTTAGAAAGACTCGAACATATCAATAAGTAATACATTAAAATATGTGCTTTGAAAAGCATCGAACATATCAGTAAGTAGTAGAACATGTATTAATCTAAAGAAGTGGCTTATGTAAGACTGAGGCGAATGCACCTGCAGACAAGTACAGGATCGTGTCCACTTATTCAATTGTTCTTTCGGTATTAAATGATGTGCCTGAAATAATGTGACATCATTGACGATTAACTAATAACATTTATCGAATATTGGGTTTAGTCGTAAATCGATTCATTTATAATTTTAACTTTATGTTCGACCGAATAGGCGAAATCTGTCGGAATATCTTCTAGTCTTTGACCGACTACGTACAATGATATTAATATATATATATATATATATATATATATATATATATATATATATATATATATATATATATATAATAGTTTTTAAAATAAATTTGCCGACATATCCTAAAAGCCAACGGTGCCAGACTAATGCGATCAAATTCTTTATCGAAATTTCGTACGGACATATTTTACAACATGTATCATAAATATCGATAATACTGCACGGAGAAAGTTATCCTATATTTGAACGATAGCTTCGTAGAAGTAGAATTTCAACCATAGTACCATCTTATACATGTTACATTGTTGACTAGCGAAAGCTTTTGATTACAAACTATATTAATATCGTTCAATCGACTACAAAACCTATTTTCTAGTCACGACTGATAAAAAAAAAAAAATTACATTTAATTAATAGTCGTAAGTAAATATGAAATGTAATAACATATCTCAATTACATAAAATAGCCATTTGACTAATTTTCATTAGCTATACACATCGAAATGCCGTTAATAATTACGATCGATATAATTATTATTCCAAAGGTACGAATGTAACTCATTGCGTAGATACGATGATACAATAACACAATAAAATGTTCGCTTCGATTTTCTGTGCTTAAATTTAGCGTACTTAAACATTAAGCTGCCTGGAATCGATTAATGTATTTCGACGATATAAACAGTTGATTGAACATTTTTTCAGCCGCTTTGAGTAAAAATCTCTAATCAAAGCGATTGTAAAGACTGTTAAATTCCGGTAAAAATAGGATTAAATGACGCACAGCAGGCATTAGTTTATAATTAATTGCAATTTGTTGCGACTAGAATTTAGAATTGAATATGTCATTAGACACGCAGGACTTGTAAATAATTAGTTTATTCATAATATTTAAAAAATATTTACAACTAAACGAAGGATAGATAGAATCACGGTATATATACCGTGGATAGAATATATACAATTTTTATTAGTTTTAACGCAAGTATACTGTAGGTATTTTTGCAAGGATAAGCCTCTCATCCAGATACCTGTAGGCAGAACAAAAAAAAATATTATTGTTATTTTACCTTTCTAGACTTCCCAATTGCGTAGTCAATTAAAAAAAAATCAAAAAAAAAGTAGCAATTTGGAATAAGCATGGTGCGCAGCTACCTTCGCTGTATATATATATATTAATATCATTCCGAAAATATACTCTCGGTATGGTATTTTCGACACTCGTCTATGTTCCTTAGTGTAAGGATAGTTCGCGGGAGGAGGAAATGATCTAGATCCTTCGGGCGACTAGCACGTTGGCGGATGTACAATAGTAAATACGGAAAATAGCCTTTCCGAAATTTGTAATCTCATTTTCGAATTAGCGAAGAACAGCCACCAACCGAACCAACACACGCTGGATAGGCCCTGTTAAGAATTTCGATAAATCTTCTCTCTCACGGTCCTATAAACGTACATTTATTTCTCTCTTTTCCTTCCCGAGTTGAAATTTTACAACTATCTTGGTCATTTATGTTTGTCCTATATATATGTATACATATACATATACAATATATATATATATATATATATAAAAACTAAAGAGAAATCCCTTCGCACCGTGCTGTTTTGTTGCTGATTCGTTAGCAGTGTATAATCGGGACTTAACCCAAGAAGAACAAGCACAAGGAGAAGTCTTTCGCTATACATCGGTAGGTGTGTCGAAGAGGTGTTACACGCAGTTTTCGTGATATGCGGGAGTAAAATGATGAGAAGTCTCTTTACACACACACATACACATAAATATACTCGCATATTACGCCGATAATGGAAACGCACACACACACACGTACACACACATTATATGGTCGGATAATAGGCCGGACGGAGTTGTTCGTCGGAGAATGTGTCGTTGTTAGCTGCCACATTTCGAGAAGAGAAAGAGAAGATAGTTTGTTTGTGTCTGGTCTCTGATCTCTGGTCATTTCTAATGTTGCTTCTTCATTTGTCAACATACATACTGCCGTAAAATAACAATATCTTTCGCATGTTCCGAAATATATCCAATTGCTTCGACATATTATTTTTATCTGGTTTTAAAAAAATTAATTAATCGATTTTTAAAATTATTCGTACGTTATATTTAATTTTCATTTCTCGTTTTTAGTTCAGTCCAGTGTTATATATAACGTGTGCGTGAAAATTAAACATATATATATATATATATATATATATATATATATATATATATATATATATATATAATAAGTCGTTTTAATTTTTCGTTAGTTTAGTTCGGATTTTTTAAAAATAAACGACTTTTAAAATATTCGAAAATGGAAGAAAATTGTTGGGGAGAAGCACCGTCGCGACTAAGTCCGATTCTAATGGCAACGTGTTCTTCGTCAACAACTTATCAACACGCGATTCCGATGACGTCCGACGAACAACAGTTGTATGCAAATCACACTACTCAACGTCACATTTCGGAGGTAAATCATATTTGCATTTTGACAAGCCTACATAATAGAAATTGAAAATCGTATTAAACCTCATTAGCGAATTACCGTTGCTTTTCTATTATATACGCGCTTAAACATCTGCCTAAAATGAGAATCTTACTCTTTATAATTGTCGTCTATATAGATTAGAAATAAAAAAATTTCCTATTGAATCTTCCATTAATCTATTTGTTTCGCTTTATAAATTAACTTCACTAGTGCTTTAATAAATACTTCCTATCTTCTGTTTTTAATATATATATATATAGATAAATGACATATCTTTTATCTTTTTTTGAAGGTTAAAAAAGGAGTTTTTATTTTATTTTTCATAAATGTAGATTTATCTAATACTCGTAACTAGTCTACTCGAAATTAAACGTACCACGCTAACAATAGCCGGCCTAAAATTTCGATACGAAATTTTCGATAAATTTTAATACTCGATTGTAATAGTAATATAAAACTTAAAGAAACGGTATTAACTGATAATAATAATTACGAAATCAGACACGGGGGTTTCTCGATCGTGCTCGAGGTCTTCTACCGAGGGTTTAATCTTATTTCAGGCGAATAAATTTTATAAAAACCCACGATTCGTACTTTAAATCGACCTGTTTCTCTTATCGAATTATTCGATTAAATTTTCGGTAAGAACTATCTCACAAATGTTAACGATTCTCGAATATAAGCGAACGAGAGGCGAGTGCATTTTTTCTTCTTCGAAATTGCAGATGTAAACCAGTTTTTCTTCATAATTCTTGAAAAATACCTCAAAAAATGAAACTCGAAATTTATAGTTCGAATTGAGTATACATTCTGCAAATTTGTATATATAAAGCATGTCTTAACCATTTCAGTCACGATGTACATTATACGGTAAATGAAATTCTAATGCTAACAAATAGTTGACGTGAAATACGTCAATTTTTAAAATATTTATTACGTACGAAATACTATTGTATAATAACCAACCGTGTAAAATTTCTAATTTCTTCAAAAAATTTTATAATGCATGACTGAAAGGGTTAACACTGACCGTAACGTAGTATTAGAAGTTGGCAGAAAAAATGGCAACAAGATAGTCGGTTTAAGATGCGAAAATTTTTATAAACGGATATCTAGTTTTCGATAGGCGGAAGGTAATCTAAAATAATTAGATCGATATTAAAATTAAATAAACGTCCAATAATTAGTTAAATCGCAAAACTTTTCGACATTATAAAAAAAATATATACTAGCGAAAGAAAAAATGGAACGCGGAAAAGAAAATGATAAAAATAATGTAATAATTCATTTTTAGAAAGAACTAGTTCGAAGAACTATATTATAAATTAAATTAATTTTATTTATTAGGCGGAACGTTTTTATTTTTCGTCTAATCGTTTATGTATGACTTTTGTATATTGGCGATTTGTTGATTGTGTCGTTTACCCCACATTCACGATCAGATTATTTTATAAATAACCGGTTTTTTCATCTTTATTTTTCAAGCACATTTTATATTTTTTATTTTTACTTTTATATTTTTTATAAATTATATATGTATTTTATATTTTATTTTTTATGTCTACTTGATAATCACTTAATAGCCGAAAAGCTTCGTGGACCTTTTAATGTAAAAATTTATAGATTTTAACTATCTTTTTTTTTGTTTATTTTTTAAAAATCACTACATTCTAGATTGTTCCAAAAAAAAAAAAAAATACAGGAAAAAATTAAACTGGTCGAATAAAGAATGAAATAGGCCTCGTATTTACGGTTGTGTAACTCTGACCTAACCTGCAGGGAATCTTCACTTTAAAAAATATTCCTATTTAAAACGAAAAATAATTAATTAACCGGTAGATCCGAATACAATTAACGGAATTTGAAGTATACAATTCAATAAATAGATACACCGATCAATCGCTCCGTACTGATTTCATGGTGTTAGGAAGTCATATACTTTATTGATATATGATGATGACGACACAGTAACAATTAATGTCTTTATCATTTATATATATCTCTATAATGTCCGTATTATTTTTGTCATTTTAGCCTTTCCACCACTCCTACTCACTCGCTCATTATATATATATATATATATACAAAAAGCAATTTTGAGTAACATACAATAATGAGCTATACATTCAACGTATATATACATTTATCAGTCATATTGAACTGATCTAATAATGTTAAAATGTCACAGTGATACGTATTTATATGCAGAAGACGGAGGATAACAACATTCGTTGATGATGGTGATGTTATCTTGATAACGTATGTTTATGTACAACTTTGAAATGTTTGTATTATTTATTCATCTTTTTAACACACACTATTTATTTATTTACAATAATTGGGTATATATATAATATATTATAATTGCACGTATTGATCAATTACTAGATTCTCCAACTCTTCCGCACGATCAGATAGAGAGCCTTGTTCAATTACATGGCGCCCTAGCTATTTTGACGTATACACATAGCCTTGCCACGTAGTACAAAATGCACCAATACTAATTATTTTTCGAAATCTGTTTTATAAATAAAATCTATTGTAAATAAATCTAAACGTGAAATTACGTCTGGCTAGTGAAATATGTATATTAAATTTTAAGTTGTTATATATAAATATTTCTGGTAATTCATATGTAATATTTATTGTGTATGCTTGAAAATGACATAACTGTCGAAAAGCTTTTGCGATAGTAAAAAACTTTTATAGTGATTAAACGGTGTTACGATTTTGTTTAGTTTATACCTCCATTTCAGCCGTCTATTTCTACTATAACCCCGATTACTTT
This sequence comes from Coronaproctus castanopsis, assembly GCA_032883995.1. NCBI lineage: Eukaryota > Metazoa > Arthropoda > Insecta > Hemiptera > Monophlebidae > Coronaproctus > Coronaproctus castanopsis. The sequence continues at coordinate 98,524,193 of CM065052.1, forward strand.
TGTTTGTTATCGGAATTCTGACTTTTCTTTTTCATAGATTTAATCGAGGCTCAACTCCAATCATCCTTGTGTACGATTTATTGCAATAAGTCCTTCTAAATACGATTTTGGTGAGAATCCATTGTGTCCTAGCATCGGCTTAGTACGTTGTATATATATATAATAACAATAAAATATTAATATAACGGAAAATTCAATTAGCACCGTAAACAAATGAAATATTCGTACGCGTAATTTAAGTGTTAATCGGGTTAATTTTTTATTTCAATTTAACCGTTTAGACTTAATTTGAAAACAGCTTTCTAATTTTATTTTTGCAAGTGAACTTTTTCGCTTCAGTTCTTGATTAAATTTTTCGAGACATTTTATTAGCTCCCAGCTTCTGTATGAGATTTTGTCACTGTTAGTAATAATAGCTATATATGTATTGATAACGGATAAATTTTTCTCTCTTTTCGTCGCTATATTTTTTTATATCGAGATTGGTTACGTTACGATTTTATAAAGTTTCGAAATAACTACTAGCGGTCGTCTAAGACCAGATGTAAAATTTCAAAGATAATTTTCCGACTAATTTCTTTAAGTCGACGCGAACAAAATAAAATACTACAATTAATAGCTGTTCAAACTATTTAAGATGTATTAAAAACAATTCGAAATCGCTAGTTCGCAAAAGCTTAACAAAATTACGAGATCATTCGAATATACCCCGGTAGTTAGATGTTTAAAAGAACCACACGTTCAGTCGAAACGTTATTTAATTCCAAGCCTAAGGATTGGCTGATGACCGGGTCCTCCATCTTCTAATGCATTTCAGCAACAGATTCTACTCTAGTATATTAAAAATTGCATTCTTTAATTGATACATTTTTTTCAGTTTGATTTTTAAAATGCGTTAATTACTTCTCTAAAGTTACTCGCGTTCGACTTATAATTCTCATAACCTTCCGCTGTTTTCATCCGGTCATTATTTTCCTTGTAGACAAGTTTAATTCCTCGTTTTATTTTAGCATACTACATTTATTGATTATAATGGTGTAGCTTTTATGTAACGTCCGTTCGATTATTTAATCATGTTTTAAACTTGCATATAAAATTCAGTTAGATACGACGTCAGGTATATACACACACATATATATATATATATATATATATTAGTTAATTATAAGGCATAGAAAAATTCATCGCGACGTCTAGTCATTGATCACTATTATTAAATTATATATATATATATATAAAATTTGACCTTTTTGTGACACGATTAGTTATTATTTGTTGGGGGAAAAAAAGGTACAGGTAAATATAACTTATCACAGAAGAAAACTATAACACCCGCATATAGAGTAAATGAAACCACGACAAACACGGTTAAAGACAGCACCGCGTTATTTATACAGCGCCCTTATCTTAATTGAATTAATAAGCAACCCACATACAGGAAACTGTATCACGACTTTTGTAATTGCCAACCTATCCGCTATTCTTATTATTATTCTTATCATAAGTATTAGTAGCAACTGCGAGGTAACTGACTCGCTACGAGCACACCTGCTTAATACAATTAAGCCGGGTGAGATAGTTTTAAGAAACTGTTAGTCGTTGTTAACGACTTCAAACGATCGAGCAGACCTTTGACACGTATAAAACATCGGGTACCATATCCGTCCGGTTCATATTCAAATGTCGACACACCTTTGCACTATTGTACCTTTTTTTTTATCGATTCTCCAGTAGTCTATTATGTGCAAACGACCACAGTATCCCCCGGAACTTGCGAATGTCGCCTATTTCCTGACGCTTCCGTAATGAATATCATCTATACGTTACCAAAAATAAAACAAACGTTCAAAAAAACAAACGATCCGTGTTTTGAGAATTATATATTTTTTGTTTCGTTGAATATTAGGAAGGTTCTTTCTTATTTAATAGGGTTTTTAAATTTTACACACACACATATATGTATTTGAATTATTATTATTTGTATTAATTAAGTCATTTATATTTAAGTTGCACCTAAATGAATGGTAGGGGTGCAAATGTATAAAGAGGAGCAAGATAATCGTAGAAACTGCATTATCGAGTTCCTATTATTTGGAGCGGAATTCGATGTAATAAATTATCGATTTTTATCTTCGATCCGTATTAAAAATAAATAGATCCGAGTTATAAGTACGCTACCCTTTGTTGGTATTAAACGTTCGTATACGGGGCTGGAATGGTTTTTATACAATTTTCGTCTTGCTGTTTAAACTTCATCATTCCAAAGAGGATATAATAACTTGCAGAAATTTTTTAATGTGTCCAAATTTAAAACATATCATAATACCATCTTTTTTTTTTTATATAAGACGTAAGCGATAGCTATATGGAATATTCTACAGAAATATTCGGACGAAATATCGATCTGATGAAAAATGCGCAATCCTTCTTACCATAACTTATGTTACTAACGATTAAACAAAGTAAAAAAATACCGGTGGCTCAAAGAGCAATGGAAAGAATAAGAATAATAAGAATTGAGATAACATGATTGGACAATGTAAACAATACTAAGAGACAAATCGAAAACGGATGGTGTTCTCCAATAAATAAGGTTACACGAAGTGGAATTGAGGTGGACATTTCGAGTGAAAACATACAAATAAGTCAGGAAATGCACTGAATGAACAGGAAAAGACTGAAAACGTGATGATTTGGTTACGTGAAACATAGAATCGTCTGGAATGGAAACAACTAGTTGAAAAAAAATGTGGACGTCTTTAGATTGTAAGAGGCCAATGCTCGACAACGAAAATATTTCAAAAATTTAACAGGACAAGAAGGGAATAAACATAAACGAGAAACAAAAACTTAGTTTTCTCTTTTTTATATCTTTATCGTTCTTTTATTCCCTTCCAGGATTTCTCTCCTATGTTTTGTATAGAACACGTCCTCGGAACAGTGGAAAATAACAAAACTACAGAGCGACCTAAACTAGGAAAAGATAATATAAGCTAATTTAAGACCAATCAATTTATTCGATAATCTAAAATGACTGAAAAAATGACACTATCATCCGGTATTATAAGATCAATTTAAATTTAGATTTACATAATGCACAATGCGTCAGATATCCAGAATTTCAAATTATGTAACCGATAATTTCAACTTTGAAAACCACGTTCGTATGTGATATTAATCGAACACTTGTAAACGGCGTGACATAATGGAATATTGGATAAAAATGGTTCAAATTAAAATCTACGATTCTATATATTAAACCGACCCGTACGTATCTAAGAAAATTTTACGTTATAAACAACTCTGAAATGTCTTCTGATAAACGATGAAACAACAGGAATACCAATAGGGGAGCATAATTGGTTCGTATTTATTTACATTACTACTCAATGATCTTCCCAACTTAGCTTTCAGGAAATTGGCCAGCACCGTATACTGTTCTCCTTACAAAGTAAACCCTACCTATAATCGAAATATTATTTCTAAATAATGGAAATTACAATTAAATACGAACAAATCTGAAGTAATTACTATTTTTTAAAAATATTATCTCCACTCGAAATTAATTCTAAGCAAATCACGTGACCGAAAAAAATCGATATATATAAAACGTTGGCATTTAACGAACACGTAATATACTCTACAGACCAACTTCATAAAACTATAGACTACACCTGATATCGAACAAAAATCATATCTTAGAAGTTTAATTGAAAACATACTGGTCATCCGTCATAGAATAATCTATGCGCCCGACTCGTTTAGCCTGCTATTTTGAATAGTAACTATAAGAAAAAACTTCAAATATTTCGAAATGGTCAACTATTATGCATAAGTGGCCGAATGATTTGCTAGTTTATACAGATGAGTCTAAGAGCAGCAGGCGCGGCATTCTACATACCTCAACTGGCAATCACCAAATCATATCGTTTACCGAGTTTTTCCACTGTGTTTATAACAGAAGGATATACAATTCTTAAAGCTTTGCAATTTGCACGAGTCAATATTACACATTCAAATGTACTTATTTTATCTGATTCCTTAAGTGTGCTTAACGCCATCCAAAATTCAAATCGTACATTCAAAACTAATAGAGTTATTTTGACAATAATAGAAAATGTAATGTATCTACAACAAAAGAATGTCCATGTGAAATTTACATGGATCCCAGCTCATATCGGGATCAAAGATAATGAAATTTGTGATCAGGCAGCTAAAATGGGGCCTCCAGAGGCCTAATGATCCCTGCGATTCCCTCCACATGTTTAGCTGCGTCTGCGAAGGCGGATCTGCGTCATCGCTGGAGTTCCATATTTTGTGCTACTCGGAATAATTTCTATAAACAAATTCAAACAAGTTTACCTAAACAATATCTCTTTCTAATTATTACAGTTAGGTATCTTCCCTCCGTACTCTATTGCATACCTCCTATGCTTAAATAATCCTTCTGTGTTAATATGACCTCTTATATATATATATATAAATCCGATATTATTTTGTAACCTTTACATCCTCGTATAGTGTATTTTCCTTATATGTCTTAGTTTAGTTATTTATCTTTCTATTTTATAACTCATTTGTTAGCGTTAGCGTTTAGTTTATATAAATTTATATGTACAATGAGTAGTAATGGTTTTATAACCTAAACTCAATTAAAAATAAAGGAAAAAAAATACTACTGCTGTATAATTATTCAAAATTTTACTCGCTATTTAAAAATTACATAATCAAATAAATCTTTTGTTCAATTCATTCATATCATTTCGAAAAATTTCTTCGATAATTATTCCCAATTATTACATTAAATTAAATACAACAAATTATAAATATCCGCTCATTACGTACTAAGTACAGGCGTGCTATAATTAAGTGCAGATTTTTATAAACGATACTTTTATTTTGATCTATATATAATGGCACTTATGTAATTATATAAATAAGTTACAAATGTAATCTGTTCTCAACAGTTTTTTTAAATAATTGTCTACTTATTTTATGTTAACTTTATTATAATTTTATTTTTTTATTTTTGTTAGTGTTTTTCCCGTGTTTTGTTTTTTTTTGCAGACGATTATAATGAAATATAAAAATTTAATTTATTATAAAGTAGTATAATTATCCGATAAGGTGAATTGAAGTACTCGATAGTGAATGTTATTTTAAAGTACTTATAAAATAGTCAAATAAATGCTTCATCTTCATACATATATATATATATATATATATATATATATATATATATATATATATATATAATATATTACATATATATATATTTTATATATATATATATAATATATTACATATATATAATATTTTATATATATATATTATATATTACACATATATAATATTTTATATATATATATATATTATATATTACACATATATAATATTTTTTATATATATATATATATATATATATATATATATATATATATATAGAGAGAGAGAGAGAGAGAGAGAGAGAAAGAGAGATTTTTTTAATAAAATTTAGTGAATCTAATAATATGTACGACAAAATTGTACTAACCTGCAAACAATTAGCTTATGACTATATAAAGGGAAAAAGAAAGGTAGTGAAAGGGGCAGAGAAGTGACGAGGGATGAAGGAGATTTTAAATAGAATTCAGTGAATCTAATAATATGTACGGCAAAATTATAGTAAACTACAAGCATTAAGTTATGGCAATCACTAGTGATTTTATATATATATATATATATGTGTGTGTGTGTGTGTAGAGAGAGAGAGAGAGAGAGAGAGAGAGAGAGAGAAAGAGAGAGAGAGAGAGAGAGAGAGAGAGAGAGAGGAAGGTGGAGATTTTTTAATGGAATTTAGTGAATCTTATAATGTGTGCGATAAAACTGTAGTAGCCCGCAAACATTATCTTATGGCCATCAGTAGTCGTTATATAAATATCTTCTTCCTTTATCCCTCTAAGGGGGTAGTGATGTATATATATATATAGTATTCATATATACTTAACGTTAAATAATTCAAAGATAAAAATCGGAAATCGATCTAATAAAATAAAATGATTTGATTAAGTTCAAATGAACAGTGTATTATATACAATTGTCGCAGATGGGGTTATATTTACTACACTTGTCAATTACATATGTATTATATTACGTTAAAGGTATTCAATTTCGTTACTTTTACCGTTACAACGTATATTGGCACCCATAGTACTTAAAATTTACATGAATAATATCAGATAGAGATGCAACCAAAAAATATCTACGTGTTCTAGTAATTCGCTGTAATTTTTTTATTTTTAAAACGTTCCACTTATTACGTGTGCAAACAACTTTTACCTTTCGTTCGTGTAATCTTATTTTAAATTCATTAAAAAATTTCTGTATCAAAATTTACTCATAACACTGTTATTGCCTTTTTGTTTTTATTATAAAGATCGACGGGTTAAAGATCCGTGCTACAATTTGTAACGTAATATTAAAATCGGTAATATATCAAAATCAACTCAAAATGACGCGCAGTACTCATTAGATAAAAGACACAAACGTAATATGAATTACTGTACCTCGAACTTTTACATAAAATTACCTTAGATTTATATAATTTAAAAATATAATAATATACGTTAATAACCTTGTTAATTATATATTAGGTTTTTTTTAAATACTTTATCTGTAAAGAAACCTAAATATTTTACATGATCAGTAGGAAAGTGATTGTATATTTATTAATTTTAACGTTATCGTATTTTACTGGATGGAAATTTTTATTTAGATCAAATATTATCGTAATTTAAGATTTGGTAATTTCAAAATTAAGATTTAAAGCATTTATTACGGTTTTAAGCTTATTAAAGTAATTTCGTTCAGAAATATCGGACGATACGTCAATTTATAAGTGTACATTATAATATATTAAGAACAAGTCAACTGCGTTTCTGTACAAAGGTAAGCACGCGCGAGTGTTGTTTAATTCATTATTACAATATATCGGAAAGTTTATAAATTATAAACAAAACGAAATCATGGCACAATTTAATCACAATAAAATACTTTTGCAACTACGTCATCATCTTTTTTTTTTTAAATATATAATTTCAATAATTGGCCTTTAATGTTGTTTTGTTTATATATTACAAATATTCCATAAAAAAAAAAAAAAAAAAAACTGAACCAAAATTATTTCTAACATCTACGATATCTTTTTGATACGTCGAATTAATACTACCGTTTGTTAAGTAATTACCCATTAATTACGTTAAAACTGAAACCATTCGAGATTAATGCCTGCCTATTATTACTTAACTACGATGATTGCTAGAGCAGTCGGCGTCATCCGGATGATATCCTAGGTTATTCAACATATTAATGATCACAAAGACAACATTAAACGCGACTAGCGTTGCATATAATTAGCGCCTTAAACAAGCTGGCCTGTTTTGTATTGAAAAACATTACTAGTCTCGCCGTTTTATATACGAATGTGGATAATAATTTTCGCAAGACAGTTTCATTCGCGTTCTAAAGTCTCCAGCGATTTCTGCGTACTTATTGTTTGTAGGCCGTAGGTATTTTACGACGCTAGTAATAAATTTCGACGGTCACTCCGAACATCCGTCTCTAGTCGTAAAGATTTCAACTTGTTTCTCTCTAACGCAATTTCGTTTTATCGGGACAAGTGAAACGCCAACCAAGATTTAGAGTATCGTTCGAGAGAACGGCTGAATGATTAAACGACACATCCTGAGACAGTTAATCTGCGTGTAACAGACGATATCGCGGTTGAAATCAATCCTCTCCAGCTAGACAGACGTCTGTTGGAGCCAGTGATCTAACGCTCGCGGAAGAAGAAGATTTATCGCTCGAACGAAGATTTGGTTCAAAACGGTGACAAAAAGTACAAGAGAGAATAACTATATATTATATATATATATATATATATATATATGTCGAGGGGTTGATTTTGGAAGTAGAAGAGAGAGACAGAGACATCGGATGTATCTAAAAGGAGATTACTGACAAGAATCAGAGGAATTTAAAAGGACAATGCGCGTACGTACGGCCTATAAAATACTATTAATAGGCGCCATCTTCCGTCTTTTTCCCTCTAACGTATATACTAATTCGAGTTTTTTTTGTCATCCATTCTACCCATTTTCTATCTTTGTTTGTTGCATTCTAGAAGAATGTAGAAATTTCATTCAAGTAAATTTATTCTTTACCAAATGTACGGAATACATATATATATAGATTAAAAAAGAAGTATTTTCGATTAAATTCACAGATATCGATACTTACCTTTTCAATACTAAGTATCATTTTTAAGGGCGTTTCTTTCAGTTAAAGTATATTTTTTCCCTCGACTAGACAATAACTAGTTCAATGTTTTATCGACAATACGTATCGTCAGATTAATGACAATATTAAAAACCGGTATTTTAGATTCCAGCTTTTAAAATAGACACGTAGGTGGTGGCTGCCAGTTATATAATCCTGCTGCTTCAATTTTAAAGCTTAGCATACGTCTATCCGGATAATATTAAGGGTTTTTTTTTTTTTAGTTTTGTAGATTTTTCAATCCTAACCTTCTTACAACTAAATCAGATCCGGGAGTGGTTTTCAAACTCTCGAATTAGTCGACGATAATTAATATTAACCGCGATATTAACTGGGTCGTCTCTATCGTCGATATAAGATTGTACAATTAACGAAAATAAATTAATCGTTAAAAATATGTATTTGGAACGAGTACAATTGACGTAGCGAACAGAGTGAAACGATTTATTTCCGGCGGACGTTGTATGAAAAGATATAACAGCTTACAGTTTATCGAAGGAATAAATTATATAGACTAATTCTAATCTCCGTGATCTAGATGTGTGCCATATGTGCGAGATGTCATTAAGAAAACAGCAAAGAAGCACGCTGATAGGTTGGATAAACATAGCAACTGAACAGAAATTATCCTACTACATAATCTGGTGGAGGTTCGCCGGCTACAACGGACGAAACCACTTGTATTTCTCTAATTAATGACACGTAATGATGAAAAGCGGCTATGTGAATAGAAATTAGCTACACCATCGATGAATACGACAATAAGTGATTAAATTGTAATTATTTGTGATAACATCTACTCGTAGTAGAGAAGAAAACGAATATGAAATATACGCGGGGGGGGGGTAGAATCTTGAAAATCGACAATATCGAATTACGTCGGGTGCAGAATTTTGTTTAAAACGGCGGAGTATAAATAGAATTTTAAAAGCGTCCGCGGTTGATGTTCTGAATTAACATTTCTTTCGATAGAATATAATAAGACGGAGGATATCCTATTGATATCACCATTATGGTCGTAGCATTCAAAGTACTATATTTATATGCGCGCGCATATGTTGTTATATCCGTGATAATTAAGAATTAAATAATGATGGAAACTTTCTATGTCGCGTGTTGGTTTTGAACCCCCCCCCGCCGACCATCGAATTGACAGTCGAGCACTTTAGCAACTACGCCAGACATTCTATTGATATATGATAAAAATAAATCTAGTATTTTAAGCGATATCGTCGTCCCAGATAAGAGAAATCTGAATAGAAAGAATTAAAATAAATCCGATAATGGACGTAAATGATGGAATTCAATGGACGGGAATTCTAGTTAATAACTAATTAATACCGGTAATAACTTGGAAGTATTTGTCCATATAACCAATTAAATATAAACACGGTAAGAGTTAATTAAAAAATAGAAATCTAATAAGAACACTAAAAACAAGGGGACTTAAATTACAATGAATACCTACTACAAATAATAGAAGGAATCACCGCGGAAGGGAAAAAGAGAAAGACGGAGGCAGAAATGAATAAAACAAATACAAGCAGATCTAAAAGTAGATAACTATGCAGTTCGAGATAGTTCGCAATTCGTTATTATGTAATTACTTTATGAAATTAATTCGATCTACAACAACAGACACAACTCGAATTGATAGACGCGAATTATATTAAACGCGGATAAATTATAGTACGAGATAAACATCCAGTGGTTGATTTGCGTCAATTTAAAAATGGTAAAATTCCTTCTTGGTGGATAAGAAAGTGGAAATAGCAGAGTTAAAGATCAGACATTAATCCTTAAGAGACGCCGCGGTTCACGTAATCAACGAACGTTTAGGTACGAGGAAGAAAATGTTATTTCAATTTTTGCGTAACTTAGGAAACAATTTGTGTAATAAACCGACGTATGTGCTTACAACTTCGATACTTCTTCTTATTATTCGGTATGTTACGTGCTTGAATCGTTGGTCAATATGTGGGACGTGAAGTCGAAATAATTTATATTATTTTATGTTGGTTGGCGAATGGTTAATTTTTGAAAGTAAAATATAAAATACAAAATATCGTATACCTATCTCGCTCGGTCGCACAAAAACAAATACGATTTTTTTTTTCAAATTTGACATTGCCAAATTCTCAAATCTTTGCTTCCGTTCTATGTACATCGTAACTCATAAGATGTTACAGAACTACATATATTCCGCGAAAACCTCAAAATTTTAAAAGTCTGAATTTTTCTCGTACGATCAGTGGGTGGGGCAAGTAATCGAATTGTTAGTGATTAAGACATATTCCCACTGGCCAAAGTAGAATACGTCGTACATGAAATCACCTACGTGGAAACCTGTCTAGTTTTAAATATCGTATCGTCAACGTTATAGAAATAATTCAAATATATAAATATATATATATATATATAATATGTTTGTATTGTAACTTTAACTATAGCATTATTCAAACTGAATTTCCCCATCTACCCTGATTCAAACACCTTCCCTCTGTTATTCCGATCACAACTCTCCGCAGATTTATCACTGTCATATGTAGGCTACGTTCTGGTCATTCTAGAGTAGCTTTGAACTTCAATCTTCTAAATCCTCCATATATTCATTTTACCAATCGTAGTAGCGTTAATTTTAGAGAAGATATTAACCATTTATTTTCCAATTGTTGGTGGTTCGAACATATATGGATTTGCTTGAGAAGTTATTCTATCTCTTGGTGTTTGCCCTCCTTACTGTATCCTATCCTTGTTATGTTTGGATGTTTGTGTTTTAATACTATTATTTAAATTCATTAGTATTAATCATATTCTAATTTAAGTGTTTGTTTTTTTGTTTTGGGAGCAATTTTCCTCTTCTTATATCTTTCCTTTTGATTCATATTTTATAGTTTTTCCTTTAGTTCTAATTCATTCGTTATGTTTATTTATGATATATTTTTTGTTCTTTCGGTGGGCAAATGGTGTGTACAGCCAGGCTATAATAATAATAATAATAATAATAATAAGAAATCGAGTGTAGAAAAGTATAAATAGCGGTCTCCGGTTCCGATGGTACACGCCAACTAGATTAAAGTCAGTCCTTAGAAGGGGAGGGATGCTGTCCGTTGTAGCAAAAATCCGTTGTATCGAATTATGTTTCGGCAAGCAACTTCCTGAAGTTTTTGTCAGTGTTACAGCAATGCGCGTAGGTACGGTATACTGTTCACGGATGTGTTTTCGCGTATGTTTAGTAACAATTTTAGCCTTATTTTAAACAAAATAATATTCACTTACCACCACTGCTGAACTCTCTATTGTTCTTATCGTTTTTGTCATCGGCAGTAATAAAAAAATTATCTATACTGTGCTTTATTTCATTGGCGAACGAAATAAGCGCTTAAAAAATAATACTAAATTGCGAACTATGTATTTTTATTTTTCTGAACTTAAAAACTGAAATTTAAAACAGCGCGCAATCTATAATAATAAGTAATTAAATTTACAAACAACGCTATGCAAAGTTATTAACCGTCTGTACATAATATCGCCGAGAAGGACGCGAACATGACTGATTCGATGAAAAAAATGTCTAATTTTTAATTGTTTGCCAGATTGATATATAGTTTTTTTTAATTATTAGTTCTTTAAATTTTCTGAATCGGACAGGAGACTAATATGACATTTACACGTCACCTAGACAAGGATAACTACTCGCGCCAGACTGCGCATCCGTTAGTGGGAAAAAAAATCAGATGTGAACTTGAATGTCAAAAGAAACCTATATTTAACAATCTGTGCGCCGATCTGGAAGTATGGAATCGAGCTGTACGGTACTACATGTAAAAGCAATCTATTACGGATACAATAACAGTCGAAAATACCAAATCACGTCTGTGTCGATATATGTCTGAAAGTTAACACTTCACAACGACCTTCTCATTCTATTCAAGAAACTTACGCTGTACAGCAATAGAGATTTTTCGAGAAACTCCAAAATATAATGCAAATCCAAAAAAATAAGTAGAATGTGTACGATCATCTCAGAGCCGATTGAAAATATGTGTACCCTTCCTGTTACATGAATATGATAATCTTCAATCCTCTCAGACTAGTCGATTCATTTAAGTCGTTAGTCTATTTTATGTTTCCTATTCTCCTCTTACTTCCTTTTCCCTCGTTCTAATTCTTAGAAACGTTCGTTGTGATATTATACCGGTAAAACGAAGAAAAAAAAAAAGATTTCCGTAAAACTGCTGCTTTTCTTTTAACATATAGAGTGCAGTCCGTTGTATGGAAGTCTGTTATAACGAGGACCGAGGATGAAATCTAATTAACGTTAGATCGAAATATTTAATGTTAGCACGAATTTCTTGGGATTCATTCAGTATTCGATGCTAAATATGCCTCATATTTTCGATCGAATTTCTAATTTATTATCGAAGAAATTTTAGTAATTTAAGTCAGATAATCGGAGATTACAATAAGCTCGATCTCGGCGTGTATTTTAAGCATCGTCGTATCGGATGCAGATTTGTAAACGATCAGATTTGTGTTACAAAATCATTTCTTAATTTATAATACTATACGATTTTTATACGCGTTAAATTAAATTTAATATAAGAGTTATTATTTTTTTAATTTTTAATTTTCTTATTGTTATTTTACTTTTATTTTCTTTATTATTTTTTTATTTTTGTATTGTTCGTATTTAGCTGCTAAGGTAAGTTTAAGGATATTTGTCATATGTGTACGAATTAGTCGCGATTTATAGAATTTTATATAGTCGAAATAATTTTTTTTCTCTTCTCTCCCATTACGATCGATGTCGACGGATCGTGGTTAGTAAAATTTCAATAAAAGTTCAAAATTTTATTAAGAAATTAGTCAAAGGTAATATTTCGGAAGAAAGATCGAACGATGCGGTTTTTTTTTTTAGACAAAATTTTCAAATTTCATAACGAATACGAATCGGGAAAATTGCGCGCGTATTATTTAGCGTGACAGTTGGTTAGGTTTATTTGTTCGGATGTTATTTAATTATACTCGAGTATTGGTCGTTAAAATTATATCGCAGTAAATGTATCGTCCTAGTAAATTAGTCGGATGAGCCTTATAATAAACGTTCGCAGCAGACATCGTCAATTATTCACGTGGATGCGCCGACTTTGCGAACTAACTTTAACGATGAGTGACAAATTGAAGTGGACACCGAGAGAGAACGGTTAATGGTAAGCCACGAAATTCGACATAATATATACACAGATAAGTCTAATCGATAATGATAATGATAATGCTGATAATAATGATAACAAAAATAGTAATAACCGATAATAATCGCCTATCGAAATACGCGATAGAGAATAGTAATGGAAAAAAGACAGCGAAAACGTGAGTGAAATAAAGACAGTCCGAATTATAGCGTAATAAAAGAAGATGATTGAACGTGATAATAGTGATAATGAAAAACCCGCATGATGAATAATGATGGTGAAAAGTCGCGTTGATTGAAATAGGAATATGACAAATTTCTAATTCATCCCCTCATTTGTAATTCTGATTCATTTACATAAAATCAAACTACCCGTCATAATAATAACAATAATAATATCAATAATAATAATAATAATAATCAAATCAAATCATTTATTTATGTGTTATTAAAGTACAAAATGAACATGTAATCTGAGAACTTCCGCTAATGCGCGTAAGTTGCGCGACTTGCGGATAAATTAAAAAAAAACAACAAAACAATGACACCAATAAATAAACTTAACTGATAAGCACGGTAGTACGCAAAGAAAATAACACGCCCACACAAACCCCTACACACCGACCAGAAAGCAAAAAACACAAAGTGGTACATACACACACATACATAAGTAACAACTATAAAAAAATGTATATAAATATAGATCGATAAAACACAATTAAAAAATAAAATAGGTAAATAAAATAAATAAATAAGTCAATAAAGCATGAACAAACAAAAGAAATTAAGAAAACGCATCTGTATCGAAAGAATATAATAAACGGTATAGGAAATGTTAATGTTTATATACAATTTTGCTAGTGTAATATACTCGGCAAGATATATGCGCAATCTGCGATTTATTAAATCAACCTTTACAACGTTCGGTAACGAATTAAATAGAACAGCACCGGCATAACTAGCCTGCATTCTTGTATGATATTTTCTATATAGCGGAACTACAGCTTTTTCATCATTCGCTGACTTCAATCTACCCCCCCGAAATATAATAATAATAATAATAATAATAATAGTTGTTTAAAGTACTTTCTGATTTTTCGAGCGTTCCTAGTTAAAATCTCGTCTACGTTCCGGACGTGAAGTAATCTCCGTGACCAATTATTTCCTATGAACTTCTAATTACGAGTAAACGCCAGAGCTTACGGAAGAGAACTGAATATATACGTATTATACTTTTTTGCGCTAACAAAAAAGTTCATAACGGACAAAGATTGGAAATAGTTAAGGAAAGTTGTTATAATGTCACCTGTTGAAAAGAATTTAAGTTAAATGCAACGGACAATAATAAAAAAACCCAGTTATAGAACGATTTTTCAACTCGGAAGCGTATATATACATATAATGGTGGCACGGATCGCTGTCCAATTTTTAGTTCGATGGCTGAATTTGAGCGATAGCATTGGTTAGGTTAAATCTCGGTCGATGATTGCTTATTGGGGTAGACATGCGGCTTTACGATTGTAATAAAGAATTTAGCGCGAGTCAAATCGCACAATCTCCATGACCAATTAAATATTTTTATTAATTTATACGTACGATTTCCTACATAATTTGTCGAAATTAAATAATTTTTTTTTTATCTTTTTGTCTTTTTATCGTATTACCATATTTCATCAATTTATATTTATTACTGATTGTTATTTATTTTGTTTTTTCTTATTTACTTTATTATTATTATTATTTGTAAAATTTAGTTTTGCTCTCGTTAAATTGGCTGGTTTAGGCATTTTTGAGTGGAATGAAATTTTAGGTATTAATGCGTCTATTTGCGTCGGTTCTATACAGAATATCAATGTTGTTTACCGCATTCGCTGTCACATTATATTTTACAAGTGCTATTTTTCATTTTATTAATTTTTATAAATATTAGTATTTTTACATTTTATATTTCCTTATAAGTAGTTTGTGTTTGTATTCATTATTAGGCTATTTTTCGTTTTGTTCATTTTTACTCTATCTAAATTAGTATTTTTATATTTTACATTTTTTATATATCGTATCATCATTATCATTAATTGCCGTCTCTGTATGGAGGTAGACATATATACACCCGGAACAACTGATTGTAAATCGCTTTGTTGTCACGACACAATGTAGCCCCACGTGTTTCTCTGTAGCATACTATAATTGTGTTGTGCATGGTGGTTTACCATTGCACGCGATAATTTTATATGTTTATTTTCCGATGATAATATTTGCGTCCTGGATCCGTATTCGAACTCGGTATCCTCCGTATAGAAGTTCATTCTCTAGCCAGCAGGCTATGCCGATGACCGCGTATACCGTATATATTTATTTATTTTTAAATTTTATGTTCGCTTAATAATACAGCTTAATGACTGAAAAACTTTGAAACTCCTTTATTGTTTTTTTTTAAATACTCCACAAACTTTTCACATTATTAACTATCACCTGAATGTGTATAATTTCAAGGTGTGTATGTCCGAGCTGTAGACAAAAATTTAATTATGTCTACCGCCATTTTTAGAGTGCATACAAAAATTTGCCCTTGAATATACGTCGGTCTTCTTTTGGTGGGTTATGCAAAACGCCGTCTCTACATTTCATTTGATTACTTCGTCAATCTCTCGCTAATATAAACATAGCGTTAAACTAATATCTTCATGTTCGCTGTTACTAGATGTGTAAAGTGAAACTACTCTATTTATTATTCTTATTTTTTTGTAATATTTCAGGTATCTATACACTCTATCCTTGTAAAATATAATGTCACTCCGAATTGTAAACTTTGAATCAAAATTTGTATCGAAAAATAATTCAATATCGAGCTTTTTTTGTTCCCGACGTTTACTACCTGCATCAAGCGACTAGTGGAGAAGTGCTAAATAATATGTCAAATCAAGGTGAGGTGATTTATACCGTCCGAATCAGAAAGTTAATGGACACATACATAGACGTACAGGAAAATATCACCTGTTCCATCTTACACAGTACGGTGAAATTATTGAATCAAAAATGTACTTAAAACTATAAAGACAAATAAAGCTGCAGATATCGACGATATATTGCCAGACCAAATAAAACACTTTGGAGAAAGAACGTTAAAATGGCTAACCGAATTGTTTAATAACGTAATCCGCATAAATAAACTACTAAAGGTATGGAAAAAATCACATTTCGTTGCGATGATACCGAAAACACAGAAAGACCTAGCCAAAAATTATCGCGACCGATCTCATTACTATGCTGTACCTTCAAGCTTTTTTGAACGTGCTGCGCTAAATCGTGTCCAGCAAACAATAGAACGGCAACTGATCCCTGAACAAACGGGTTTTAGACATGGTAAGTCATGTAGCTCCCAGATTACAAATCTCACACACAGTACTTAGAAAATGGATATGAAAATAAAAAGATCACGGCAGCAGTGTTTGTGGACTTAACAGCAGTTTATGATACTGTCAAACATTGTCAAACATAGACTACTTCTACAAAAAGTTTACAAAACAACGAATGATGTTAAAAAAATCAAATTCCGTAAATAACGCGGCATAACGTAGAAGTCACGATGAAATTATGGTATTTTGTTTTTTCGGGACGGATATAAAGAACTGTATTATTTTCTAAGATAAAATTATACGTGTAATTGTAAAATTTGTGAAAAACCCAATACGGTGCAAGAGGTTTGAATAATTCGATTCAGAAGTTTTATACGATGCGTATACGTAATTGGAGACGTTCGATTTTATTTCTTCGTTAAATGATTCCAAGTTTGATAAATTTTGTCTTACGTACGATGAAGCTTCTGGTACTGCTTGTTCTAA
Source organism: Coronaproctus castanopsis (assembly GCA_032883995.1). Classification (NCBI taxonomy): domain Eukaryota; kingdom Metazoa; phylum Arthropoda; class Insecta; order Hemiptera; family Monophlebidae; genus Coronaproctus; species Coronaproctus castanopsis. Next base: position 98,541,545 of record CM065052.1, read on the forward strand.
AAGTTTTGAAATTAAATTCGTTAACTTCTGTTCCGCAGACATAATGTTCAATTACGTAATATAATCGACCAATATATATTATATATTATATATATAACATATTGCGTTCTGTTTATCATACATCGAATTTATACTTCGGTTAATCTAAGAGAGGAATATTAAAATTTCCGAAAGAAAAAGAAAAGAGATATAACATCGCTATCCTTGTCGTCAATTGTTACGGTTCTCTTAATTCTTAAGTAACGCGGTACGTGTTTCGAAATATAATATGTAGAATATACCGAAGATATATAGAACATGATAAAACTGTCTATATATGCTTAAAATTATAATACCGATAAAACTCGCACGACAGATAATTTGCATACGAATATTACGTATATAGTAATTATAATAAGCTTAAAAAATAATGACTGAATTATAATCTTACTCGGTAACGTTAAGACTAATTTAATAATATTCGCTATTACCCTTAAAATTACAATTCGAAGCGATAACTGTTAATTTCAACGGACTGTGTGAACTTATTCCGTGTTTTGCGATAAATTTCGAATTTAATAATACTCTGGAAATGACTCGCCCTTCGCCTATGTACACGGTATAAGGTGGGATACCAGTGAAATGGCGACCATTCAAATTTCTCCATGTATATATTATCTAACTAACGACTTAAGATTATAATTCAATCGTTATTTTAAGCTCATTATAATTACTATATACGTAATATTCGTATGTAAATTATTTGTCGTGTTTTATCAGTATTATAATTTTAAGTATATATAGACAATTTTATCATGTTTTTTATGTCTCCGTATATTCTACATATATTATATTTCTAAACACGTACCGCGTTACTTAAGAATTAAGAGGACGGTAACAATTGACGACAAGGATAGCGACTATGTTCTTTTCATTTTCTATCGCAAATTTTAATATTACTCTCTTAGATTAACCGAAGTATAAATTCGATGTATGATAAACAGAACGCAATATGTTTTATATATATATATATAATATATATTGGTCGATTATATTACGTAATTATGTTGAACATTATGTCTACGGAACGGAAGTTAACGGATGCACATTAATTTCGAAACTTTTAGAACAAGCAGTATCAGAAGCACTTAAAAAAAAATTAATACATTTTCCGAATTTTACTTTTGCTATCGTTGGACTCGATGTTCGTGCGTATAGAATAGACTCGCGTAATGAAATGAAATCGACTAACAATTAGAAACGATTTATACTACCCACGTTTACTCGGATTTTCATCTGAGTTAAAAATAATACATATATATATATCCACACATATTACCATGAAAAAAAAGAACAAAATATCCTAATATAATGTAGGGAGTACCTCAAAATCACTAATTTACACATATATACATATAGTACCACACCTGATACACATACTTTCTATATGATTTAAGGTCGAAATACATCTGTAATTACGACCACGGCCACAATGTAATTATAATTATTATTATTTATAATGAGCTATTGATGAACTATATATATATATATATATATATATATATATAAAAATTTTGTTTAAATATTTCAAGATTTTAGCGATTTTTTTTTATTATTCGCTTATTTTCGATGCCTAGCTGTGTAATGTTTATTTCGTTTCGGTAGATTCCGGTTGTTGGGTTGGTTTTAAAAATTATTCGATTTAAATCGGCGTTTAACTTTCTATTAATTAATAAAAACAAATCGAATTCCACTTTGCGTTAAAATTTAAATCTTCGTATTTAATAACGATAAAATTAAATTAAAAACGTTGTTTATTTTGAATAATTATTTTTTATTTAATCGAATCGGAATAATAATACTATAATAAAGCGAATGGAATAGAATTGAATATCGAAGTTCCTTAACCTTTTACACGCGGCAAATTTGAACGAACAAAAATCCGGGCAAAGTAAAAGACTGGCGAAACAAAAGCCGCGTTATTTAACTTCTGGACGTGGTCGTCAAAGCGACCGACTCCAAGAGGAGGCGTGGTCGATATTTTTCTACCGAGGCGTAACCCGAATTTAATTGGAGATTAAAAACGTGCCATTGGTCCGGACTGAAACTTCTAAGTGGGAGGCAGTGGAGTTGCAGTTTAGTTCGGTTGTCGAAGCGCTAGCGTCGACATTATTCGAATCCCGGCGACCGTCGATAACGACCAGCAGAAAATCTAAAACGATTTTCGTTCCCATAGCGGGAGCTGTGCGAGGTTGAAATTTGGCCTCCTCGAAACGCTGTATATCCTTTAATGTCGCCTCTATCGCGCGTCTAGTTTCGTCGATTATTTCCCCTCGGTTCGGCTTTATTTCATTTTATTACTACTATCATTATTATTATTATTTATTTTTGTTTAACTTGGATAAAAAAACCGTTCGATATACGTCTGTTATTTATAAAATGAAAAAAAAAAATTAAATTGGAAAAACGACTTTCAGCGTAATCGTTATTAATAAATTAATTAATTATTGACAAGTGTCGTGCGAAATAAATTTAAAGCGTAGCAGGTCTTTTCTTTTCTCGTTCGAGTGTCGAATTATACGAGATTATAAAATTTCCCGATTATTTATCTGGACGATTAGATGATATTTTGGGATCGAAATTGGAGGAAAATACTTAAAAACGGCTTTATCCGTGGAAATAGCCGTTACTCCCGGGATGTCATCAACCTTCACGCAGTTCGGTTGCCTTTACAATCCTACCGCTTCGCAGGTTAGTTTTTATCGATGAAAAATATTTGTATATATTACGCACACATACATGTATATTTGTAAATTCTACTTTAATTTAGTTAATCGGTCTAGTTATTTATAAATAGAAGATTAGGTAATTGCCGGAGAGCTTCGTTAGAAATAATTTATAAATAGTGATTTGTACTTGTACCTTCATTACATACGATTATCGAAATCCATCTATATCTATAAATATCTATCTATCTATCTATATATATATATAATAAGGATCTAAAAAATTAAAAAATGAATTACGATTAATGATATCGGTGGATAATTTAAGAGAGTAAGGGAACGAAATTATTGGGAATAGCCTACGCACTGCATAGTGGACGGCATTAAAAGAACAACAAGCATAGATCAAGGAAAAGTACTATAGAAGAAGACCTCCCTTCATTGATTACATCAAACAACTGACAAAATTACAGATAAATGAAATTACGCGTAAGGCTGAAGACCACTTAGCGTGGAGAAATGTTACGAATCTTTTTTTTTTCTCGACTGCGTGTGTTAAGTCACGACATCTGGAATCAGATTAACGCATATGATGATATATATGTATTTTATGAGGTAGGGTTGCCTACGAAATCAATAAAAATCATATCAAAAAAATTAAAAATAAAAATATTCTTATGGTCATTGAAAGCTATATTAAGTCGAAAATCGGTTTATCTAACAATATACATTTGATAAAATACACTGATTATCGGCATACAGATAGTTGTAATTACGAAATTTCCCCCATATGTGAGATATATTAATGATCAGTACAATTACGAGAATAGAATCCGAAGCCATATAATTCGTAGATAATACAGATGTGTAGGTAATATCGTCATTAAAAACGGGAGAATTTTTGAGGATATAAGATATACGTGTAAAGCAGTCAACCTGTCAGGTTGTTAATATTTCTTCATAATATATTCGATATATTCGATCAGTTAGGATCTTAGTATGCTCGTAAAGTTGCGATTATCGCGTGTTAGTCGGATAAGACGTTATGCGATAGACGAGGCCAACGTTAAGATATATCTATATATATGTACAACGTAAAACTTTAAATTCTAGTCGCGCGATAAATATATAAGAAAATATTTAAAATAACTGTATATATCAGTATTTAAAACTATTCCTTACGACTTTCTACTCACTTAACGGGAATATAATTGTAGAGAATCCAATTATTAATAATAATAATATTAACATATGAAGTGGACGACAGTGGACATATAATCATTCCACTATCCTCCAGTTGAAACGCTATAATACACACGTATAATATGTATTACGAGCGGCCTGTATGTAACTACTGACAAGGCTATCGGTTATATTCGTACTTCTTATTGTGTTTTTAAAAGAAATTAAAAGATTTGTATTATAATTATATAATACTTATTATACTAAATTGTTTAATTTAAATAAACGTCAAACGATTGAAACATATTTTAATATGCGCTAATTATAATATTTGTTACCTGTTAATTATTTATGTTGTCTTTCAGTATCTTATTAAAGATTTCCTAGTTTTATATATATACATATCTTAATATTTTTACCCTTTTAATTGATTTTTTTTAGTTTTTTTACTTCGGATCTAACCATCAGCTTCCTTTTTTTTTTCAATCACCAGGACTAGCAACTGAACTAGATATCTTTACGATACTCTGGCCTTTTCTTACAGGTGCGTGCTTAATCTTGCGCTTGCGCTTAATTGTGTATTCTCTTCATTTTTCAATTGCATTATAAGCACTATTCTAACAAAGTTTTACGCACTGCCTATTAGACTTTCTACAGATTATAGATTTTTACATAATACATACGGAACGCTTTATAATAGAATTGAAGCTTTAAATATTAATTATATAATAAACAATTATTAATATTTTGTTAATAAATTAGCTTATATAGATGGAATACATACGACATTCTGATTTTGTAGCGTAATTTGTATGTTACATTTAACATTATTTACATTAAGCAGCCAGATAAAAATTATTTCGTCTATTTTTTTTTCTTTTTTTTAATGGTCGAGGAAATATATTTTATTTTTAAATATTTGAAAGTATGAAGCATGAGTCCCTGAGGCCAAAATTTAATGCACACACACACATATATATATATATATATATATATAATCTGAACTCCGTATAAAATTATATGTATCGCGCCAAGTGTAAATACAGAACTGTTAAAGTGTCCGTATGAGATGTTTCGCACACGAGCGACAGAATTTTCGGTCACGGTTTTCCGAGCATATATGGAAACCGAAGAATATCACTCGCGTTGGAATTTTTATAGTAGTTTATTTACATAATGCGGAGATGATTTTGTATATACTTTTTAAAAACATGCTTAATATTACCTCAATCTACTGAACATTGAATTTAATGATAGATTTAAACGATGATTAAAGGGAAAAGATACACGGGACGTCTAATAAAGCGGTATAAGTCAGACGTTTAACCTCCCGTGGGATATTTAATTACATCACTTTAGCCTGTTACGTTGACGGCGTAATCATCGATAATGAGTAAAAAAAAATATGTATTCCGCTTTGTTGCTCATTTTATAGCTGAAAATAGACTTAATCGACAGCTATTATATACGTATACATGATTTCGCATATAAAAAGGTGTATATCGTAAGTATGAGGATAAGTTTTTCAACTTGAGGAAATCATTGATGTAGAGGAAAAACATCAAGCCAGTAGTTTCTGGCACCGTAGCAATTTTTCTTCTTTTAGTTTGGGTGATTAACGAAGGTTGCGCATGCTTTTTTCCCAGAGAATGTCGATTCCGAAATAAATCTATTGTATCGAAATTGATTCATCACCGTATATTTGATAGTCATTCTTCCACGATCAACCCAGCGAATACCTTCTATTGCAGCCATCAGTGTGGTTCGCAGTAGCTCGTATTTCTCATACGTTCTAGCACTTCCTAATTTGTTACTTTAGCCGTCAGTGGATTCGATAATAATTTTCTATAAATCCGTGTCTATTTATAGACGTTTTATATGTTCAGCTTTCAATGTCTTTCTGAAGTATAAACTGACGTTGATAGTGCGTAACACTTAACAATTCTCCAATCGTAAACTAAGGATAATATGATGAGTGCGTAAAAAGTTATGTAGTTTGACGAAGATCGTTCTGATTAGAAATGTATAAACCCCCGAGACTTACGCAAATAGGTAAAATGCTATTTAAAAATAGTTTTTTATGCGTCTTAAAATATCGCTGGGAGTAGGAAATAAATAGGATCGTCTCAGGATTGGCTCCAACACTGTTACACCAATGATCAACCAATTGGGACAGCTACGAAGCATTTCATTCTTAAAGATGATCTCGTCTATAAAACAACACATTCGCGGCTGTAGAACAAACCCGCAATGAAACGATCAGTATTATTACGTCGCTAACCAACTAAAACCGAATTGACTCATACGCGCACCTTTCACCTCCTTAATCGTGAAGCTGAAAATCGCGTGGAACGATACGAAGCTCAGTCGACAATCGTAAGTATTCAAGAATTATTACAAGCAATAAAACATTTTGAAGACGTTGAGAAGCGTCAAAAATGAAAATAACGACGAGAAATCATATCATTCGGAAATTAATAAACAGTCCGCGAACGAAACCACACCACTACCGCGAACATCGGCACTTATCAGTAAGAGAGTATACGCGTCCAGTTTGGAGCCGTTTGATACGTGCAGAGTTAATGTTGCTCTGAACGAAACATGTGGAATAAGTACAGGCTGCTTAAAAGCAACGCACCGCTACGTACGAATACGGTGGCATTACAACACCTGACATTAGACGCAATGTACCAGCAAAATAGCGAACAATGAACGCCACATCCACTACATAACTATACTGGACTTACTTTAATTACAAAAATCAATTAAAATCACTAAAACTTTATTTTCTCTCGAGATTCGCAAAGCTTTTCGGCAACTACGCCATTATCAAGCGATATTTAAATTTAGATAAAAATAAAGATTTAAAAATAAAAACACAAAATATAAAGTTAAATATAAGTTCACAAATTTATACATATAAAATAGAAAATAAAATCCATAATCTAAACTTTATACTGAACTTGCTGACGGAAGATCGAGACGTAGCCTTTCGGGAACAATCGAAGAGTTGGAAAACTCGGCAAAGTCTGAAAGCTTGAAGAATTCAAAGAGTTAGTAATGTAACAATTTTACATTATGGGGCCTCTTAAACGCAATAAGAAGTGCAGTGACACGCACCGAGTACAATTAAAAGAAAAAAAGAATGGAAAATGGCGCGAAAAAAATCGACGCGAATTTGGTAGCATTTATTGACCTACTTTTGATACGGATAAATATATTCCGGATATGGATGAAGAAACTATAAAATTTCTGGCATCTTAGAAAGGCTTAATAACCGGACAGGATATAATGGACCATATAATTTTTTTACGGTATTTATGTTCACTACTATGTGCGGTACGTTGTTAGCGCTAGCAAAATTGTATATTTTCTATTTGCCGTGAAATGTCCTAATTTTAAATGAACACTTTGAAAATTATTCAGAATCATCTACGAAGCCGTATTTTATAAATACTCTGTATAAAATTTGTATGGAAGTTAATAATTTATGATTGAAAGGGATTAACATCGTTAGTTTATTTTATTAGTATTCTCGTAAAATAATTTATTGAATTTTTTAATTCAGTCCATCGACCCCCTAATTATTATTGCAATACGTAGCTATCGAATCAATACTCGGAATGTATAATACGAACAATTATTTCATATTAACCTTTTTTTTTTAAATTAAACCCCAACTTCATAAATATGGAAATTATTATTTTTAATAAAATATAAATTAAGAGATGATCGCCAAATTTCGGACGGAGATGGAAGACGAAGTAAATACGTGATGCATTAACCGTTTCAGTCACACGTGATAATTTTAACACAAAATCATAAATTTCGTACACAGGTTGTTTATTGTATAATAACGCTTTCGACGGCTATAGATGATTATCAACGTGTTTATATAAATGATTATAATTTGCCGAATAGGCGATTTTTACCGAAATATTTCTGTTAATTTACTAAATTTTATAGCGCCAAAAAAGTAACCAACATTTTATTATCGTCTCGAATATTATTTCTAGCCCCCACCCCGAGTAGAATTTTTTAAAAATGTAATCGTTTTCTTTTATTTAGAGAGAAAGGGGGGAGAATTATAGTTTAAAACGGGGTGAAAAAATAGATAATAACGAATTATTAGTTAAAATGATTAATTCTATCTATATAGAAAAATTACATAGGCGTCCAGAAGGCTATTAAGCCGTTATATAAAAAAATAAAATATAAATTTGTATATTCTGTAATATTGTTATATATCTAAATTAAGTATTTTCATTCTTGTAGGTTTGTTTCCTTTTATATTTTTAATAAATTATATATATTTTAATTTTTTATTTTCACATTCGCTAAAGACAATTGTCGCTATTGCGTCCTGTTGGTATCCAGTTAACCGGTCTTATATTCATTATAGATGTTGTCGGTCTTCCTCTTGACCTTTTACCTTTACCATCTGTTATGTTTTTTATAAAATTATATACGTCTTATTACACGACATAACGGTTTTATTTTTCGCTTTTCTATACGATTTTTTAAACTAATTTTTTCTTATACTATTTCTACAATTTAATTGTTTTCATTTCTTTCCAAATCGTTTTAGTTATTCCGCGTCACACCCATCTCCATTTAATTCAGTTTATTTATTCCCCCACGTTGTTAAACAACAATTTTCACAACTGTAATTGGGCACAGTCTAAACGTATGCTTCTGCAATTTTTTTCAGGGTTTTAATTAATCTTATTTGTGAATATTTTTATTTTTTTATTAAATTCACATTTGGCTTGTCCTATTCGTCTTCTAGTACGTGTGATGATACTTCTATTATCACTGTTTCGTAGGTAACGTGTTTCTACGATTTTTATGTTTATCTTAATTAGGGTTGTGAAAAATTGGTGCTAGAGCGCCGCGGCAAATAAATGAAATCAGTGCAACCGAATTTATTTTATAGTATTATCTTCTCCGTCTAAAACATTTTTGTCTTTCTGCGTAGAGTTCTTGAAGCAGCTGTAATTCGATACACACGTGTGTGTGTGTGTGTGTGTGTGTATAGTTTTCATAAATTTCTCTCACATTTTTAAGTTAACACGTCAAAATCTAAATATAATTCCATAAAAATTTTCGTTTTTTAATTTATTTTTTATTTAATTTAATTTTTTAATATTATATAAATCTCCATATGCCGTTTGTAACTACCAGGGTTATTACAGCATACGTAGTCATCTACTTTATATGTATGCTAGGAGTCCGCTTTCAATGGCAAAAGTCAGGATTCCAACTATTGATTGAAGGTTGTTTGAGAGGATTTTGTGTATCGGGCCCTGTATTTTGTGTTTTAACCTGTGTGGTGTTAGTGTTTGGCAGTATAATTAAGTATGTGATTGTTGGTTCTGTTAAATGTCCGCATAAGGGGCAGTTTGTTGGTGGAGGGTTTTTGGTATACAGATAATTATGTGATACGGCTGTACGAGACCTATACGTAAACGGTTTAGGGTACCGTATTCTTTTCTGCTTGTTCCATCTCTGGAGGCCACCAAAGTTCTATGGTTGATTTTATGCTCTTCAGGAAGGTTGTTTGTGAGGTCTAGTCGGTGGTCCACTCCTGTTTACTGTTGTTCATGATGTGCTAAACTTATCAAGTTATACAATATTAATATTCAGCGAGTAACAAATATGAAATATTTAGGTGTAATAATTAGTAATAATAATGTGAAAATTTACGAACATTTTTCGTAACGCGAACAATAAAATATTTCGCCTATATTTAATAAACTATATAAAAATAGCGATAGACTAAATTATAAAAATGATTAATTTCGTATGATAATAATTCCGAAATTAATTTATAATAGTAGAATTTACTAGGAAATATTAAAAAGCGAAAGATTTATATAACATTAATAAGATAGTTCCAGAGAATAATAACAATTAAAATTAACGAAGCATATAAAATTAATAGCGCGCATCAAACAGAAATAGCAGGAATTTTCCCTATAGATTTAGAAATCAAGTCGGACAAATAAATAGAAAATTTATATAGGAAGTAAACAAATATATAAATATATATATGTATATACATACATATATATATATACATATATATATATATATATATATATATATATATATATATATTGTTTCGTTCCTAATTTGTTTAATAAACAATTTATTACTTGTCGAAAGCAGGAAGAGAAAACTGTACAGCGTCTAATCCTGTAAGGATTTAATTGCACGGAGATATTTTTAGATTAGAACGGAATTAGTAAATAGCGAATACAACGAATTTAATAAGTTAGCCATCGAAGAAATAGGAAAAATTATAATTTATTATATTAAGATTATAATTAATTTTATTTAGATATTATAATTAAGTTTAAAATAAAGATTGTAAATTAAGTTTACATTGGCAATAAACTTAATCGGATTGCCACCTCAAATTTTCATAATATAAATTTGTAATTATTAAATACATACACTATTATGAAATGAAAAAAAAACTAAACAACTAAAAATCATTATACATTTAAACTAAATTCGAAAATACAACTTCAAACAGATTTATTATTATAATTTAAAATTCGTTAATTTTATTTACGTCTAATAAGCTAAATTAGTTAATCGATATTTCGTTTATTATTCTGCTGTTTATTATAATTTGCTGACATTTTTAAATGTACCCGATTTTACAAAGGTCTCGCACATTGAGAGCAGCGTGTATTATTATCATGTATAATACACGATAATATATATATATATATTTTTGAACGGTTAAATTTTTCCAAAATATATGATAAATTTAAGAAAAATTACAACAGAAATATTTGCGGACAAATCTTCCAACTTCTAAAAAAAATACTCCTTTTCTTATTACAAAAAATTTCTCACTGCTGGTTTAAATTAACGGGCGCTGACATACTGATAAAAACAAAATAAAATGATTTGATCGACCAATTGTGCAAACAGAACAGACGATTAAAATTAATCGTCGATATTTCAGCAGAGATATCGATGTCGGTGTTCAAATTCACGAGGAAAAAATTAAAGTTACATCAGTTTGGAAAACTGTATATACGGTGAATCCGCAACATTGAAACGGCAGTATTAATATTAATTATAAAATGCAATTTTATAAGCAGCATAATCAAAAAATTCCGCTAAGAATAATGATCACACTTAATAATATTAAGCAATTATTAACATCGCGTTATGTCAGATTAAAATCGAAAAAAATTAAAAATTATAAATATATCAATCATATACAAATGTGATATTCATAATATAGAGTGACCCAGATTTCGTTTTATTTTTGCGCAAACTCTGCTACAACGCAAACCGCGTTTAGTGTACACACGTGAGATTCGTTTTTGTCTACTTATCACGACATTATGTAAGGAGAAGGATTTGCGTGGAACGTTATTTTCGGCGTGAATCCATCACGATAGCGTAGAGTTTCGGAAAGAATTCAAAGTTACGCGATTTTTTTTTTATGGACATACCTTAAGAAAACACGCCCACGAGATCTGGAAGATCTGAAAACTCGGATTTCTGAAGAAATTTCAAGAATTCAGCGACCTACGCTATTCGAAAATGTTCTAAGACTGAATGAATGTATATCGTTGCAAATGGCGGTCGTCTGAACGATATTGTGTTCCACAAACTCGTTTTCTTATTTTTGAATAAAATTTCAATCAAAAATTTTGGTCTAATAGTTTTTGACTTATTGAAAAAACAACAAACTTCTCTCGATCTATACAGTACTTATGCGTTATTCCTTACAACATAATATTATATTCTTCATACTTAGGTTATATGAAAATATACGCGTATAACAAATCAATATTCTAAAAAAAAATGTACTCACATACTTTATAAGTACCTACTGCAAAAACACATGCGCATAAAGCCTTACCACACACACACACACACACACAACCAGATATTAAAACAACATAGGTAGTATAAATAAAATGTATCGAAGTTTGCTTATCCGATTATTTCCCTCCTACGATGCGCTTCGATAAAAAGGTTCATTACACGGCCGTTTATAATTCCTAAGATGAATTTTTAACACTGTAGACACTAGGAAATAATCGCGTTCGGTCCAATATACAAGGACTGAATTCGACCATGGTATTTATTCAGTTTCGGCACTTTGGCCAATATCAGAACTTCGAGTCACGCCTTGCTTTATACAAAATCGAAAATTGATAGTTTAAAAGTTGTACCTCAAACAGTTCTGATATAGTCAAAACATTGTTCTTACCGAGATGGATTTCTTATCGAATATCAGTTTATTTACTGAATTTAGCAAATTATATAAAATACGAGAACTCGCAGCAAAACCCCGGTGTATTATTCCATAAGAAATAACCGGTTGGTACAAAGTGAGATAGACTGAATAATAAAACATGTCGCTTAATATTCTTAGTTTATTAGCCGCAGAACTTGCGCATGCCAAGTCCAGCTCACTATTAATTATAACACCGAGGTACTTATTAGTCATAATAATAACGATAATAATATTTATATTAATATAACGAAGCCGAGGAAACGGAAAAGATGCTGGATGACTGGAAGATCGCTCCGATATGATCGATCTGTACGACAAACGAGAAGTCTCCAGAAATTTACGACTAACGCCCAACATCGTAAAAACGCGTAACGGAATAATTAGAAAGGTGGAATAATTTAAATTTTTACGGGAAACGATAAAAAAAAAAAATGAACGAAAATGATAGAAACGACTTTTCAACTAAAAAAAAAGGCACGTGTAATAAAAACTCGATATCGAGGTACGCTAAATTTATAACACCGTCATTAATCCAAGCATTTTGTACCGAATGCCTAAAGTTGACGGCAAACAGAACGAAATAAAAATCGAGGAAAGTAAAATAATCCTAACCGGACGGCGAAGAATGGTGGAAATTAAGAATTAATAGAACAGTATAGGAAACGATAGAAAACGATTAAGAAAGAAACAGTCGCATTTTATTAAGAGACCCGGGTAATGAAAAACGAACTATTCAAGTGGAGTGAATTATCCGAATACGTAAAGAACAAAAATTGAAGATAGAAAGTTCAAGCATGGGTTTCGAAGGATTTAATGCAACTAAACAGGAATGGACGGAAGAAAGAAGACACACAGGATAATACTGGCTAAGAAAAGAAAAGGAAGTAATGATTTGTAATTCGCACGAAGCCAATGATATTTTCTCGATCTACAGACGTCCAAAGTCGATAGAAATAATAATAGTATAAAATTTAAATATCGAAACATGGCCATAATTAAATCTATTAAACTCGTACAAACGACTGATAAGAGTATTAACATGTTCAGAAATGAATCAATTACAGGAGTTTTGAATTTTAACTTATCTAATCAGAATTTATCTCGGGTATATGCAGTTAATTTGAGGATTATTTTCTAATATATTTCATAGACGTTATATTATATATATATATATGAGAAAATTTTTAATAAAAAAGTACTAAATTTTTTGAACAGTCTAATAAGATTAGGACCGAATAAATAAACTTGAGCTTAAATGTATCGGAATATAAACGCGCGTCGAAACATCTTGATTAAAAAATAAATTTCATCGTATTTCCCGGAATTAATTAATTAAATTAATTATTATTCTTTTATAATTTGAATAAAATTTTGTCGTATTTGGAATATAAATAAAATAGAACTAGCGAATAAATGTCGAAAAGAGCCTCTGAGGTGAGACTGTTAATGGAAAAGAAATTACATCTAGGAGGAACCACGGCTGCCCACCGACCTATTTTAATTATGGAGTAATTACGAAGAGAAAGGATATATATATATATATATATATATATATATATATATATATATATATATAATATTTAATGTAGATTTTGAATCATATTAAGTTAGCAGTGACAAACAGTAACGTTTAATTTGCAAGAGTGAGCTTTGTTTATTTTATAGTTGTTTTTTTAAAATAAAAAAATAAATGAAAAACTCTAAAATGAACAATCGAAGCACACTTCACCAAATCGACGATCACGTGATACAACTTTTACGTGTAAAAATTAACGCTTCTTAAGGAGATTTACGAATTTCGAGTTGTTTCATTTTCCGCAGCAACCGTATTATAAAGGTGGGTGTTTTAATTTCGTCAATGATTAAGTAGACCTTCCAACTAATTACGTGTACGTTTTTACACGGCGTCTCAACTGTCACGATATTAGGCCGGAAGTACTTGTTCTAGGGATTTGAAGGAACGAGTTACTTGTTTGAAGAAACGTTAAATATTTGCGGAGAATGAGACGAAAGCCGAGTATATTTTTGCGCGATTTGAAACACGTTGTTGGCATGGCAGCGTACAAGTTGAAATGGAAATTGCGTAACGTTAATATGATTTAGAAGTAAACGATCAATTTTTCTACTGACTTGTCGTTTTCCAGGTACATGTTGAGCTCCGTATTAATCGTATTTTATTCCAAACTGATACTGCAAACCGTTGATAATTCATCATAATTTGATGATAGTCAATTCTGATACCGTCTCTTTCCTAATACTCTAGTTTTGAATCGGGTCGACTATATGTCTGCTGTAATGTGTATCTCCCTTTCGTGATGATATATTTTCCAGAATTTTCCGCGTATGACTTTCGCTGAGTCCGTACGAGAAACTTTCGGGTAGATCGGTCAACAAGTACGTTTTGCGTTATTTTATCGAATACGATTTTCAGTACAAATTGCGAAACTCCAAATTGAAAAATCGTCACGCTGGTTACATTTTCACTTCAGATCAATGGTTAGTCGGTAAATTCGTAAATTTTAGAGAACTAATATTAAATCGACCGGCGGTAGGTAGTGGAACCGTAACCGGACGTCTATTCGCTTTAATCGTTACCAATTCCGCAAAATACGAAATTAAATAATCGATTCGAATTAATATAAACAACTTTAAAGAATTTCTCGATATTAATTTCGGGGGAAATTACCACCAAGAATGAAAGTAGAAATTATTTAATTATATATATATATATGTATAATAAAGCAATAGTAGCTACCGTTATCGATAATTCGACTGTATCGATTGAAAAAGCATTCTTTCACGCTCGAGGTTATTCATATAATTATATTTATTATTTCCAACGATCGGATCCGCCTTAGGTCAGCAACTGATAGTAGAAGGGAATTTACAGTAATTACTTCACCGACTTATAGATCACCGCCGATATTATTATTGCCTTATTAAGGTTACGAATAAAATTGTGACTGTATATTAGTAGTTGATGAAAATATATAACTAGACATATATCAACTTAATACCCATTAATAAATTGTTTCGGATAGCAAACATTACAAAATGCTGCTTGATTATGTGTGTGTGTGTGTGTAACTTCAGATTTCTTTTAAATTTCCCCTTTCGGGCGAATCGTATAACGTAATTGTTAGTTTTGAACGAAATCAAAACTCGGCTAATCGCTGTTTTTCATTCTATATACTTTATTACTGTTGTGTAGCATACGATATACCGAAACACGTGCATACATATGTAAATATATATATATATACACACACATATATATATAGATGTATTTAAAATAACGGGAAGGATAGACCCGATAAATATTGAAAGGTGTTATGCGAATTAAAATTACCAGATATGGGCCAATTCTGAATCGGCAATGCAAACGTTTCGATATAGGTAAGTATAATGGCTAGCGGACAATATTTCAAATTAGGATTATAATAATTAATAGCGATTTTGTATTTTAAATTGCAACTTTACCATCTACCGTATACCGTAAATTGGTAAATTGTAATTAATACCTTCATCTATTGTACATTTAACATACATACATATATATATTATATATATATATATATATATATATATATATATATATATATATATATATATATATTCCTTTATACAAATGGAAAGTTATATAGTGAATGTTTTCTTTAATGTATATATAATCGTTTTATCTAGCAGTACACACAAAGATACTTTAATACATGTACGATATATAAATGCGTACATATTGTATATTAATTTTTATTAATTTTTTTTTTTTTGAATGTAGCTTCAAGAAAGGACAGCTACTTCTTTTCTGCAATCTTAAACTTTAGTTTAAATAAGAAGCAATCATGATCATTGAACATGTGCAGAAGTTTAACCCAATGGTTAGCTCTGTTACGTATATTACTTAGTAACAACCAAATTGTACATAATAATGTTTTATATAAAATGCAAACGATAAAAATTGAATGTACTTTTTAATTTATGTTCACCGCATTTTTCGATTAATGCACTCGGGGATACTTACAAAAAAATACAATAACTATACATACATATATTATACGTGTATTCTATTTATCGTATAATACTGGGAAAACAAGCATGGTTTAACCCGTTTCTAAAATTTTGATACAAAATTATGTATTTTATACGGGTGTCTATTATACAATACTGATTCTGATGTTCCAGAGGCTTTTATCTGTGGTAGACAATGATTTTAATTTATTATTCCACACATCATTACGATGTTCTAGGAGCTTAGTTTTTACTAAACGTGTCAAAAAGTTTAGGATTGTTTTTTATGTTTTTGGTGTTGTTTACGGAAAAGGTTTTTGATTTTTATTAACATTTTTATACTATAAGGAATAGGCATGGGGTTAGTGTCAAGAGCTTTCTGCGGAATGTGTAGTTGTGAGGATCTTAAGATAACATCATTAAGAAAAAGTTATTAATCTCGTTGTGAGAGTGAGGATGTGTAGGTATCTTTAGAGTGTTGTATATATAATTTCTGTAATTATTCCAGTCTGCATGCCTAAAGTCATACACATATTTTTCAAGGGCCTGCTTAAAGGATTTATTAATTTCAAAGTAAATTGGATTATGATTCGAGCTTAAACATGAAAGAGATATAGGTTTCGTGACATAAGGAAATTGCTTGCATAATACATGGTGTTAGGGTGAACTGTAGATAATTTACAGTATACTTGTACAAATACTTTAAGACATTTCACGTTAAAGCCAGAAAATAAAAAATTTTGTTAGAATTAAAATTTCATGTGAAATTTGATGGACATCGTGACTGAAAGAGTTAAATCCTAAAACTAGGGGCATGGTATTTATTTTACGAGTTGCCCAAAAGAAATGTGTTGAGAAAAAATGTGCGACTTTCATTTAACATTTAACGAAAACTTTTGATCCTGTCAATAGAAATGCGCCGTGAACAGTTTTACAAACAAAGTTCGAGGTGCCCAACGAAGTTGATTATTTCATCTTTCTATTCGAATGGTAAAATTTCATCTAGAATTTACGTATAATTTTAATGTGCATTTGACAAGACTATGCAATCACTTCATTCGTTCGTTTTACAAAAGTATATTCACGATGCTTATCCAACATGGTATTCCGTGGTATTGGTAGGAAATTTCGCTTAGACGGCGGTCTCAATTCAAAAGAAAATTCGAAGTAAAATCGAGCTGCGCTTATATTTCCGACTTCCATTACGTCGACAACTGTATTAGTTTATGAATGATTAGGATCGAAGATTAATGTGTACAAATCGAAGATCTCACCGCAGTTCTCTATTATAAATAGACAACGAGATGACGTTAAGTTTAATAGAACGAGTTCAGTAGTTTCCATATGTTGGAAATTCTATTTCATCTACAGCGCACTACCAGAATGAATTACGGATGTAACCGTGCGTCCACGACAATTGGCAAATTTAATAAACGCGTGTATATATATATATATATATATATATATATAATCATTAAATGCCGTCTCCGTATCGGAGGTAAACGACTACGTACCGATACATATTTTGTAGTGCAGTATAAGTAGCGTACAAGGTAATCGTAATATGGCGTTAAGGTAGACACATACACCCCGGGAGAACTGATTATAATCGCTTTGTTTTCACGACTTAATGCAGCCCCGCGTGTTTTTGTTGCGTACTATATCATTATTACTAGCGCGCATATGGTGTTGTGCGTGGTGGTTTGCCATTGCTTCGAACTCGGTACCTTTCATATAGAAGTCCGTATTCTAGTCACTAGGCTATTTATATATATAATAAAACATTTAATCTTGTTTACTAAAAAAAAAGTCCGTGTTCACGGCAGTTATACTTCCAACTTTTTGGAAACGAAACGTAGGTATTATACAGAAGATAAACCAGGTTTTTAGAAAATATTAAATGCCACGTTTCTTTACTAAATCTTGTTCGTCATAGTGGCTACAGAACATCTGTTGACTTTAATCTGTCTGCGCTGGATAGGTCGTGTGATTCGAGTGATAGGATTCTAGGGTTTCAGAAACAAATATAGTTGTTAGGGTAAAACGATCCTACGTCTGCCGATAAACACGTCATTGCCGAAGATTAAAAACAAAACGGGAATTTGCGACCGTTGGAAAAAGTTGATATTAAACGGTAAGCAATGGGCACTGGCAGTTCAACAGGTAAAGCGATGAAGAAAATTGGGTTTATAAGAAATTTAATAAAATCGTTCTGAATATATACGCGATGATTTCTTGTTGACTGTTCGTCGTAATCCCGCGTGTGGAATATTTCAATATTTTATGGATCGCAGTGATGATGAATCATCTGTTTTCAGAATAAGGACGACAACCATAATTATTAATAACGATAATCAAAATAATAACTAGAGCTGTATCATTAACTCCATTATTTTATTCATTGTCATCATCATTATCATCGATTATTATTATTGGTTTTTGCTACGTGTGACAATCGACTTGTCGCGTTGGTCGCCAGACAGCGACTACAGCTTGTATAATTTTTGTTCGTATCACGTTGATATTTCGCGTGAGATTTATAGATTTTCGGTGTAAACTAACGTATAAAATTTGTATTATTTTTTTTTTTTGGTTTTATTTCGATACCGCCAACTTTTTCTGAAACGATATTATCTTAAACGTACTCCGAATTGTCAGATAGAGAGAAATCGAACAACGCGCCAATTTGCAATGTACACATAATATAAAAACGTAATTACATATCCTAGATACGAACAAGGCCCAATTAGACGTCACGAAACCAATTTCCGCCCCTAATTTTTATTATTATTATTATTATCATCATCATCATCATTTTGGAAGACCGATTTATTTATTTTTTATTTCATATTTGTTTATCCAGTCTATCATTGTTATTATCTTATTCTTTGATCGTTTCGTACACAAAATAACCTGTTTGTGTGTTCTTTATTTTTTGTGCGTGTACGTACACACGTCTATATACGAGTATGTATGTATTATTTCGTAATTCGATTGTAAACGTGTACATAATTCTAGGTGTCTTTAAATAAATATTTACCACGCGATGGGATAAATTATAATTCGCCGGCCGATCACAAATTTACACACGAACTCTGTAAATTCGTCCGACTTCAACTTTCGTAATTTCGTCGATACGTCGAAAATTTAGTTGTCTAAAAATCGGTATGGCTTTGTTAATCGTTTAAAAACAAAAACTACTCGGGGGGGATATTCGCTACAATGTCGTTAACTAGACTTTAAACTGTTTAACGAGATGTGTTTCTTGTCCGGTGGCCGGGTAATGAAAACGAAAATATCTAAAGTTTATAAAAAAAAAAACCAATTATAAAAACGAAACATTTCGATAAGCTTGTTTCTGGTTTTTATAATTTACGAAGAACACTATAACAATCGAATAAGATTATAATAATATACTTCGTTACTTATGGCGAAAATAAAATTTTTTCACTATTAAATTATTTTAACACCGTCCGGAACGAATTCTAATATAAAATTTGATAACCGGGGGGGGGGATAAAATTCTACCGGAATCTTGAAATTTTACAATTTCCACGAAATATAAATGAATGAAAGTTCCGTTTTGAAATTTATGTATCCGAATATCGAATTAGTTTTCTACTCTCACTTTCTGTCGTCAGGAAATTATTAGTGTCGCAACCAGTGCCGTTATTTCGGGAAGCTGTTAAAAACCAGATATTCGCCATAGTTTCAGCTTTTCGTACGAGCGTTATTGCGCGTCCTGTTTCGTCAGCCAATTGGCATTTATTATAATATAAATTCAATCGATGATTAAAAAAGCAATTGGCGCTTCACTAGAGTACAAGCCTCCTACGTCCCAGATGTTTTCATTGATAAAACGGGGGACCTGCTTTAGACGGATTTATATATATATATATTTATTATGGTACAAATACGATCGAGAAATAGACAAAAAATTGGGATTCCTAAACGTCGTATGTTTTTCGCTTAGGGCCTACAGTTAAAATTAAAAAACAAAAAACCTGCCTTAGCCACCTGATGGCTTTACAATATTATATTCCGATCTCCCGCATAACACACGTTCTACTTCCAAAATGAGCAGAATCGAACAGAAAAAAAAAATGTTTTACGCTAGGCGATAAAAAAGACACAAAAATGTTAAATAAAATTCTTCAGTCACTTTTCATTCCGAGAAGATACGTGTAAAAATTATTACTTTATTTTTAAATAAATAATTTCGCGTTACAGATAATAACGTCGCCGAACGAAGGTTTATCATCTCCGCCGACCGGATCTTGCGGACCCGGTAGCACAAGAAGCGGAGGAGGAATGTCTCCGTGCTACAGTAATCACAGTAGCGGCGGCGGAAATAGCAGTACTCCGGTCGGTGGATGTACCGCGTCACCTTCTTGTTGCGAAAATGGACGACCTCTAGTCACAGATCCAATGACCGGACAGCCAGTAGTTTGTTCGTGTCAGTACGATTCGGCTGCGAGATTGGCCGCTTTATCTACTTGCGCAGCATATCCAAGGCTGGCTAGTACAGCATCCGGAGTCTACGGTACGCCGTATCCTTCGACCGATCAGAATCCGTATCCCAGCATTGATAGTTCGCCTTTCTATTCATCGTTGGTAAGTTCGATTCGTAAATAAACCGTCCTTCAGAAAATAATTAAGACTCCCGTGAAACTGATTAATTCCGTTATTCGCAACGTGCACTTCGACCGATACAGCAAGCTGTCTAATTTTATTATTATTATTATTATTGAATCAATTAACTATTTCGTCATACGCGAACCACATACAAATATATACGGATGCATCTAAATTTTTAAACCGACCTACCTCGCTTTCCTTGTAAACAAGGAAAATCTCAATACCATCCGTTTATACAGCTGAGCTTATTGCAATTTATAAAGGTCTAAAATACATTCTAAAACAAACGGTTCCTAATATGTTATATGCACTGTGATTCAATCAGTGCATTGCAATATGTCCGAAATCTAATATACAAACATCAACGATAACAACTTAAAATATATTATATACAAATTGATTTCGCAGAACAATAAGATGGGTTTCCCGTGGGCACCAGCTCATTCGGGAATTTAATGAAAATGCAGATAAAGCAGCTAAAACACTACAGGGAACCCCGGAAATAGTTAAAGCCTTAAACTGATTTTACACACAACCGTTAAAGGTAAAGTCATAGCACTATATCAGAACTACTGGGAAACACACTGCGCAAATACATAATCAAATAAAACCAAAGTTAGGATAGATGATAGCACACCAAAAAAAACAGACGTACGAAAGCGGCTTTAACTAGACTACGTCTGGGACATACTTTGTTCAGGTCTCGACATCTATTACACGGAGATCTGTTTGCTGAACGTGTAACGAACAGCTAAGCTTACACCGCATATTATTAGAATGAAAAAATTACGAAAAAGAAAGGTTAACCTATAAAACGGATCACCCTACTACAGAATAATATATCGAATACTTGTTAAAGTTTATTACAACCACCGCAGTAATTAAACTCAACAACAGACTGAAATGATCTTATTAGCAATCGAGCGTCTATAAATAAATAAATAAATTAAAAAAACCATACCTAACACTATAACTCAGAGAGAAATACGAACAAATTGTATAATCGAATAAAACTAGTAACCGAAACGGTTCGATTTTTAACACGGGTATACTACTAGACTCAAACAAGTTGAATATGAAAGATAATAACTGTGAAGAAACCGTTGTACGGAAACTCAGATTTTAATCTTATCGAAAAATAACGATTAAAGAAATCATTCGGCCGATCTTAGACCAAACGCTTATTCGACACGACCACTGTCACTTGATTTATGTTTTTTCTAAATTTTTTTCGGCCCTGTAAATAATGGACGATTCGTGGAGGTTATTTTGCAAATACGGTAATTTTATTTAAAAAGTACCCTGATCGCTAACGACAGCCCTATCAATCAGATAAAAAGCTATGGATATCGTAGATTATACAGGTTGCCGAAGTTGGGGATGTTTTCTCATAACGAAGCGTTTCTTATCGACTCAGGACAGAATTCTCTTGTTGACATAGATCGGTGTGCCTCATAACCGTATAATATCTAAATTAGACCCTTCGTGTGTGTCAAACCCTAAACATTTGGCTTGTTTCTTGTAAGCTTTTTGATTCAGTTAATTCTGATCGAGACATTTGATTCATGCGAGTATGTCTACAAAACGACTAAAAAAAAAAAAAAATAGAAGAGAAATATTTTTTAAATAAAAAAAAAATATATATATATTTAACGAATATAACGCGGATTTTGCAAAAAGAAATAATCACTTTATTGAAATCAATTAGTAAACAACAAAATAGAAGATAGGAATATATTAAAAAATTCGTGAACATATAAATCAAATTTTAATCAATGTGAAAAAGAATACACGGGAGAAACAATTCGCAAAAAGAATTAAATTCATATATGAACAATGACGAAAAATCATTAATCGGAAAACATTATAAATTAAAATACAAAATCAATAAATATTAATCGAAATGATAAAATTTTACATACGGAAAAATATAGTAAAAAACGAAAACTATTCGAAAAAATGAAAATAAAAGAAAAAGATAAAAATAATTTATTAAATTAGATGATAAATTTTGATGAAAAATTAATTTTAAGGTGCATATTATAAATTTAATCAATTTTTATATTAGACAAAAGGTGTTTATTTTTCCGCCTATTTAATGTAATGGTTTATGTATAAATTTTATATTGCTGATTTACTACATCTACCGCATTATTTTATAAATAATTGTTTTTTTATTTTGCTATATTTTATAATATATTGTACACCCAAATTAATTACTTTCACATATATTATTTTTTTCCTTTTATATTTTTCATAAATTTTATATCATCATCAATTCCGCCCCAACGCAATATTCCTCCATAAAATGCGGTCACTTACTGTCTTCTTCAAATCTGCATATTTCGTTACAACTCGTCTGCTTTAGCACCGTATCGATAAATGTTAAGGACGTACACGTGGTCTTTTCCCCCGAAATTTAATCCTCCATAGCAATATTGAAAGAGTACTATGTTCGGAACGCATTGCATGTCCTTACCAAGACGAGTTTTCCGTACCCTGTTAAGCACCGCTTTTTCATCTCCTATATTCGTTCGAGCACCTTTTTGTTCGTAACTTTTTCGGTCCAGTTAATTAGTTGCAGTTTTCGCCAGCACTGCATTTCAAATGCTTCAGGGCGGCTGCAATCGAGGTTATATTTTCTTATCTGACCCAAATATTTGAAAGATGTTACTTGTTCTATATTTACATTGTTCAACATAAATATTTATTTGCCGCTGTTTATTACTTATACCCATGACTTTCGTTTCTTTCGGTCCCTCTGCTAGTAGCACCTGATCATCTGCAAATTTTATCGAATTAATTCTCTTTTCACCATATTTTAGCTCATATTCCTTTTCACCAAATGTTTCTTCCACAATCATATCTGCAAAACCATTAAAGAAGTCACGTGATAGCAAACAATCTCGCCTTACTCCATTTCTTATATTTATTCTCTCCTATTCAATTCCACTGAAGCGATGCTTCCTTGCTTCTTATATAAGTTATATATTATACTTATTAAGGTTTCTGAACATCTGGTTCGTTGTAATAGTATAAATAAGTCGTTCCACTGTACTTTGTCGAAAGCTTTTTCGTACTCAATAAAGGCTACATAGAAACGCTTGCCTTGATTTATCAGACGCTCTCCTAGCAATCGCAGTACCGCTATTGCATCCCGTATAGATCGGTCTTTTCTAAATCCATATTGCGTTTCACCCACATTTTTGCAATCAAAATGTCTAATCATTTCTTTAATTCTACCACTATTTGGAAAATCATTTTAAATAAAAATTCCTTGACTTTCGGGCCACTGTTTTTCCACATCTCTATTGCAAATGCCGACAGCTTTTTGTTATTAGGCAGGGGTTGCAGTGCCGCTTCAAATTCTGTACGTAATATTCTATCACTATCTTCTATAATATTATTATTGTTGCTGCTCAGGTTCCAAGAATGAACTGGCGGCTTAAACAGTCCTTCTACGCAAGTCTTCCATGTGTGTTCTATTTCTTGATCGGTTTGTGCCATTCTTCCATCTGGCTTGTAAACTGTTCGAATGTGTATCCCTTTTTTTACTATAAGCTGCTTCTACGCGCCTTTGTTTTGTATCGTTTTCTACGTCCTCACAACGCTTTTCCCACCATTTTTTCTTTAAGCGCTTACACTCCGATTTTTCATATTTCTTAATATTATATTTTCTCTTTTCCCGATTTTGCATGTTTCAAGTTCTTTTTCTGTTCCCATCATATGTACTTCATTAATGATACAGGGCTTATGCAGTTTATTCCGCTTTTGCCTGCCTATAAAATTGTATATATTATATTTTCATATTTTATTTTTATGTTCGCTTGATAATACTATTAAAATAGCCGAAAATATTTAAACATTTAGCGATTTCAACTACTTTTCTGTTGTTATATATATATATATATATATATATATATATATATATATATATATATATATATATAAAATACATATTGTATGTGAAGCGTATTCAAACATTCGCAGTTTAGTTTTCCCGGGTGTAATATATTAAAATGTTTACATTAATTCATGATAAAAATTATAAAATTCCGAAAGATCAAACAGCGCGTATAAAACTGACGAACGCGAAATAGAGGAAAAAATCGATTAGAGTGGAATTTGAGACTACCGAAATTTACAAACGTATTTAAAAGATTCGAGAGTATCAAATTCCTCGTATAGGTCGTCCTCTTAGCGACGGATTAATTACGTAATTATAACCGATTAAAACGCTGGTCATTTTTAAATTAATTATTAATTAAGTAAAGTAGTCGGCCATACTTGTAACTATTTGCGGAATGTCGCATTTAACGGATTCGAAATTCTCGTTTATTACACTAACCTCTTTATCATTTTCACTTTGCTTTCTTCGTTCTTAATTCGGATGTCAGAAGGAAAAAACTAAAAAAGAAGCTAATGTA
Source organism: Coronaproctus castanopsis (assembly GCA_032883995.1). Taxonomy (NCBI): domain Eukaryota; kingdom Metazoa; phylum Arthropoda; class Insecta; order Hemiptera; family Monophlebidae; genus Coronaproctus; species Coronaproctus castanopsis. Next base: position 98,566,780 of record CM065052.1, read on the forward strand.
ACGGTGATGATTTTTATTCTTGTGCGACTACGTTAAAATTAACGAATCAGCGTTAGAAATACCGCTAGGTGTATATCTCTCTCAGGTTAACTGGTTCGGCAGAATTTTCAAGAATTCATGCGTGCAAATCATGTTCGTAGATTGTCGAGCCGGGATATTTTCATTTATTGTCTTACTTGGAAGTATTCTTCGTAGTAGTTTTTTTCTTCATTTCTCATTATAGCATCTAAATCAGTCCATAAGACATGGATACAAGAAGTATAGGGTGACCTAGGGAAGACAGTTTTGTAGATTTTTGAATAACTACTCGACCAAAATTTTTGAATGATTTTTTTTAATTAGGAAAACGAGAGATTAGCTCACAATCATTTGTGGAATAGAATATCGTTCAGATTTTCAATGATACATTCGTTCAGTCTTTAAAACATTTTCGAAGACTTTTTCGAGCATAGGACGCTGAATTTTTGAAGTCATTTTAGATATTCGCGTTTTTAATAGATCTCGTGGACGTGTTTCGTAAACACGGCTCTTAAGGTATCCCACACACACAAAAAAAAAAATCGCGTAACTTTGAATTATTTTCGAAACTCATTGTCGTGATCGAATCACGCCGAAAATAACGTCGTTCGTTCTCGTTATAAGATGTCACCATATCGAAAACTGGACAAAAACAAATCTCTCCTATGTACACTAAAGGTGGAGTACGCGGTGTGCGTTATAGCAATATTACCAACTGCGCTATTCAAAAAACAAAACTGCCTAAATAGAGGCGAATTAAAGAGATATACTATTTCGAGTATTTCACATTTCCGCGTTTCTTGTTTCTCTCCGAATTGAAAAATTTCATCAATAAATCCAAATATCATTTCATCGTACATTATCACAAGAATATATTAATATCTTGAAGATAATCAAAAAAATAACATAAACAATGAAATGATATATTATATATATATATATATATATATATATATATATAAATAATAAAAAAGTAATTAAAATCACTAAATTTGTATTAAGAGACACAAAGCTTTTCGACTATTAAGCCCTTTCTAACTTTCGAAGTGTACATAAATAAAAATAAATCAAATAATAATAATAATAATAATAATAAAAATAAAAACCAAATAACAAATTAGAATTAAATGTAATAAAATACTTAATTTAGATATACAATATTGCAAAGAAAAGAAATAACCGATACAATTACAAAATTAACCTGATGGCGAATGATGTGGTAAACATCAACGAATCTTATGGCTTAATAGCAGAAAAGCTCTTCACCTTCAAATACATATTTAGTGATTTTAATTAATTTTTTTTTGTATTATTTGTTAAAAATCACTACTACATTCCACACCAGTTTAAATTCAACATCGGCGTATGTTGAATTTAAGAAAACCAAAAATAGAAGTAAATAGCTTCGAATGCGATATATAAATTACAACTAATAAAGTATGAAAATAATGACTTGTCGGATGTAGTCGAACGTGTAGCGCAGTTAAAATGAAATTTGGCAGGCTATGTAAGAAGGAGAAACGATGACAGGTGGACAAAACGAATAACAGAATGGCTTCCAAGAGGAGGACACAGAAGTCGTGGTCGGGCGGATACAACGTGGCCGGACGATATACAGAGATTATTCAGTGTTTAATGGATACCCGTGATAGCTACAAATGGAAAGAAAAGGTGAACAGTGGATTAATATAAGCGCATCGTGATCGTAAATTATAAAATAATCATATAAGACTGGTATCCTTTAGCGTGCACTTATAACGTATACATATATACATATATATATATATATATATATATATATATATATATATATATATATAATTATTTTTTATATATCGAACGACTATTTTTAATTATTTTTAATTATTTTTATATTTTACCGACTATTGTGTTTTTGTTTACGTATATTTTATTTTACTGGCTATCGTGTTTTTATTTTATTTTTATTTTTTTTTAATACAGCCCCTTAGATTTGGCTAAATAATTATGATCTTTAACTTAATGATTACTTAATAGTTAACTTAACCACTAAGTACAAAACGAGTGTGGAGTACGTATCCCATTGGCTACGCATCCATTATACATAAATTTACATATTACAAGACTAAATCAATGGGGTGGCGACGAACAAGTCGTCTGATTCCATGTTTAATGTGAGGCAGTTGTCTCGCTTCTGCTTTGACGTGATTGACCAACCGCTGCTTGTGCAATTCAGCGAATTGCTTAATGACATCATTAATGAACAACATATTAAGATCAGAATAAATATCATCGTTACGTGAGTAACGATAAGCATCAACTATCGCGCGTAAGATGATGCTTTGACGGCGTTGTATTATATCCCGATTCGACTTGGCTGTACAGCCCCACAGAGCAAGGCCATAAGTTCAAATAGGTTTAATAATTTGCTTGTATAGCAGAAGCTTGCAGGAAACATCTAACTCCGATTGTCAGCCTATTAACCAATATAATTGACGTGTTTTATTCTTGATCTGCTAAGCCTTCATTTTAACATGAACTTTCCAGGTCAATCGTGAATCCAAATACATGCCTAGGTACTTTACTGAGTTAGCCTGTGGAATGACTTGGTTTCCTAAGTACAATTGGTACATATTATCATCATGTAACGTAAATAAGACATGGACAGACTTTTGCTCATTTACTTTAATCTTCCAATCTATAGTCCATTTTTTAATCTGATCGAGCCTATGTTGCAATTTATTTGTAGCATCAGATTGGCTATCACTTACAGCTAAGATTGCAGTATCATCTGCAAATGTTGTTGTTTCGTTATCAATAGGCAAATCTCTTGTATATAACAGGTACAGGAGAGGTCCGAGGACGCTACCCTGTGGAACACCTGCTTGTATATAGTAGAATGACAATCTTGCCTCTTCATGCATGTATAAAAATTTTATATCGTTCACTGTTAGTTGCGTCGTTTACCACATTCACTATCAGATTTTATTTACAAATACCTCTTTTATCACTTTGATAATAAATTTTTTGGGAAAACGTTTAAAATGTCTTCATGCATGTATAAAAATTTTATATCGTTCACTGTTAGTTGCGTCGTTTACCACATTCACTATCAGATTTTATTTACAAATACCTCTTTTATCACTTTGATAATAAATTTTTTGCTTTGATAATAAATTTTTTGGGAAAACGTTTAAAATGTCCGTTCGAAATTTCGTAAATAACTTAATTTTCGGAACGTATTGCCGTAACGCTTTGTCGGTGATACGTATATATAGTTTAAAAATTAAACAGAACACAAATATTTTTATTTTATTTAATAACTTTTAAATTTAATTCTTTTTATTGTCGGTTATATACAAAAGCGTTTTAAGTAATTATTATTATAGAAATTATATTATTCATTCATCTATATCTCTTCTCTCGCTCACACACGCCACACTCACACACATACAAATATATATATATATATATATATATATATATATATATATATATATATATGTATATATAGCGTGCTGTTTACTTTTCAAATAATATAAAAGGTAACTGGACTGGTTTAATGCTATCTATGGACACGTTTAATTATTTATAGGAAAAAATGATAATGATAATAATGATGATCCGCGCTATAAAAATTCGAATAAATACAAAATACTTTAAATTCATACCAAAAAGATCTCCGATTATAATTTAAACGGAAAATGGGCGATCCGTCGGAACAAGCTCTACACGATAGGCATTTAGCTTTTTGTACTTTATATCAATTTTATAGATTTGAAAAACTCGTGAATGTCGAATAAAATACCGAAATAAGCGAATAAATGTATATATATATATAATTAATATTATCTTCGATAATAATAATAAATTATTATATTCGCGTTTTTTCTCTTTATTTTCTTTAAAAACTATCAAACATGCTCGTTTATCTGCTGGTATTTTACTTATATACTTCAATCAATACCGAAACTTTATAATTACGGCCGCGTTAATGAATAAAAACAACGTTCAAAAACACAAACGTGTCTCTACTATCTCAACCATTAATTTTGTGGAATTAAACGTGTCTCCCTATCACAACCATTAATTTTGTATTAAACATATATGTATATATATATGATTTTTCCTTCAAAAACCTTTTTTTAATGTCATACACACACACATATATATATATGTTTGTGTGTGTGTGTAGTCAAAGGACAACTTCTATTAGTTGAATAATAAGATAGAAACGGTTACTATATAAGGTTGAACTTTATCGAGGGTGGGGGACCGATAAATATAAAAACGAATTTGGTTGTACGTGATCGGAATAGAATTGTCTTTTCTGAAATCTAAAATCTGAGCCTTCTTCAATCGCGACAAGGTAGCTGCCGGCTTTTTGAGACAAAAAACGGGTCGAAAAGTCGTTAAAACCATTTCAAAATAAAAATCAAAAACGATCGTCGAACTTAAACGGTTTTTGGATAGGATAACACCGTTAACAAATTCAACGTAATTCTCTGCGTACGTGTTTGTGTATGTGTACCGCACGCGAGTAAGATTAAATTTCTGCTTTTTCAATTACTTATTTCATTTAAACGGATCATTGTATAACGTGAAAAAATGAATCGTAAAAAAAAACTACCTTTCTCTACATTCTAACACACACACACTCCCTCTCTCTCACACACGCTCCCCCCAAATACATATATATATATATATATATATAATTTTATTCCAATTAGAAAATGTAATAAACTCGAGTGTTATGCAGAACTAGTTTATAACTACCACTAGAGATTACTGATATATAATATATATATATATACGTTTAGTTTTAAATAAATCAGAACCAATTATAGAGAATCAGTAAAAAAATCAACTATTTAGAGTACAGTCGACGCAATATTACATTTATATAGAGAGTGACCCATAGAAGAGAGACACGATTTTGTCGTTTTTTGAATAACTAGATTATACTCGACCAAAATTTTTGAATTAAATTTTATTTAAAAATATGAAATCGATATTAGCTTATAATCATTTGTGAAACACAATACCGTTCAGATGACCGCCTTGTAACAATGTAAATTTATTCGGTTTTTAATAAATTTTCGAAGACTTTTTCGAGCATGTCGCTGATTTTTCTTTAGAAATCCGAGTTTTTAAGTCTTCCAGATCTGGTTGGACGTGTCTTGTAAATGCGGCTCTTGAGGCTTTGAATCCTTTTCGAAACTCTCTTCGCACTGTCGTGCTCGATTCACGCCGAAAATAACGTTGAAACGAGCACTCTTCGTTATAACACGATACGATAACGTTGAGCACGCGGCTTGCGTTGTAGCAGTGTTACCAACTGCGCTATTCGAAAAAAAAAAACACCCGTCTTCTCTTGGTTGACCTATTATATCACCGCGTTATTTAGCCATTGTAAAGGAAACATCTTCCTCGTGTTTGTACGCGTTCCAATGTGATGTATTGACACACACCTGTCATTATTTATCTTCATAATATCAGGAAGCAACGTATACGTGGTAAACCCGTTTTTCTTTTATTATTTGCTTATCGTTTAATTAACATCTAGCCTTTCGTGGGTTAACACGTAATTTTTAACGTCAACTGTCAATTTCCATTAGGTTTCAAAAATATATCGGGCGGCATTTTTACTTGAATTCTTTTTCTTATTTCTACCGTCTTTACTTTATCTTACAAAGTTATCCTCTGCGTTTTTCTTTCAATTTTCCGTTCTAAATTACCTTTAGTTATGCCCCGTAATTTTTTGGTGTATACCGTTATAGGACGCGTTGATTAAGTACCGTTGTTTTCAAGCGCGTATAGTCTTGAATTTTCCACTAACAGATGTTCTTCATCGTGTCCATTAAAAAAACCTAATCAAATTTTTTTTACACCAATACACAGCTACGTATCGAGCATTGTCATTTGCTAAGTGTAAATACTTGCCGGACATGCAGGGTATTTTCCAAGACGGGCCAAATTCTGCACTACGCTGCGTTCGCATCTCTTATCATTAAAGTATCCTCATCTTGGCGGTTAACTTTGTATCGCCCTACATTAGTCTTTATTCTATTTAGGGGTTTCTACAGCTTCCACCAGAGGTTCGTTCCATTGGCTAGTTTTTCCTGCGGACATTCATTAGTGTTATTAATTGTCCTTCACCTTTTGTTCAGGTTTTTTTCTATTGGCGTTCTTTGTAATTTTATTTCTCGAGATTTAAGTATCCATTTAATTGGAGCATATATATATAAATGATGTATATCACATTTTTTTTTTTTCGATAAAAACTGCGTAAGCTGTACAGCTCGCCCAGGAAAAGCAAAAAATTAAGGAAATCAAAAAATAATTGTTTCATTTATAAACACATGTTGGGCCTGTATGTGTACATTTACGTGCATTTATATGTATATATATATCAGCTATTATGTGACAGTTGTCTTGGTCTATCCTTGCCACTGAATTGCACTTAGTAGTTGTATGGGCAGCAGCGGAGTTGCTGCGCAACAGCTCTGGTGTTCCTTTTTTTGCGTAAATGCACCGTTTTAACTTCCTTTTCTTTCTTTTTTTTCTTTGAAAAGTCCATTTGGCGATGAGATTACGACGGTGGTAGCAGGCCTAGTGGGCTGATGCCCCTATACTCGATCTCGAGTGGGCCAATGATGATATATATATATACACATATACATCTATATACAAAATTTATTTATACATATATATTTATATATATATAATCATCATCATTATCATCATCTCGTAGGTTGGTTCGCATCATGTACCAAACGCTTCTATTTAATTCTGTCGTCAGTTTTCTTCTTTAATTTCGTATAAGTCGGTATTCCGTACTTCCTGTTAGCACTACGTCTGTTCACGTGGACTTTCCTTATCATCTTGCTTTCAATAACATCCTTCAAGATATGTTGATTCTAACTTAATACATGACTTAGCCGTTTAAGTCGAACGTTGCAGATATTTCGTAATATATTTCTTTTTTCATATACTTTTTCTAGTACTAGTTTCTTGTTCATTTTCTCTATCCAACTAATTTTCTATAGACGCCGCCAACACCGCATTTCAAACACTTCTAATTTGTCTGGATCTCTTTGCTTCATCACCCATGTTTCCGCATTATATATTGCCACTGATAATACCAAACTTTTAACCAAATTTTCGCGTATGTTAACGGACATTGTTTTCTGCGGAATAAGTGTGCATTTATCGTTGAAAGCTATCCATATTACGCGTTATGGTCTGTCCTAAATATTTTGATGTTGTTACTTGTTCTATTACTTCGTTTTTCAATTTTATCTTTATTTGCTGACAAACATCGCCAATTGCCACGGCTTTTGTTTTCTTAGTATTAATCTTCATTTCATACTTTCTCATTACTTATAAAAGTGTTCATGTTTCTCCCAAGTAAAATCACTGGTCAACCGATGATGATTTATTAGTACGATACGGCTTTTTTTCGTTAATTTTTTGTTTTTGCCTCTTTCATATGGAGTAAACCGTACGGTTTGAAAGATGGAACTAGAAACCGCATCTATTACGAACATCTGCCTTGTCCCTTTGTTACTCTGTAGGAGAGTATGCATGTCCAGTTTGGAGCCGTTCCGTACATGCGAAGAAAGTTAACGTTGCTTTAAATGAAGCATGCAGAGCAGTAACTGGCTGTTTAAGATCATCATCTCTATCCAAATTATATGAACTTGCTGGCATAGCACTACCAGAAATTAGAAGACACGTGGCAGCGAAGAAGGAGAGATGGAAGACAATTCATTGTTCCCATAATATCCTCCATAACTTGTTCCATGAATCTTCTTCCCGGTCTTCCTCTTGTACGTTTTCCGTTCAATTTTCCTTCTATTAATTCTGTCAGTAACGCATTATGCCGTAACACATGTCCAATCCATCTATATATATATATATATATATATATATATATAAGAATAAGCCTACCTATGTGATCAATGTCAATGTGGTGAAAGGCAAGATGGGAACCATTTATTTAATTGTAAATTAATTGGAGCATTTGATCCATCAAAACTTTATAGTGATTTCGGAGGAGACACATTAAAATTTATAGATTATTGAAAAAATATTGGTATATAAATCGACCGGATACGCGAAAAAAAAAATTTCTCATTATCGTACTCGGTACAATTAAAAAAAATAATACAGTTCAATTACTATAAACTTTTATATCTGAGCGAAGCTTTTCAACAATTACGTAATTGTCCAAAGCTTCGCTTAAATATATAAGTTTATAATGATTTAATTGTGTTTCTATTTTCTTCTATTTGTAATTCATCAAATCACTACTCTCCGATTATATATATGTGTGTATATATATATATATTTATATATATATATTTATATATATATATATATATATATATATATATATATATATATATATATAAACATACGTTGCCTTTACCAAATGCCCAAATGCTACATACGTGACTAGTACATTTATTATATCTATAAATTCCGTTGAAAATTCGATAACAACATTTCGTGAGAACTTCAATAGCAGTTGGTAATCGATGAATTTTAATCGAATTTTCCCACCCGAATAGCGAACGATAAGGTAAAGCAGACCCTCTTCGGGATCGTATGAATTTTCAGAAATATTTTTGTTTTGCACACTTTCCTATTCGAACAAATCCCTTCGTGAATGTTAAATTATCGCAACTAAACTCGGGTACAAGTTCCACATTACCCTCAAGTAATCTCTACAAACACGTAAAGTATTTTATCGTATCAGCTTCATCTTTTTTTTCTCTTAGCGGCATCTTATTAACAGGAATTTGCATACGTCATGAATTAATATGTTCCAGTTCTAGCGTCTCTAATTATGTTTTCCACAGGCATTATCATTTCGAAGTATTTCCTTCCCCTCTGGCTGCTTTAGCTTCGATCTATCCTTGCAACACGACAGCAGAAAGTACACCGTTGTCTCTTATGCTACTTTCGTTTTCTGTTTAAGACTGCTCGATCATCGCTGTTTTTGATAGCCGCATTTCTCACGTATTTCTTTATTAGTTCAAAATATATCAAAAATTACGTACAAACGAATCCTATAAACAATTATTATCGTCCTGCATATTGTTTAAAAAATTTCACACCAATGCGTCAAAATCGATGCAAGAAACTGCGTACTTTATGGTACGTGACGGTAAGATCATCGTATACAGCTTGCCGTATGACTACTTTATTCATCTGCTGGAGTAATCGCGCTAAAAGTAATTGTACAATAAGCGATACAGGCGAAATATTTAAATATTATTCCCACACCTACAGCGACACGAAGTATCAATGCAAAAGAAAATATCACGTTGTAAATCAAGAAATTTTCGTTAACATCTACATACAGAAATTGGGGTAGCGCAGACTGCTTTTAAATTGGGGTAGCTCAGACTGTTTTTAAATTGGTTCTTGAATCTTTGTTTAAACACTATATAATCTATTCGATATATTCGTTTATGGGCTGGTATTTTTCATATATATCTTCGTCTGGGATGACTTGTGAACAGAGTGTAGTGACAAGGTTGTGGTTTGCACAAAACTCTATTAATCCTTGTATTCTGTCATTCCGCGTGTCTAAACTGTAATTCCCCATTTTTTATATATTTTGTCCCTGAATTACTACTGCATTCCAATCAGAAGTTTTCGTCACGTTTGGGATATTTTAAACCTTCTTCTATTTCTTCATAGGTTTCTTCAATTATTTGGTCGCAATATGTTGAGCTTAGCATATATCTTTGTATTATCATTGTTTCCTTTGGTCCTGTTTTTAATTTTATCATAATTAACAGCTGCTTATTTTATAAAAGCCTATCATTTTATGACCTAGGTCTTTTTTCAGAATTATTGCAATCGTAGCTTTTTCACCGTTGTATATACAAATCGGTATTCTCCGCTTCAAAGGTCTCCGTTTTCTTCTCATTTTACTTCGCTTATTCCCAACACATTTATATTCATTCTTTCCATTTCCATTTTCATATTTTGTAATTTTCCCGCTTTAAATGATCTTTTACGTTCCATGTTCCATATTTAAAACATTCATAGTCGCTGGAATTTTGTGTACTTATGAGAAGCCCTGCACCTTGTCCTCTCAGGCTCGACTCCCTGGATATCCGACGCTCCGTTGCCGATACTTACTCTTTCCGTTTGTTCTATCACGATGCTAATACTTAAGAGATAATGAGATAGCTTCCCCTTGCTTTTCTCATCACAGTGTTGTAGCCGATTAAATGAGTATATAATTTACTGATTGGATTATTAAAATTTACCCCCGTTACCGACGTAACTGACAATATTTAATACAGCGCTATTCCTTGTAACCTACAGAAAGCTCTTACTAAGGCGGAGATATGGTTTAAAAAATGGAAAATTGGAATTAATGAAAACAAATCTGTCAATATCCATTTTACCAACAGAAAAGTTACACCCCCACCCGTCAGGATTAATAGCACCGATCTATCAGTGCGATCAACGGTCAAGTACTTAGGATTACACCTGGATAGCCGATTAACATGGAAACATCACATACAGATGAAGAAAAAAGAATTAGATATTCGAGTTAAAAAAATGTACTGGCTGATAGGGAGAAACAGTGTACTAACGACAGATAATAAACGTTTAATATATACGGTGGTTCTAAGGCCTGTCTGGACCTATGGGGTGCAACTTTGGGGTTGTGCTAGACCATCAAACCTGAAAATAATACAAACGTCACAAAATAAAATTCTTCAGATGATAACCAACCTGATATGTAACAAATCGAACGTTGCATCGAGATTTACGTATAGATTATGTGGCCGAGGTCATAAAAGTTCACGCTAAAAGACACGCAAGAAGACTTGATAGCCACCCGAATACTTTTGCTAGGGGATTGCTTGATACCACCGGTGACATAAGGAGACTAAAACGTCAGAAACCGCAGGATCTCGTTTAGGGTCGTCGTAATCGGGTAGGTACTCATGCTCAAATCTTTTAAACGTACTGCTAAATGTCCTTGATGGACAGCTTGCAGTATTATAAATAATAAAAAAAAAAAATTCCTTGTATCGTGCTTTAGGAAAACACGTTTACTGGTTTCCGAACTACGCAAGTAGTCGTACGTTGAAAATTTCGTGAATCCAAAAATTACGAATAAAAAAGCGATCGGAATTATTGAATCAGACAAAGGAAATAAAATTGCGATATCTATAACGGGAGGTTGTCGGTTATTGTTGGAAGAAAAGTTTTTAGGAAAAAGCTAAAAGTCCATTCTCAAAACTCGCACTTTTTTCTGCTCCGTGGTATACTTGCTGTAATTTTCCCTGCATTAACAAGAAAGCAGACTGTATTGTTCTGGATGTCACATCACATCGTTACTATACCTATTTTATTAATTTTTATACCAATTTCATGCCACAAGTTTTGCTTTAATTGGTTTTTCCGATATTCTTTTTTTTTTATATTATATAAAACATCATGATTTCTTACAAAATCAATAAGTATTTCGTCGTCAACGTTACTCCAAATTATTTCACTCATCTTATTTGAAAAGTTTTGAATAGAAATGAAACCAAAATATTTACCGATTTATATAACCGTACAATGATAAAACGTTGATAACACTGTTCATCACCGTAAAGACGACCGCTTTAAAAGCAATATTGCCGCGATTTCACCATTTTTTTTTTACAACGGCAACAATTGCCACTTCTTAAGAAAACACCATCCTTTGTTTCCATTGTGAACGTTCTCGTGACGTCATTCAACGTATTATCACCGCCGCATGAAAACGGCATCGTACTCATAAGAAACCATAGCGAGGTAATCGCTCTACCACTCCTTGATTCACTTAATGTTTATCCGTTTTCAAACAATCCACAATCATCATACAAGGCAAATCGCTGTACCATCGACAAATCTATCACTTTTTCCTCTTTAATATATATATATATATATATATATATATATATATATATATATATATATATATATATACACGCTGTAATATATTGAATTAATCCACACCACAGCATGTTTTAGTAATTTCTTGATAAAATTATATGTTCGTTATATATAAGGATGAGGAAATATTATTTCAATAAAACGAACAATAGAGATGTTTCGAACTTCGACACGATTGTTAATGACGAAATTATATTCCGTATTATAATAATAATATAAAGAACGAGTCAGTTGGAAAATAAAAAGCTTAGGTAGAGGGAAGTGTTAGAAACGGAGCTTTTATTCGATACAACCCATCAACGGGTGTGATGGTGCTGGAGCGAGATAATAACGAATACGGGGAAAATTTGACTATAACGCGACACGTCGAGTATAAATATATGGGGTGGAGGTATCGTGCGGTTATTTTAAGTGCACGGCCTTCTTAGCGAAGAATAGGACGCGACACGCAACTTTCCACAACAATTGGATCTCATAGGAGAAAGGTGTGTAGAGTGTTGGTGATTTATATACGTTAACGAATTCTTCTTAGGAGCCTTTCTAAGGGTGGTTGGGTTGAAGTTGCAAATGTCACGCCACGGATTTAGGTGGAAATGATAACTGCCAAGAGAACGTGCGCTTTCACAGCGCTACGAATGCGAACAACAAACCCTCTCTGTATCTATTTTTATATATATATGTATATATAAACTCGTATATCTAATATGTACGCTTACGGAATACGCGAAGCGAACTCTACCCCTGGTAACAAGAAATAGCAGTTTTACACGAGCGACGTGGAAATCACAGACACAAAGAAGATGAGAAATGGAAAACAGTCGGAGACAGCGCAATTGATTTATATAACCTCGTAAGTCAGCGTTCGTATAGCATCTTTCCCCGTTTTTAGCAACTTACGCGGTTCGAATTTAAAAAAAGACAACCCGAAAATTCGTACCAGATAGTACGTACCCGATTAAAGTGTACTTAAGAACAAGCGTATCGTCTCATTGGTAAAACACCGTTGATGCTCAATAAAACAATAATAGTGATATAATAATAATAATAATAATAATAATAATAATAATAATAATAATAATAATAATAATAATCTACTAATTTCGACGTATTAAAAACGTAAAAAGTACGTAGCTTTGAAAAAGCTCAACTGGAATATTGGTCGATGACATAATATTTTAATATTTACCACTACTCACTACTATTACTGTTTTTTTGTTAAACGTATATTTGTACAAATTTTTATAAAGCATACTTAGTGCACATCCGTACATCCGCACACACTCCAATGCAAATGAGCATTCCAAACTGCACATGTACACACAGACATCCTCTAAATACTAAAATTTTTACATTTACTTATCACGTCAAGTGTCGAGTATATATATATATATATATATATATATATATATATATATATACACATACATACATACATACTATACATATACTTACATATAGATACATGTACATTACTATTTTCATTATTATTTATTATCAAATCCTATTTGGATGAACGATATTTTCGAGTTGTGATAAATGATAAACAGTCATCTATACGCAAAATACAGGCAGGTGTACCGCAGGGGAGCGTACTGAGGCCCTGTACTCATTGTTCACCAATTTTTTTTTTAATTTTTTTTTTAATTTTTTTTTTAATTTTTTTTTACAATCTGACCCCCTAGGTCATTTAGACAAATTTTTGACCATGTAATAACGTGACGGAGAAGCACCCAGTGGTGCTCACCCAGCAGCTGCTACCTTAAACAAGGTCCAGAGGTTTATTACGCTTCAACCTCCTGGTGTCACTGGAGGTGTTCAGCAATCTTTGAGCCAAGGTATTAGGATGACCTTCCAGTCTAAGTACATGTCTTTGAGCGTACTGCTTTATAACATCGGACACATATGGAATATTCAAGTCTCTATGTAGAGTTGTGTTGGTTATGTACCAGGGTGCACCTGTCATTGTTCTTCATATTTTATTTTGAAACGTTTTGTAGCACCTTTATATTGGTTTTTTTGCACAACCCCATAGTTCTATTCCGTAGGTCTAGACTGGCTTTATAACTGCTGTATATACCAAACGCTTATTGGTCAATGAGAGAACACTGTTCCTGCCTAAGAGCCAATTCACTTTTCTAACCAGTATGTTAAGTTCCTTCTTTTTTTTGTCTATATGGTGCCGCCATGTCAATCGACTGTCCAGATGCATACCTAGATATCTAACACTCGGCTGAATAGGCATTGTGAGGTTATTGATTCTAACAGGTGGAACTATAACCTTCCTATTTGTGAACTGAACGTTAACGGATTTGCTCTCATTAACACCTATCTTCCATTTTTTAAACCATTGTTCCGCTCTGTTTAATGCTTCCTGTAGGTTATTACTGGCAATGTTCGGATCTGTGTTACATGAGAGTAAGGCAGTGCATCTGCAAAAGTGGCCGCGTGTACATCCCTAGTAATGGGGAAGTCGGCGGTGTAAAGCAAATACAGTGTAGGCCCCAGGACCGAAACCACACCTGCTAGAACAGGATGAATCTCAGAGAGCGCGTGTTCATAACATACCTGGAAGTACCGATCTTGCATATAAGAAGTAATCAGAAGATATAAATTTGGTGGAAGTAATAATTTCAGCTTTAACAATAGACCTTCATGCCACACCTTGTCAAAAGCCTGAGCAACATCGATAAACGCCGCCGTACAAACCTGTCTCGTTTCTAGACTGTTTTCAATTATATTTACTACCCTGTGCAATTGATCCATATACCCATAAATGAAAACGTATTTGTAGCTACATTTGCAGATGATACGGTAGTGATGGCATCTTATCGATGTCCATAAAATGCTATTTACAACATAGTTGAATGGTCGCATAGATGGAAATTTGTAATCAATAAGCAAAAATGCAATCACATCATCTTTACCAAACGACATATTGCGCGCGATAAATATAAAGTTACGATAAATTCTAAATCACTAATGCAAAGCGAGTCTAATAAATATATCGTGGTGTTTATTTGGATCAAACGTGTTAACCTGGCTGAAACATATAAAAGCAAAGAATATCGAGCTAGAACACAAGATGCAACAATTGTATTGGCTGATAGGACCTCGCTCGCAATTGTATATCAATAATAATTAATATCGTATAAAGCAATATTGAAGCCTACATGGTTATATGCAGCAAAACTGTGGGGATGTGCTTCGGCAATTAACGTAGAACGAATATTCAGCGCAGGCAGAATAAAATACTACGTTCGGTAGTAGATGCTCCACGACACGTCTCCAACAGGACATGACACACCGACCTACATGTGCGATATGTCGCTGAAGAGATTAAATCGGCTGTTCATAGACACTTATTCAACATCATCAAAATCCATTGGCAACTAACCTACTTAATGAGGAAATACCTAAAAAATTAAAACCGAAAAGAATCATAGATCTGATTTGAGTACAATGTAATATTACTCTAAAGCGGTTGGATTTTTGCTAATGGGCAAAACCTCCATCTCCTGAAATATATACCTACATAAAATCCAGCAGTAGATGATTGCATTTTAATCAGTTCTGGATTAGAAGGGGAACATTTTTTTTGCTACTACTAGTACTTAAAAATAAGAAAATTAAATAACTGGTTTTGTGAGACAATAGCGAAATAGAAAACGTAAATATCACTAAGACAAGGGGAGTGTGATAAAAATGTGAATAAAATATAATCGAGGAAATATTTATCGATGAAATACCTGGTCGTGCAAATTCCGTTAGCTAGTTCGAAGTTCTCGATGTTTCTTCACATCCGTAGCACCGAATCGAACAACCTATAAGAAGACGTACAAAGTCGAAATAATCGGATAAAATATTCGTTATTTAATAATGAAATAATAGCAGCAAATCTCTAAGTATAAAGAAAAAACAAAAAAACCTTAATATATTATTATACCAACGATTCTTTTTTGTATATGTACCTGTGTACAGACACCTAAAAATTCAAATTGGCAGCGAAACATTACATCGAACTAATTTAAATATCTAGGATCTCATGTACAGGCAGACGGTGGTGCGTCCAATGCAGTCCGTGACTGTATAAAAGCAGCCTGCAAAAATTTAGTTGTGTTGTATGCCCATACCGGAGAATGCTGGCCTACTTGTAAGCCGGAAGAACAGTCACTGGGAGTAATGGAAATGCGGATGCTCTGATGGACACTGGGTGTACGATTAACGGATCACATTAAGAAAGAAGTTATCCAGAAAAGAATCGATTACCGACAAACTGTATGAAAGCTGGCACACGTCTGAGAAGACAGAAATGGAACATTGCTGACACTGCTGAACAGATTAAAGGTGAACGGTAAGCGGTCGGTAAAAGAAGATGGTCAGTAAAGTTTGGGGTAGATCCATCGAAACGTGCCATAGTCAGCGGGATGCTAATAGAAAAGAAGAATATATATATATATATATATATATATATATATATATATATACAATGGCTACCTCGAAAACAGCTTTTAACGTTTTGGGTAACTCGAGTAACAGTTTCCTCGCATGGGAATATATGCATATGATTTGTATTCAGTCTTGTTTTTTGCATCTGTGATTTAGTAGTCTCGAGTAGAGTTTGTTTACATCGGAATACGGGGGTATGATTGATATTTCTACTTTTTTGTTGTGTTTGGATCTCCTATAATGGAAACATTATTAATTTTTTGTTAGAATTTGTAGTTTATTTTTAATGAATACGATTTATGTTAATTGCGTGATCCTGTTTTACTGTTGTTCTTACTTTTATTTTATAATTATTCCGTAAGCGCGCACGCTGTAATATATTCTGTAACTAAATAAATAAATATTTAATAAAATTTTATGTTGTTTAAATTAAATACGTATCATCGACGAAGCCTAAAAAAAATATCAAAAACGACGGGTGTCTTTTACGGAAGTTAAATAAAAATCTGACGCGATCCGAACATTATCATGCCCGGTTTAACCATTAACGAAAAATTACGTATACATTACGGCAAGTCACGCATCGTAAAAGTATACGCGTTTATTTACGCACGTATTGGCAAGTTAAACAGGTATTTCGAAAATGAATAGACAACAAAGTACTCATACAGTAAGATCACTGGTCAACCGATGATAGGATCGTCCCTCTTACGGATTTATTAGCCGGATACGGTGTTCGTTAATTTTTTGTTTTTGCCTCTTTCATATAGAGTAATCCGTACGGTTTGAAAGATGGAACTAGTCCAGAAATGACTGCCTGGACCAGCGCGGGCCTACAGACTGCTCCCGGATATTACCATTACGACCCAACCATCGCCGCTTACGGGTAAGTGTAGCTTTATATCGTATTCCGTTTAAATAAATTTGCAAACTCCAATTGCAGTTAGTTCGTCCGTAATATTTCGACGAACACTTCGATACGAATTTTATTTGTTCGATGTTATTATCCGCTTTTATAGTGTTTTAATAAAACGCTTATTTACCATAAATCCTATTTTATTAAAATAATATACATATATACGTGCAATTCTGATATATTTTACTTACAAAAACAAAAACAAAATATTACATTAAGGTCTCTTTCTAATATATACCGAGCAATAGTTCGATCGCTCAAGTGATATGTATATAATTAATTATAAACGAACAAAATAAAACACAATCACTAAAAGTTTTTAATCGCGAAGCTTTTCGACAGTTACGTCATTTTCAAGCGCGAACTAAAATTATTACATCAGTTACGTCATTTTCAAGCGCGAACTAAAATTATTACATCTTTTTAAAAAAAAAAAAAAAAAAAAAAAAAATGTAATAATTTTAGTTCGCGCTTGAAAATGACGTAACTGTCGAAAAGCTTCGCGATTAAAAACTTTTAGTGATTGTGTTTTATTTTGTTCATTTATAATTAATTAATAAAATCACTACTCTCCAATATATTCAACTTTTGATATATATATATATATATATATATATATATATATATATATATATATATATATATATATATATATATGTATTCAAAGGGAGCACAGTGACGCTTATTAATTTTTTTACGTGTTTCAATAAAGTACTATTTCGTGCATAATCAATCGAATTTTTTGTTTTTGTCTTTTTCTATACCGTCATTCTAAGATTTCACACGTCATAATTTTCCATTACATTAGAAAAATATATATTTTCGAAAATTAAGTAACTGTAAAAATAAAAAGAAACAATATTTTAAACAATATGTTTTTTTACGGATAATCTCAATTATAACTAATAACTATAAATAATATTAAAATAGCAGTACACCGTGGTTGCTATGATTTGCGGGAAAATTTTCATTAATATTCTATTCATTCGTATCAATTGTTTATTAATTTACCTCGAATAGTTTCAATAGTTTTTTGCGAAAGTATCTTATTACCGGTAATCCTAATTTTTAGAATCGTCACCTTTGCGACGAGATTCTCTTAATGAGTTTTCGTGTATACAAAAGCGAAATTAGATGTTTATGCAAAAGGAAGATTGCTCATATTCTTAAGTTGTTCTCCTTCGTTCGAAGTTTGGCGATCATCTTATCTAATTTTGCTTGGAAGTTGCAGCCTCCTGTAACTCTTCTTTTCAGCATCCATACTAATTCCGCATGTCAGCTAGCCATACGATGTTCATCTTATTCCTGGTCTTTTTCTACCTTCTATCTGACCATTTAGAACAAGTTGAAGTAGGTAGTATTTTTCCGAGTGTCTGGATATGTGACCGGAATATCGGGGTTTTCTAGAGTGGATCGTGTGTACAACAGCTCAGTTTTCTTGGGCATTCGACGCAGGATTCAGCGTTCGTGACGTGATCTCGGTACGATATGTTCAACATGCGACGGTACACATACATTTCAAGTGCATCTATTTTTTCCCAATGTTTGCGTAAGCACCCAGCTCTCCATGCCATACAACCGACCAGACATAACAACGTACAAGGCGCAAAGTCGTTCCTTGTCATTATGTTTTTCATATGTAGGAAAACTTTCTCGCTCTTTCTATCCTCGTCCGTATTTCAGTTGACTGATCAATATACTCATTGAACCAGGTGCCAAGATAACTTAGAGAACCGGTCTAGCGGACAATCGTTTGCCAGTAATTTCTTCTGTTTAAGACCTTCCTTTTGATTTCTTGTGGACTATCATCCATTTTGTTTTTTCAGTGTTTATCTGAAGGCCTTCGGAGCTATTAACTTCTACTACTCTGTCTAACGTAAGTGAAGCGATCAACTTGTAGACGTTATTGTTTATACCAATATCTTTTGCGATTTGCATTAATTTCCCGTGTCTTACGTAATCGAACGCCTTACAATAATCAATGAAATAATAATGAAGATTATGGTTCACATCGCGACATCTTTAGGCTAAAATGTTCAATTAACATACTGCTTCTCGTGTGTTAAATTCACTTCTGAAACCAAATTGGTTAGACCCAGAATTTACCTAATTTCTTATAGACGCGAAATTGGATGATCTTGAGGAAAATTTTCAAAATAATGTGGCACATAAGACTTATTGTTCGGTAATCTTTACACTCAGTTGCATTTGACTTCTTTGGCAGTGTAATGAACATAGATACTAGCCAATCGTTAATATTTCAACTACACAGAATTGAGTTCAAGAAGCTAATTAAGAATAATAATTCGCTCTGCATCCTGTCAGGGCCAGTTGCCTTTCCGTTCTTCATATTCTTGATTTCACGTTTAAGTTCCTCGGTTGTAATATCATTTTCAGCATTATTAGATTGAGTAGATTTTTGGCTATAGTTTTCAGCTACAATATTCCCATATGGTCGTACACCATGTAATAGTTCTTCGATGTAATGTTTCAGCACTTCATCCTGGAATCTTTTCAAGTATGAGATTACCATTTCTGTCTTTCAGTTTTCTACACTGATGCTGATTTAATTTCGGTTAACTGTTATCAATTCTTTATACAAAGTTAGAAATTTTTTCAGTATATAAAGTAAGTAAAGACTACCCAGTAAAACACAGCTGACTAATTTTGACGGTTACACTACGGGGTGTTTAGACAGATGTACATCGCGAAATTACTCTAAAAGAAATAGTAATATTTGCTTTTTAGACGATTGTAACTAATTTTTTTGATATGTTTATTAGAGTTGAGACATTTTGTCATCAGTCGAACATTCATGTATTACGAACATGAATAATTTTCTTAGTTTTTCTGTACATTACCACGTAGGGAACGCTGCTATTGAAAGGGTTATTGTATATTTATTATAGTGAAGGTATATTTTTAAATTTTAAGAAATTAACTATAGCGTTGAAAGATTATAATAATTCATATGTATATTTATATATTTATATATTTACACGTGTATTTATATAAGTTGAGGGGTCTTAAACGATGTGTTCATTTTTTGTTTATTTCTATTTTTTATTTTTTTGAGGAATTACTGTAGATTGTATAAATATGCGTGTTTAATAAGTCAACTTCAGTAATAATGAACCAAATTACCTGTTAGTGCTAGGTAACCGTAAACTTTAATATATATTATAAAGTATATATATATATATATATATATATATATATATATATATATAGGTAAATGCAGGATGTGGTGATTATGTAGGCGATAAAATATGGACACATAAATGTTGCATTGTTCGTGGTCTATACTATTTTAAGGGGAAAAACGGCCTACGAAATTATGCCAGTTTCCAACGCGAAAGTTTAATTAAAAGTATTAAAAAATCATCCGTTCCATAACGTATCGATAAACATCTTAACGCTAAAAAAAATCATTACGGTTGTTTCGCGTATATATATATATATATATATATATATATATATGTGTGTGTGTGTGTGTGTGTGTGTGGGAGCGTGTGATAATATCGTATACGCGTTATATCGCTTAAGATCGTGAAGAGCGGATAAGCCGCCATTTTGGAATGCTAAATTTCTTCCAACACGTCCTCGTAGTAGCCGGTTTAAATTTAAAATACGTCCTCTATTTCGTTAAGTTCCTCATTTCTTTGTTTTTTAAAAATAAAAAAAAATTAACACCCCCCCAGAGAAATTTTGAATTTATTACTGAATCGTCGTTAACCCGATCTGTGCAAATATCGATTTATAATTCACCCGATTATTGGGGGCGGGGGGAAACTTAAAAACTTTCCGATGATCATATTCTTTCGATAACCGTATCTCGCGCGATTAATATTCGAGCACGTTATAATAAAATATTCATTATAAATTATAAATGTTATTATGTTTATTATAACATTAAACAATGCCGTTTCCTAGGCGAATTGTAGATAATTTTTATAGATATTTTAAAAAATTAATACATTTCGCGGCGTCAACCGATAAATGAAAAATTTTGTTTTCCTCTACCGTATACAGTGAACAACATGGCGACTGAAAACGGTTAATTTAAATCGTTTCTAGAACATTTTTTATCCAAATAAAGATTTCTATAAAATTCCAGTTGGATCAGTTAAAGTTACTAACACTTTTCGAGGAAGTGACTTATTAGTTATCTAAAAATAAAAATAAAATTTACACGTATAAAAAGTATTAAGATTACCCGCTCGTTCTGTGATAAGCCTATAAATGACTTCGTTAAGGGGTACATTTCATTATTATCATATATATATCGTATTAAAAAACGGATAAATAATTTTTTCCGTCTTCCCTTCAAATTTAACCATCTATATAGACCACGTGAAAACTCATTTTCCCCCTTCTTCATAGCTAATGCGTTTACTTCCTTCTATCGTCCGTACGTCCAATTCGATTACTTCTGGTTCGTTTGAATCGGTCGAATTTTTAAATTTTATTTCGAAATTCTGTCATCTATTCGCATTATCCATTTGCATTTCATCGATTCTTTTTATTTATTATTAATATTTTACGTTTACATCACGCACCGTCCTTGGTGTTACAATATATTATATTTATCCGACATACATTTATATATAATATATACGTAATACACACACACACACTTAGAAAACTATAACAGCAGAAACAATATCAGCATTGCTATGCCCTCTACTCTGTGTAACATGTATGCGAATTAAATGTACTTATCTTCTTAGATTATGTACACTACGAGTAAACCCGCTCATCTTTATGTAACAACTGTTTGTAATTTTCTCCGATATCACTTTATTATCGAACTTTCGTTTGTATTTGTTTGTTTGTTTTTTTTTTTAAGATTTCACTCATACCGGTGGAAAAGTTGATAACACTAATTAATTTAGAATATGTTGATTTTTATTGGCGTGTGGTTTGAACGAGAGCGCGGGAAACGACCATTCTGCGTAAAATCTGTCGCTGCATTTGTCGGATTATATCGGAATCACTTAATGTTTTTATCATCTTATACGCGAATAATTTTAGAAAACACAGTGAGATTATACTAAAATTTACCGTTCTGTTTGTTTCTTATATTGCCATATATAGCGAATACTCGTCGAGTAAATTGGGGTTAAATGGTTTTGGGGTTTTGCGCCCTTTTTACGGCCCCTATGATAAATAAGAGGTTCGGATTGGACTTAAAAGAAAGTAGACGTCGAGATTTATAATTTATGTCCTAACGTAAATGTTTTAAAAATTAACCGGTAACGAGAAATCGCGAGTTTAAAATTTGATTTTTGATTTTTAAAAAATTTTTCAGGCATAATTGGTCAGCGGGTTAGTTTCTCTCTCTCTCTCTCTCTCTCTCTATATATATATATATATATATATATATATATATATATATATATATATATAATATATATTAATCATCAATGTATATTAGGTTTTTGCGCTATAAATCGCTTAAAAATGGAGATATTCGACGAATTTAATTTATATATATAACACGCGCGTATATAAATAACCTTTTATAGCGGCGGGCGTGCCTTAAGTTCAACAGCAACTGCAGTATGACGTCATTTCGACGAATTTGGTTTTATCCGATGGCAAATTTCTATAGCAAAAATTAATTTCAGGAAAGCGGGCGTGTCTTAAGTTCAACAGCAACTGCAGTATGACGTCATTTCGACGAATTTGGTTTTATCCGATGGCAAATTTCTATAGCACAAATTAATCTCAGGAAAAATATATATAAATTAACGATATTTTTGTTTTATGTAGACTTCCCACTTGCGGAGCCCATTCAAAGGGCGGGTTTGGCGAATTTTAGTCGGATGGATGAAACCCAACAGCTTCAGGCACTACCCCCGTTGGGTAGCAACCCCCTTGGGTAGCAGAGGCGGATAGAACTAATAACGGGAAAATTAATCAATCATAAACTCGAAGTTGGTGTACAGGCGCTAACGATTAAAACGATGCGGATCTGTTCGTTTATTTTTTTAAGATGCGTTTATAGTTAAATCTAATATAGTTATCGAACGTAAATTACGCAATTTTACAAAACAATGTTTTCGATGAAAGTTATAATCTAAGCGAGCGTGTATACAAATGTAAAATTAAAAGATTAAAGTTTCCTCTTTAAGAAAGTACAAAATACTCAGTTTAATACGAATACAGGTTTAGTTTAAAAAAAAAAAAAACAAAGTAATATATCGTTCTTTCTCTCTATAGGGAGTAAATATTTTTCTCCCGGAATTAAGTTTACATATACGAATAAAAACGTTAACACACGAGCGTCTGCCTTTATACAGCTCTCAGTCGTATATATACGACCTGTGTGTGTGTATGTTAGTATATGTATCTGGATAAAATGCATTTAAGGTCAGGGAACTGGAAGAAAGCGAATGGCTGGAAAATAGGTCTCAATAGTAATAAGGGAAAAGGCATTATTAGCTCGGTTAAGTGCAAAGGAAAACTTTTATAACTAAAGTAACCTCCCGTTGGCTGTAGCCTTGTTACTGAGCGCAGCCTAACTTTCCTATTGTAGTGCAAGTCAGTGTGTTTTAACAAGCATCAATTATTCTCCAACGGAATATATATATATTATATAAATGTATATATATATATATATATATATATATATATATATATATATATATATACACAAAAGAATGTAATAGAGCAACCGACGACCTTTGTAGAAATGTTCAACCGCACACGTGCGGGTTAGCAGCGATTTCACGCGCTCGAAACTACCCTTTCCTTCGGAGACTGTTTCCTTATTATCAAGCCTCAAAACAGAAATTTCCCCAGTACGACTGGAGACGAATCGTGCGAAAAACGATATAAAACTATTAATGGAAAAAAGAAAAAAAAGTCTGCGGTTTACTTTCGTTAGTGGAAAACAACTTCGAACGGTACGAGTTTTCCAATTTGACTTTTTGTTCTTTGGTAATTTTTTTTTAATAAACTCCAGACGAATAGAAAAAATAAAACTGGCAGTTTATCTACTCGGAAAAACTCTCAACCGCCGGGAATTCATCCATTATTTACCGATTTTTCTTCCGTTTCTTCAAATTCACCCCTCCCCCAATTTCTTCGGCCACACATTGCAGTACGTATAAATTGTAGTACGACTTAGAAAAAAAGAAATTGTTAAGATCGAATTTAACCTACGTTCTTTTTCGGATTTCGTCAATAATGCAGTATCATCTGCTACAAAAAGAAACGAGGGAGTTTAGAGTAAACGGGATAAACGGATTGTTAATTAATACCAAGATGAATTAAGATCGTCCTTAATTGTACCAATCTCCTGTCGTGAAAGAGTGGATTCTTTTGTTTATTTAAGAGGCTCTTTGGATGAAATAATAAAAAAAAAATATTTAGACAAGACCGCGATAGAACGTTTTATGGGAAACTAATAAAAACGTTAATTTTCCCGAATTTTCTTATACGTAGCCGATGGACACGGTTAAAAACTAAGCAACGATGCATTGAAGCATTTGAAATGTGGATACGGCGACGAATGTTTATCGTGGACTGAAAGAAGGACAAATCTCTCAATACGGACAGAAGTGGACAAATTGATATAATTACGCAGACTGCGCTTTGGACACATTGTAAAAGGAGAAAATCTGGAAAAAGTATTCGATAATAGACAGATAGACAGACTCGATAGATTGATGGCTCGCAGAATCAATTTTGGTACGCTAGCAATTACAGCTAAGAACCGCAATAGTGTTGTAACGATCGGAGTTGACTGAATACATAATAAATTTGTATTATCCACGTAAGCCTTAAAGTTTAAATCCGGAAGGCAGGCTGACACGTTATAAAGCGTAACTTGTGAGATTTCCCGTTGATATTCGAAAAAGCGATAAATTAAAGTTTCGACTTACGTATTCGGAATTCGATATTTAGTCGAATTATCGCAAACCAGCACGTCTAAATCCGTAATCGGTCGAAATAAAACACGGGTATTTTGTTTTTAACATGGAATTATTAAAAATAGAAAAAGAATTGTAGTAGGGATAAATTCACACTGTTCAGTTTTCTGCAGGTGCTAAGTGACGAATTGTTCGTCTAGCAGGTTCATGCGCGTGTTTGTTTATATAAAAGGTACGGATTTTTAATAATTCAGTAAGCCTGTACGAATATGCGGATTACTTCACGTTAACATTATTATACTAATGCAGCCTTTATTCGCGCAGTGTCGCTTATAGCCGGTTTTATTCATTTTAATTTCATATATACGTAATTAAAGACAAAACATATAATTTCATCGTATCATTATTACTATTATTATTAGTTTTATCAATTTATTTATTTGTAATAATTTTTATTTTCTATTTCTTCTTTTCGGACTCACTTTTTAAAAGTTACCGGTGTATTGTATTGAAATTGAAATAAGTTTGATTAAATTTGATTTTATACGTACATGTATCCTTAAGATTTTATACCTTAACAGCTAAATACAAACAAACGACTTTACAAAAATAAAGAAATAATAAAGAACATAAAAGCCAAATAATAATTAGAAAAATTTTAAAGTACTATTAAGTCGTGTATCAAATTTAACGCGTATAAAAATCTTATAGTGTATATATTTTTTTTATTTTCCTTTTTATTATTTTCAATATGCGCGCATAGTGCTATAAAAGTAAATGTGATGAAGGAGCAGGAAAGAAGCAGATACTGTTGACGGTCTATTGACAACAACTTAGGACATATCTAGGAGGAATGAGAGGACGACGAGTATAAGATTATTTCTTTTCAACCGACGACCGATAACTTCTATTGTTTTCTAGAAAAGACAATATAACAGATCATATCGCTTCCGCGCATTCTTAATTTTATTACTAATGCGTTAGCAACAGGTAAGTTTCGTATCAAGACAAAAACCGAGGCATTCAAAGTGGTTAACTAACTTGGAGGATGGATGCCCCATCTAGATAGACCGATGGCGTTAGCCCTTTAAGCAGAGTAAAATTAATGCGGTTTGATTTTAGTTTGATTAATCTTAATTCTCAAAGAATGAATGATAGTTAAATGGTTTCCTGAAGTTTATTATATACAATAACCGGGCCAGAATCGCATGACAGAATACATATGTCGTCAGCAAAAGTAACAATGTATTGGAACTTCTGATTGAATAATACTGTCTTGTAAATATGTGTTTATTATTAAATAGTATGGTGGATGAATGATATCCCTCAGATCGAAAGTCTTGAGAAATACTGTACAGACATTGTCAACAACACGGTGACATTATTGTATAGTTGAATGACTATGCCGGAATCCAAATTGGCCAGAAAGAATTAATCCCTTTTTTTCTAAAGTTGGATATATTCTACTTAGTAGAAATTTTTCAATAATTTTACTAACAATGGAAAGTAGGCTGATAAAAACTACTAATTTAATACAGATCTGATCGTATTGAAAAATCGATCGTAATATAACGATGTTTATATTTAGTCTGGAATGTAGCTGCCGAATAAATCTCGAACATAGGTAAGACTTTATGATTAGTATGAGATATCCGGGAAATCCGTAATGCAACATATGATATACAATTCTATAGTGTCAAATAGTATAGAAGGCTTTCTCCATGTCTAGGATTAATAAATCCGACGTGTTTGGTAAATTAAATTAGTCCGCTACATGATCAGTGAGACGTTCTAATTGCGTATTGGTTAACAGTTGCGGTCTGGATCCAAACTGCGTTTCGCTTAAACACTGTGTTCTTCGGAGTATGTTTTTAGTCGATACAGAATCTTAATTTTACTTACATTACTAATTAAACTTTCGGGCCTGATATTTTGCATACATATCTTAGGAACAACGATGTAGGTTTTCCATATATCCAGTAAGATATTGTATTAATTATGTTTGAAAAAATCTAGTAATGCAACGTAATCTTAATATTAAAGCGTCATTATTATAAGTGGTCCGGAAATCAACGATTCAGGATTTGGCGGGGTTTTTCCGGATATTTAATTTAATTTTAAATTAAACATTCTAAAGTTTCGTATGCGCGATTTAGTCGATTCATCATATTTTCCATCATTACATATAGTTAAATACGTCATTTGTACACAAACACACACACTGTATATACATATATTTGCGAGCGTATAAATATAAAAAATATATAATCAAATATGATATCTCCAATCCTGTCACGACCGATATAGATAAATTGCTTATTGGCTATGTAAGCCAGATTGAAGTTATATATATACACATATATATTAACAATTTGACAATGCTAAATAAAGGTTATTATTATTATTATTATTATATATATTATGCCAGGTCCAGCAAATTCATAAACTATTTTCTTTTTTTTTTTTAATACAGCTACTGTAAAGGATAGCCGCTTTATTTCTGCAATCTCAGATCTAAACTAAATAAGCAGTACTCCCATAAATAGCTTAACACACGCAGAAGAATAGCCTAATGACTAAACTCTGCTAATTGTATTAATCGGTAACGACCAATCGGTGAGGTTTGATGAGTTAACCTTCTGAGGTCCAGATCAGTAG
Organism: Coronaproctus castanopsis; assembly: GCA_032883995.1. Taxonomy (NCBI): domain Eukaryota; kingdom Metazoa; phylum Arthropoda; class Insecta; order Hemiptera; family Monophlebidae; genus Coronaproctus; species Coronaproctus castanopsis. Next base: position 98,594,641 of record CM065052.1, read on the forward strand.
ACAAAAGTGCAGATACCACCGGATTCGGATGATAAGAAGTTTCTGATGTCGAGCATAATCGTATATTACTTCATCGACCCATTTGATTTGTAGATCTACTTGGAGTGCGTCATTTCGTTGAAACCAACGAGCATTCAATTTATTTCGATCTGTTTGGATTACTTTTCGATTCGATTCTTTAGCATATCATTTGTATTCCGTAAGTTCATATTGGATGTATAACAGTTTTATATATTAGGAGCTCGTTCTCTAGCTTCATTTTAGAGCCATATCCAATCAGCCAGTACATTTGACGTATAAACTACTTTTTGCTCAAATTTGGAGGTACGGTATTGAAATATATGGAGCAGAATCCAACAGTAATTTGAAGCGAGTGCAACAGCTGCAGTCAAAAGTTCTCAGGATAATAGCAGATGCTCCGTATTACGTGTCAAACCGGACTCTACATACCGATCTTCGTGTACCGTATGTACAGGAATATTATAAACATCGTTATATACGATTTTTTTACGATACTAAAGAAAACGAAAATGTTTACATAGCCGATATCCATCGACCAGAGGGCTTCCAGGATGTTCAGCAAGAAGACTTAAGAAAAAGCAGTCGAGAGATATTTAAGGCTTTATCCGTGTTAAAGTTACCTCAGCGTGCTTTAGTTGTTAAGTAAGCACATAACTGATAAAAACAGTCAAGATGGCGGTGTCACTTGTTGGCGCTAGTTAATAATGATCATTGATGTATAGTAACTATGTTGTAGTTCTATCATCGGTGTTGTTTCTCCTATTGGGGATGAACAATATAAAAAACAGTTACGTCATATGTAATATAGATAACAGTTACGTCATATGTTATCGGCACCAATAGTGGTCGTCAGACCGGAGTGGTGTATAAAATAAAGAAAAAAAAATAAAATAAATGATAGTAATCGTGGAAATTTTTGAAAATTTCTGAAAAAATATTAGAGATAAGATGGTGTAAATAAAATTAAGAATATATTATCTTAATTTACACCTAGTGGATTTCTGTAATTATTACAAAATATAATTGCGACGTCGTATTAGAACGCGCTGAGTTGTATGAGCTATTCGGAATACAAACGTAATGAGTGTAAAAAAGATCGTATACCGAACCACATTCTCGAATAAAGAAATTGAACACTGTGACTCACTCGCAAATTATGAGAAATTTAATCACAAACACGAAACTGCAATATCGTTTTAAAGAACATTTACAACAAAATTCACTCAGCAGATTTACACGAGCGTTTAATAAAATAATAATAATAATAGTTATCATCATTATTATCGTAATCTACTCGATATTACGGGAAACTCGTGTCGTCTTTATCAAATAAAACCAAAATTAGGCCACCGGAAATATGCGCGACAACAAAGCAGCTCCGACATTACGTATATCCACCACTTCGCGACTAATATGAAATAATGAACTTCTTCGAGCGCGACGTTTCACGGCATTCTTCTAGAGTGCAAAAGGTGTACTAACACTCGAAAATAATATCATCCTAACAATTAACCATTAAAAAAAGTTACGATTACGAATATTATTCCTGAACCGGGTGTTATATCTGATTAATATGTCAGACATACCAGAAAACATTAACACTACTACATATTTGCTGACGACACCGTTATATTACCAACAACAGCATCGAATAAACTAGAACATTATATAGCAGATTTATGAAGGTGATTTAATTCATGCTAAATCAAAATTAATGAAACAAAATTATTCACATTAAACAAAGGCAAAAATGTGTCGGTTTATTTAAATAATAAATCAAAATAATTAGGATTATTGATCAACGGCTTACATGGAAGCACCGTTTATATAATAGCCAAACGAAAACAACTTCATTTACGTACAAACAGTTAAGCTACTTGGAAAATAATCGAAGTTATCAATTGAAAATAAATTATTTTAACAAAATAATACTCAAGCCGATATGAACACAACGGCGTGTAGACTTGAGGAACAACCAGCAATTACAATATTAACATTATTTAGCGATTCCAGGCTAAATTTCTACGCAGCATCTTACGGAACGATGACTTACACAGGGATCTTAAAATACCCACTGTTGAGTAGACAATAAAGCGATAGTTAGATCCGGCAAATAACTAGTGCGAATCCACTGGTAGTTGGTCTTGTAGACAGTGGCACACGATTCAAATGTCTTGGACGACGTAGTCAGCTGGAACTTATGTAATTAAAAATATAAGTTTATAGGATATATATATATACAAAATCTTAAACATATCAATTTCTAAAGAAACGCGATTAAAAGGAAAACAAACCGAATAATAACTTCGTCCGAGTGTGATATATATGAGGAATTTTAGTTCCGATCATCCCTCGATTTAATAGGGTGCTTTAAGTGAAATCACCTACACCATCTATTTGGTTGATGTTCGGAGTAACTATCATCTTTTCTTATTTATTATCAGGCCATAATGTGCACTGATTTCTTTCAATCTGTGCAGTAAACATGTTATATTTGTGGTACTCTTGTGGCTAATAGTATCGTCAGCATATCGGAGGTTTGATATTTTACATCCACCTACTGAAAAACCATCATTCCACTCTATGATTTCTTTACCATCATTGTAATATAGTACTTTCCTCATGATATATTCTGTATATAAATTAAAAAGAAGCGGTGAGAGCAGACATCCTTGTCTGACACCTCTTTCTATACTGAAGTTATCCGAATAAGTTGTTTTCCCCATTCTCACAGTAGCTGTATTCCGGTTATATAGTTTTGCGATTAATGAGATCAGGTGCTTTGGCGCTCCCATTTCCTCCAGAATCAACCATAATTTATTCCACCGGACACAGTCGAAAGCTTTATGATAAAAAACACAGAATCATTTCTGTGTTATATTCTCTCGTCTTCTCTATTAGTTGGCGCACATTGAGAATTTTTTTCCGGCCTGTTCTGGTGGGATTTGGCTTTCCAACAAAGCATACAGGCGGTTAAAAAATTATTCTGAGCATTACTTTGCTCGCACGTGGTATAACGGATATCGTTCGGTAGTTTTCACATTCTACGGCTGATCTTTTTTTGTGAATTGGGATATAAATAGACTGACACCAGTCTGCTGGTCACTGTCCAGTTTTCCATATAATATTACAGATCTTATGCATGGCTTCTCTTATTTCATTTCCTGTTAGTTTCAATATCTCGGCCGATATCTCGTCAGCACCTGTGGCCTCGTTATTCTTGATACTTCACTGAGTAATATATCTGGTTCTAGTTCATGTGTTTTCCATATTCCGCTTGGGTTTTCCGCATTTGCCTTGTCATTAATGTCTGATTCCTCGCTGTATAATTTGATGCAATATTTTTTTGCAAACTTCTGCTATGTCTGTGGAATCATTTCCCCATTGTCATCTTTAATTACTTGGCTAGTTACTTTAAATTTACGAGCCAGGAGACGTACCTTTTTGAATAGGAAACATGTTATATATATGTGCTACATTATTGCTCATCGATGAATGTATATAATTATCTATATATTGTACAATCAAACTTGCGCGTATGTGTTAATGTTTGCAATAAATAACTGTAAATACATTGGAAACATCTTAATAACGTTGCGTATTATGTTTAAATGAATTCGATTCGAATTTGAATTTACGATTTTACTACACATATCATCCCTACAGAGTTGATATGTTACACGTTCATTCCGTTTCTATTCATCATTTAGTTCTGCCCCGGTTACTATTTACAACGGTGTAGTGTTATCTGAGAAGCGACCTATTGCAAAATCTGCACACTTCGCTAGAGATTATTCGCTTGAATTTACTATATGCGAGGAGCACGTGCGCTAGAAATATATTAAAAAGATAGAAAGACTTCAGGGGGGGGGATAAATAAAAGTTAAAAAAAAAAACAGCTATCTGTTCGTTGTGACGAATCGCGATTATTAATTAATTATTTATCATACCGTTACGTATGATGTACGCTAAATGGTATGTTAAACAATAGAGGTAATAAATTATACTTAATTACTTTGTACTGTATACGCATAAATACGGAATCAGAGTTTATCGTATGTATGATATGATATGATTACATATATATGTATATGTATATATTACAGTACATGTGTGAACATGTTTTAGTATGAATAAAACAAGTACATGTACCTTATAAAATCAGTATAGACTATACCGAGTTTAATTGGCGATTTAATTAGCGGTTACGTCGATAAAATTAAACATTAACACACATTTAAAAAACACTTCGATTAAATATCGTGCTTTACTCGGTATTTTATTGTTTTGTTTTTTTATTGTTTTGTTTTTTTATTGTTTTTTTTTTATTGTTGTTGTAAAACCGCGGGTTTTTTTTTTTTTGGCAAAATATATTTAGGTACGAATGGCGTACTATTTAAAACCGTTACATACGTTATCATTACTTTAATCGTGCAGAATTTCCTTTCGTAAATTTTCCGGAGTTTATAAACGAAACGTCACAGTTTTAGACAAATATCAGAAGTAGGCCTTAATGTTTACTTAGGAATTTTCGATCGGATTTTTTTCCTTATAAAAGGTTAATATTATATATTAGCACGGTATTCGGGCGACGTTTCACAGCGGATTATTTATAAAGAGAAAAGTGATCCGAGAAAGAACGCACGAGCATTTTCTAGATGGTGTTATATAGAACGAAAAACAATACGTTATTTTTTCGGACTACGTAAACTGAAAATTGGCGCCAGAAATAATCGATACGTTTATTTCAGACTATGATATAAATGGGCCAAAACGTTAGTTTCGGCAAATATCAGAAATCATCAATTTTAAATTTAATCGACACATCAACTGACCGGAATAAATAATAGTTAAAAAATGCTTACGACGGTCACGATGTCTGAAAACGGACAACGTCTAAAAAGCTTATTGCCTGTTTCCCTCTCATATCTTGTGTTAACATCATTTATTTTCAATTTTTTCCAAATTCCACATCTTCTATATCGACTTTTTATTCGATTTTTTAATTCTACTTTTACTAATCCGCGATCGCCATTTCTGCTCCTGAAAGACTGAAATGTTACCTGTTTCTTATATAGCGAGAAATTGGTCTATCTCCGGGAGCAGTCTAAGTGTACTTTCTTCTGTCTGGTACTTCGAATTAATCACGCAAGGTTATTTTGTTTGCAGAAATTTATTAATCGTGTTAGTCTTGTATTTCTTATTCCAAGTCCATGTTTATCTTAATACGTTATTATCAACTATATTTCCTACAACTGCGTTAAAACATCCTATGACAATTACATTTTCGTTGTGCGCTTTACCGTAATTTGCGTTGAATTCAACGTCCATTTTCTGAAGAAGCTGGAGCTGTGCAGTCGTGAAAATTAGAAAAATAAAACCGACCTTCTTCTCGTCGATACGATACGTTTGTTCGGATGAGATAAAATTTCAACGCGAGGTACTCTGGCTGCTTTTAAAAAGGGCACTACGAAAGAGAGGACAAAGTCTAAAAAAATACGATAGGTTGTCGGAAAAGCTACTCTAGCCACCGAAAAGTGACGTTTAAGCTTAGTGACGACGATTTTTGATTATTTTAACGTTTATTATTTTTCTCGCGCGTATTTATTGTAATAATTATAAATTTATTTCGTGAAAATTTAAGCTGGCAATCAAGTTTACCGTCGCTATAAACTCCGTTTACGATCTTTCACTTACACGATCTAATATGTATAATTATAAATTTAACGATAATAACTAAATAAAATTAATCTAAATCTTTTTCATGCAATAAATTTTAATTTTTCTTATTTTTCATTTCTTCGATGGCTAACTTATTAAATTCGTTTTATATTTTCTATTATAATCTAAAACTATCTGTCCGTAATTACACCCTTCCAGGATATATTCGCGGAATTGCACTGTTTTCTATTTCTGCTATGCCAAAACTTTTTAAATATATATTTTAAAACTGTCACGACCATTAGTAAATTGCGCATTACAAAAATTTAGAACGATTATTATGGAGTCCGTTATTCGAATTAGGAAAATATCGATAATCCGTTACACATTCCAAATTGATAACGCTCTAAATATTTATTTAGTATGAACTATTTCGCGCTAATCTATTTTTTTTTCTCGTACACGAATTTTCTATTTTTTCTATATTCTTCTCGATTAAATTCGCGGATCGTAACAATTTTTGATGAAAAATATATCGAACCGTTTGTGTATTACTAAATCTGTGGGAAAAATTCCTCGCTATTATACTATCAATGTCCGGTACATAGTAGCTTTATACGCTTTGATCACATTAATTGTTATTATTTTGTGGAAAGATCTTATTGATGTTATATAATCTTTCAATTTTTTAACAATTATAAATTAAATTATTATCGATTTATTTAGTCTTCTTTATTCAATTCGCAATATTAAAAAGTACGTTTCAATATCATTTTTGCTTTTCAATTAGGAGCGTTCGTTATCTCATTAACCGATGTGTTATCAATAGAGGTATTTTACATTTTGCATTAGCTATCTCTCTCTCTGTTCACCTGGAATTGGTACTTCTCCTACTATTTCATGAGGACAAAATTAATTTTTTTCTCCTTCTTGTTTAGAAAAATTAAAATTAAAAAAAAAAGTGTATATTCGGCGTTAATAAATTATAAAGTATTAAAAACAGTATCTATCTTATCAAATAATCCGTTTAACCCGAATGAAGTACCATCGTTTGAATAGTGTGGAACTTTAGTTAATTTGGGTTTAATTAATATTTGAATGTAACTTAGTTAATTTAGGCTTTACTAATATTTTAATGTATTAATAATTAACTATGTTTAGTTAATTTGGGTTTTATCAATATTTTAACGTATTAATAGTTAACTGAGTTTCGTTAATTTGGGCTTTACTAATATTTTAACGTATTAATAATTAACTAAGTTTAGCCAATTTTGGTTTTATTAATATTTTAATGTATCAATAATTAACTAAGTTTAGTTAATTTGGGTTTATTAATATTTTAACGTATTAATAATTAATTACATTTTGTTAATTCGGGTTTATGAATATTTTAATGTTTTTTTTTTAGTTTTTTTTTTAAATATTATGTAAATCTCCATATGCCGTTTGTAACTACCAGGGTTATTAAAGCGTAAGAAGACGCGTGTTTAGTTTATATGTATACTAGGAGTCCGCTTTCTCTTGCAAAAGCCAGATTACTACCTATTGATTGAGGGTTGTTTGAGAATATTTTGTGTATCGGGCCCTGTATTTTGTGTTTTAGCCTGTGTGGTGTGAGTGTTTGGCAGTTGTAGATTAAGCGTGTGACTGTTGGTTCTGTTAAATGTCCGCATAGGGGGCAGTTTGTTGGTGGAGGGCTTTTGGTATAAAGGTAATTGTGCGATATGGCTGTATGACCCACATGTAGACGGTTTAGGGTACCATATTCTTTTCTGGTTGTGCCATCTGGAGGCCACCAAGGTTCTATGGTTGATTTTATGCTCCTAAGGAAGGTTGTTTGTGAGGTCCAGTCGGTGGTCCATTCCTGTTTGCTGTTATTCATGAGTACGTGTACTAATGTTGATGGATGTTCTGGTACTGGTGAAAATACTATAGACCGAGCTTCAAGGTCTACTTTATCACTACCGTGCATCCCGATGGGACTTGGGATCCACAGAAAGCGGATTTTCCATCCTTCCTTATGTAATGCGTGTAGATTGTGTTGGGTTTCTAATATTATGGTATTTTTATTGTCTCGACGGCATATTAGTTGTAGAGAGGAGAGGGAGTCTCTTATAACCAATGGTTTTCGACATGGAAGTACAGCTGATCTGATGTACTGAATACAGTACATAAGTCCATACAATTCTGCATGCAGAGAAGTGCAGCCATTGCTCAGTCGGATTGAGTGTAGTATATTATTAATTTGGTTAATAGCAAGCTACTGGTGAATTCTCGCCGCCTGCTGTAGATTTTGCTCCGTCTGTGTATACGTGTGTGTGTAATTGTATTTTTGAAGAGTGTTTATTGCCATTTCTTTTATATTTGTAGGGTGTATAGATTTATTTTGCTGTGTGAGAGATAAATATATTTTAAATAATCGTTCGTCGTAATTATCGTATGGTGTTTTCTGCGTTCATTTATATTGTAACGTACATATTTACATATATATATATATATGAGCAGTATCGTAAGATGCTCCGCTCACCACCACAACACCTTAAGTAGAATGATAACCTACCTATCAAACCGGAAGAAGATAACACCGGTAGTAAGTATGCACACCACACATCAGATAAGACTCACACAGCCACACAAAAATTATTGAAACACACACCACCAGCATCATTAACGTTTAACACTAACACACACGAAACCAACAAACCCGGACATCATGATAATAGTATAAACACCGATATCGATACCAGTAAGAACATAGATAATACCGAGTATAATAATCAGTTTCCCGCGATATGCACAGTTACAATTACATCGGACATATCTACCTCGCATAAAATAAACCGTTAATAAATACAACATCTAAAAATAGTGAAACATTTTCGAGTAAATTAAAACACACCACCCCCAAAACAAAAAAAATCACGCCGTTAACTGCATTTAATTATCGTACGAAAGAACAGGGATTAAATTTTCCCTCATCTATCCGTACACACTATACGCGATTACTTTGTCGCGCTGAAGGATTTTAATGTATTAACTAAGTTTAGTTAATTTGTGTTTACGAATATTTTAGTGCATTTAACTAAGTTCAGTTAATTTAGGTTTATTGACATTGTAGTGTATTGATAATAACTAGGTTTAATTCAGTTGGTTTTTATTAATATTTTAACGTATTAATAATTATTTCTAAGTTTAGCTAAATTAACTATCAGGATTATTTTATAAATATTTTTCCAGTTTGCTATTTTTTGTAATATTGCACATCTAAATTAAGTATTTTCCGACATTTCGTTTAATTTTTTTATTTTTACCTCTTCTATATTTTTCATAAATTGTATATATATGTTTACGTTTTATATTTAATTTTTTTGTGTGCGCGTGTGCGCGCGCCCATACGATAATGGCTTAATATTTGAAAAGCTTTGCTGTCTTTTTATTTACGAAAATTTAGTGATTTTTAATTACTTTTTTTTTTGTCGTTTATTTAAAATGCCATCAAGTACGAAAGTCCAGATACAAAGCGACGAAATGATTAATCGGATTTAATAATTCGTACGATTATTTAACGTAAACTAAACCGACAATCGCGATTAATAATAACGATGGTTACCAGTAGGTTGACCGAAAAAAATTTCAAATTAATCGCCTAACCGGTTTTTTTCTGACAAAAGACGAACGAGAGAAAAAGTTTTCGGACGATAAGCCGGATGAAAAGCTTATCCGAGGATGATGGTTTAAAATTAAGTCGATCTCAGACCGAATGACTTTGTAAATAATCCGGACCCCATTCACCAGTCAGAGTTTCCTCCCCTTAAAGAATGTATTCATTTTTTATTCGCGCGCTCTACGTGCTCTATGATGTTGTTGAAGTAAAAAGTATTTAATACCGTCCCACCGGGGTGAAAGAGAAATAGAAGCAGACAGACACGGTCAAGAGAAAGAAAAGGGGACGAATAAATAAAGATAGAGTTTTGGAAACTTTTCATATTTTTAGGACACCTGCCGGGTGATATCCAACAGCTATGAATACCGATATGAATATGATTAGTAAATTTTTTATTTTATTTTCATCTGTACACGTTTTTGTTTTGGTGGCCCCGATCATAACGAAGGTTAACGCCGAGATTTTTATCTGCAATTCACGATTACCACCGATGATTCGTAGACCGGACGTAGGCAGATAAATGATCATCTTAATTTAAAATCTTGCACAAGCTAACGTAGGATCTTTTAATTTCGTAGCCATATAGTTTCATCTGTATATATATATATATATATATATATATATATATATATATATATATATATAGAGGATCAAGAGATTATATAGAGACATATATACATTTTATAACTGTAACAACGTTGTATTTGGAGAAACTTGTACTGGCTTTTAACGTTACTTACGACGGGTAACTTATAAAAATCGTAATTCTATCAAATGAATTACAAACGGAAACTTTGTAAAACCATTTTATTTACAGAACGAAGCCACGTCAGATTAATATATTACGTTAAATTAATAAATAATTTTAAAGTTTTTCAGTTCGGAGTAAAGTAAGTTTCATTTTCAAAATTAATTTTTTGTAATATACTCTGACAAGAAAAAAAAAATAACCAACCACTGTCACTATATAGCGATAACTGTTTCGGGTTGTACACGCACGACTAGATTTTCATCTCATTTTAGAGAAAACCTCTTATTCGTGGCACAAACCGGCCAACTCTATCATCAGTCGAATTATAGTCGGTTCATTAGTACCGGCTTAAGAAAATAGCAAATCCGTAAGTGTCATCCCAAACCAAAAATTCATTATCTTTCTTCGGGAAGCAAGAATCGTTTAGACGACGTCCTTTAACCGGATGGGACTTTCTTTACTTCAATCGTCTATAATGACAAACTCCGAATTTTCCGGGTTGTATTTTTCTTATCATTAACATTAGAATTATATAACTGCAAGCAATAAAAACTTGCTGCAGAAGTTAATTCAAGAGGATTTTAATATAATCAATAATAAATTATTCGCGTTCAATAATAAGACGAAGTACATAATCGATACAAATCGGAACAAAATAGATATCGTAAATCTCACTTAAATATTAATAATGATACTCGCGTCTGACAAAGATCCAAGTGCAGCTAGTAACAAGTTGCAAAGTTATATAAATAAATTCAGTGACTGGACTAAACAATGGTTAATAGAAATAAATCCGGAAAAATCATCCCATATTACATTCAGTAATCGTCCTCAACATAGCCATAGAGTGTCTTTTGACGTTCAAGTTATAACAAAGTATGATCAAATCAAATACTTGGGAGTTTACCTAGACAGCCGACTAACATGGAAAACGCATATAGATAAGAAAAAAAAAAGGAGATAGAACTAAAATTTATAAATATGCATTGGCTTCTAGGACCTAGATCAGAAGTTACCCTAAGTAATCGGGTGCTTTTGTACAAAACCACGCTGAAGCCCATATGGATGTATAGTGCACAATTATGGGGCTGTGCAAAAAAGACAAATACGAATAAAATACACAGATTACAGAACAAAATTTTGCGTCTAATATACCGAGCTCCGTGGTATATGACGACCTATATAATTCACTCAGACTTGGGCGTACGTTCAGTACAAGAAGAAATACGAAGACTTACTAAAAAGCACCTCTACGGCTACGATATCATCCAAATGAGCTAGCGGTTCAATTACTACATACACAGCAAGACATCAGAAGACTGAAAAGGACGAAGATTACGGACTTAGTCCATTGACAAATAGGAGGACTCACCAAGGGGTGTGTCCTCCACACAGGTGATTGAATCATAGATACCATTTGTTAGATAGCCACTACTGGCTAGTCACAAATTTGGAAATAGAAAAAATATATATATATTAATAATAAACTAATAATCTACAAGTCAATCATTAGGTCTATTTTAACATATTCTTGTCCAGTTTGGTCTTCAGTCTCAAATGCTAGTTTTAATAGACTAGTCCAAAATCGATGTCTTATATGTATCCTCAATGTCCCCGTATACACTAAAATTTTCATATATGCATAATAGTACTCTGCAAGTACCATATGTAAAAGACTATATCCTCAAACTATCACAAAAAAATTTTCTCGCTTGTAGCGCACACCGTAATAATTTACTTCCAGACAATAGGAAATCACGATTCCAGGAAAGTAAGTATTACATATATACTAAGTATAAGCATCGACGCATTAAACATAACGTATTATTCTCATAACGTCATAATTTGCTTTCGTTTCCATTACAAGTGATATTACATATTCGTTATATAATTAAACTTATATTTATTATTTTTTAAATTACCGCTTTTCATTTGTGATGGTTTTTTGTCTGATTTTTCCATCAATATATATATATATATATATATATATATATATATATATATATGTGTGTGGTGGGAGACTTTATATTTTAATCAAAGATACTGATTTCTTTAAAAATGTTGCTATGAGAAGTAATAATCGTAGATTTTCTACATGGTAAAGGGACGTTATATCAAAAGGATGTGTAATACATGGGGAACCTAGTGAAATAAGATAAAGTTCAGGACGTGACGGAGCCACAGCAGAGCATTAAAAAAACATTATCGGGATTGCAGATTGCCTATTGGGATGGAGGCTTTTTCTTTAAGTTGTATCTGGAAACGACAGATTAGTTAAAAAATGATGTCCAAACCGCAACCTATTGATGAGTAGAATTATTAATCTTCTTAACGAAATAGAACCACGGGAGATTAGGAAAACATAGTTGAAGTTCATAATTGGCTAGAGGTGATCGACTAATGCTCTCGGTATACGTCAGTTCCCAGTGATCCTTATACTCTAGCTTTACAGACTGATCATTAGATCATGAATCAACAGAAATACCTTTATAATCCGGCACGCACAATTAGGACGCAAATATTCCCACACGTTCTAAATTATCAATCTCTAACATAATTAATCCGATTAATGTATCTGATGCATTTCATTCATTATCTATAGCTATCACCATACTTTTTCAGTCGGCAATAATAAGGTAATTCCCATACAAAATCCAAGTCCGTTAAACTTGATAAGTCTTGTAGTACTGCTGAATATTCAGCGGTAAATACTTGTTGACATAATTTGTACATGTTACTAATGTTGGAATGAACACTGCTGTTCCCGTGCTTCCCGTTGATTTTGATCCATTTGCGTAAATAAGGGTGTGTAGGAAATAATATTATTGAAAATAGCAAGGATTAGTTTAGAAGGAGACAGACTGTAGTTTTTGAGGGAAAAAGATGAATTCTGTTTATCGAAAAGGTGAAAATATGGTACCATAAATTGAGGAGTAGCTAGTGTACACGTGAGATGTATTCGAGATTCCTCCAATCTAGTTATAACTGAAGAGAGTAGAGGGCCATTTTGCTATTTAAAAAAATCTAGTTTGAATGAATTTGACTGAATGTATTGAACAAAGAAAAGCGATCAATATTTTTAGTACTAAATGACTCCATCTAAACTGTAAGGAAGGAATCTTGCACTCATTAATGATGTTATCGAAGTGCTTTTAATATCACTAATACACAGCCTAATGCATTCATTTTGCACACGATCCAACTGACTTCATAATACTATGGATGCGGTTGCATAAAACATGGAACCACACTCCAGTTTATAGTGACTTGTGGAGTAAAAATAAAATAAATGGGCCATCATCCCAGCGTTTATTATGTAAATTACGTAAAATGTTAATAGCGCGATTTATAGCCGTTAATAGCTTATCGATATGTGGGCGTTATGTTAAGCGTGCATTTAGAATGATTACTAAATATCAGAGTGATAAGCAGAACGGAACAAAACGCTCATTTTAGTTATAATAGAAAGGTTATTATATGAACGATATGTAAAAAATATTGCTGCGCCCTTTTCAACACTAAGATTTAACCCGAAATCAGAGAGACAATATTCGATTGGGCAAGATCAACATTAATGTTGTTACAAGGCATTAGAAAAACTTGTACTGGATGTAAACACAGCGATATTATCTACATAGAGTAAAATCGTCGAATTACAGCTTCGACAGATTCAAGATATGGATTTAGAGGAAACTCCTATACACTGTACGGTGATAATTGACCGGCATTGCGTTTGATGAAATACAACGATGTAGAAATATGTAAAATGCTGTAAGGTACGTAAATGAACGTTGTTATAAGCCTCCATAGGACCCAGAAAAACAATAATTTTGAAATATTTTTCACTAAACTTATTGTATATATTACCTAGCGGGTCACTAACACAAAGTAAGGAATTGTGATCTAACCGCCATTTAAAAACGTAAGGTAATAACCGATTCACAGATTTTCTTAAAACAAGACACTAAAGAAGTTGGTCAAAATTTTCCATTTTTCTTCGGAATAAGAACGACAACAAATACCCTTTATTACGAATGTCCATAAAGCGAAAAAATTATCTGGTAGTTTTTACAGTATCTCCAAAGATACACCATCATGGCCCGGTGCTGTCGATTTTTTCCGTTCTAAGATATAAGAAACCTCATCCTTAGTAAAGGGAGAAACTAAAAAATGACTGGAAATACCGCTGAAAGGTTGCATAACCTCTTCCAATTGAGGTACATGAGAAGAGGATTCGGCAAAGGAATACAAATTTTCATCGTTTTAATCGATTATAGGTAATACATCTGAAAACTTTTAATAAGCTCCATACCTTAGAAATTTGCTTCCTTTCTGCCAATTTAAATTCACGCTCGGCTAACGCGTTGGTTTTTTTCTAGTGTAGGTATTTTTCAGCGGTGCTATTACTCATGCATAACGCTCTACACGTTCACATCAATCTGACCACCAAACGTTTAAGGTGATGATATTGAGCTAGAAAGAGTATCACTGACAGCTTTACCAGTGGGTTCTCGAGCGCAATTTAGTTTATCACATTATTTACTTATATAGTTAAAATTATTTATATTATTTATCGGTTTGAATGTTATTCCCGATTGCGTAATTTAAGACGGTTATACTTTCTTAGATTAAGACTATTTATTTTGACAAAGTGGTTATAAATTTTTAACGTTCGTGCAGATATAAACATAGTCAAATATATACGGTAACTATTTTGTTTATTATGCACATTTTTCAATATATAGAAGTGTACTATTGAAATAAATTAATATTCAAATTGGAATATTACGTTTATTATTATTATCATCGACATTTCTGCCATTATATATTAAGCTTTAGCTTTATTATACAGAAGAAGTAAAAGAAAAAAACCATCTATTTGAATAAATATGTATATTAAAAAAAAATACAAAATAAGCAGACACAATAGGATGCGAATCTATATTATATACCTTATCAACATACATAAATTTTTAATCAGCATTGAGTTATATAAGGACGAAAAGTAGTCAAATTAAAATTAAGTTAGAATTGAACTGTTGTATATATAAGTATTAATAAACAATTTTAAAAAAAAAATTATTTACCTTAATTAATCGCTACGCGTATAGAATGGCACGCGTAAATGTATTTATGTTTAATTTTTAAATATAATATATATATAATATATATATGTTATTTGCATTTATGTGTTTAGTAATGTCAATTTGTATATCATTTATACACTATTACATACGTTCAAGGTATACGAATATGTAAGAATGTTTCGAGTGAAATGTATACGCGCTTTGCGGCTGTATGCTTGGGAATGTATATGATGTATTTTTGGCACGAGTGAGAAATAGGAGCGTGTTCTCGTAATATTTAGGCCATTTGTTTATTTATCTTAGAATTAAACAGAAAATAAACTTTAATTGAATTAATTGCTATTATTATTATTATTAATAATAATGATAGTACAAATATTTAGAGCGTTTCAAATTTTTTTTCAACATTTATCTACTTCGGACGTTCTTTAGAAAACTATATTCCAGTCCATTATATGTTATAGCACAGGCCTGTTACATTATCGGAACTTAATCCATAACAGAAATGGTTCCTTAGTTTAGTACGGCGTTAGGCACTATTAATCGGGCAAGTTTGATCGCGAAGTATGTGCAAATGCAGAACAGCAAGTCTGAAATTGATTTGTTCGCAAGGGAATTTCTATTCATGATTCAATTTTCCGAGTTTCTGTAAATTCTAACGAAATATTGAACTCACTTCGGTCTGAAAATCGCAAGATAAAATGATAAAGTGATAAATTTCCAGTGGACCAAATCAGATTATATGACAATACAGTGACTCATTAATTACATAAAACACCTACATACGCACATGGAAACATACACACACACACACATATATATATATACGTATATACATAAATAAGAATACATTTATACTTTTAATTTATTGATGGCAGAAGAAATTAAATCGATATAATTAATTATCTGCGTTTAAACTTTCATCGCTTTAATTTCTATCGCTTTATATTTTCGATTATCGCACCCACCAAAGTCTATTTCTTTGTGTCTAGTTTTCGTTTTCCTATTCTGGAAAACGTAAAAGATTAATCTTGCAAAACCCAACAACAAGATGACGAGACTCGACTTAGAAAGATTTACGACGACCGGTCGTTTAGAAAAATAAATGATGATGATAGTAATCTCGAAAGTTATTTCTTAACGGCCAAAGTTATAAATCAGAGAGTCAGAAGACGATCCTCTTGATATATATATATATATATATATATATATATATATATATATATATATATATATATATATATATATTGTCGAAGCAGATAACTGGTTAGTTAATAATTCTTGTACCTCGCTAGCCGATTTAAAGCTTTAATTTAACGACACGATTTTCAGCATTTCAGACTCTTCGATTTGGCAAGTTTACAAAAATTTAGCATAAGCGGAGACTGCGGAGTAATATACGTACTGTCGTCGGACTACACTCTTGCCTGGCCGATAGTCAACCCTACTATAGGTGAAATTTTAATTATTCTCCAATCACTGTATCGCTTTTCTACCTAAAACGATTAAATGCCCCAAGCTCAAAAATTAATGCTCCTTAATTTCTTTCCTGTAATAATTTATTACGGATCTTTATAATCTTTCACGATGCCGTACACACATGTACATATATACATATTTTATATATATATATATATTTCTAGTTAATTGTTGAAGCTGTACGAATAGATTAAATGATGGAGAACCATCTTTGAAAGTTTTTAAATAGAGCTCCTGTCTTTTTAACTTGATATTTTTTCTCTTTTCCAATTTCCCTTATTTATTTTATTTTATTAAAACTTCTTATTTTTCGTCGTCTATTCGTTTATGTAATTTATAAATGTTCATTATATATACATACATACATATATATATGGTCAACTTTCCTTTCTATTTTAATATTTTCAACATACTTCTTTTTCTTTAACTTTAAACACACACACACAATACATATATATATATATATATATATATATATATATATATATATATGTTTTGTATGCAATAAAAATTTATCGATGAAAAAAATTATAAACAGCAAGAAAATGCGCAGCATTGTTCATTAAACATATATAAATCATTTCCGATTTCAGAAAAATTGGTTCTGAATTTAATGAAGTAAGAGATTAGATTTGAAAATGGCACATTATCGTTTATTAATGAAG
Source organism: Coronaproctus castanopsis (assembly GCA_032883995.1). Classification (NCBI taxonomy): domain Eukaryota; kingdom Metazoa; phylum Arthropoda; class Insecta; order Hemiptera; family Monophlebidae; genus Coronaproctus; species Coronaproctus castanopsis. The sequence goes on from CM065052.1 coordinate 98,611,969, forward strand.
TCTGTCAATTAGTGAAAAGCAAAAGATTTCCTTGATTAAAATTTGTAAAGTGTTATTGGAATTTTTTTTTTAATTTGTCTCACACAAATCTTGTAATAGTATAATAACAATAATATGATAATAATCATCATAAAGGTAAGGAGTTTCCAGTGAAAGGTTTCAATATTCCATTTTCACGAGTGTGAATACTTCTTAATTATTGACAACAGCCATAATTTTTTTCAGTTACACCTAAATAAATTTCATACGTAGTTCCGCCAAATGTAAAGGGTTAAGTTATATACAGAGCAAATCGAGACGCTCTTAACGCTTGAAAGATCATAAAAACCTGACTTTCCAAAAATACAAATATTCGAAAACTTGGAAATATCAAATTTAAAAAAAAAACAACATTCCATTTTTGTTTAATTTATTAAATTCAAACACATGCAGGACATTGATCTTTTATTTTTGCATTTCAGGTTTTTTTTTTCCAAAATCACCGACCATTACGTTTATTCTATTAATCGTTATATAAGCAACATTAAATCATTCTAATTATTCGTTTTAACCTGACTAGAGCCTAGTCCAACATAATATTACAAAAAATGTTTTTGTCGCATAAATTTTCAACAAGTAAAAAATCTTGTCAACTACTTGACCTCTTAGAGAAACACAAAATTTTCGTATATATGTATAAAATTGTACCTTATTAAACAAGCAATTATTGCACCTCCTTATATATATATATATATATATATATATTTATTTATTTATTTATTTCAGTCATCCGGGAAACGTTTGTAGCGATTTGTATAAAATTTTATACATACACGTTATTTATTATGTAATTGAAAATGGCTATTGAAATTACGAATTTTGAAATTTTGTTTCCCGACCAGACTCTTAAAATTTTGTGCATATCAATTCGTTGACAATTTCAGCTCGATCGTATTAACAGCTTAGAAATTCGCTGTTTAATTAAAATTTTTATATGGCGAATACTGTTTCGATTTAATGTATCAGATTTTCTGGAAGTATTTTGTAATCTACTCACGAATTTTTTAAAGGAAAAATATTCGATCGAAAAATTACCACATTCATTTCAAAATAACATGTAGGGTGCCGTCTACTTCTGGTATATATTGGTCATCAACGTCAAAAAGTAATATTCAATTCGAGTAGATAATAATCCTGGAGATAATTCGCAATTTACATTTCAGAAGTTTTCGCTCATATTGAATAGGTAGGTGGAGGGGGATCATTTAGGTTTAAACGATCGTTATATTTCTTATTCTATATCATGGTTAATGTTTTAAAACTCTACCGTTAAATCCTTCTGCTTAAAAATATTTTTCCTAGAGCGTCGGATGGTGTTTTGAACTTTTTAAAATTTCCACCATAATAAACTTTTCAAAAATTATTCATTTTTTTTTAAATACTGCACTCTTTAACTCGACTCGTTTCAATTTCGTACGGTAAGTTATTTTAAAAAGTTTCGATTTTCTAATCATCTCTCTACATATTAGTGGGGGACGCGACAACTTTAATTCGACGAGTCTGTTCATTTAAAAGAACAGGGGTTTGAGAGTTAATTCTAAATATCAGTTTCCGATGAATCGAATAGCATCGATCTGATCTCGGGAATTCGTTTTATTAGATCGAAAACGTACGTTGTGTATAGAGAGTCGGTTCGGAACCGCTCACTGTGCGGAACCGTTCTGTATCATGTATTTCCTAGTCAGGCCTAATACGTTGGTAATACATCCAAAAACTTATGTACGGAAATAGCCGAATAAGTCAAATTTTACACGAATCCGAAGAATATTCTTGCTCATTCGTGATGATTACACGACGAATCTGTTATCAAAAGAACAAGTTTTTAATTTTTACAAAGTCATACGAGTCGAATCACTTTGAAAATAGACTCTTTAGAATCGGCTCACTCGGGAACTCTCTACTATATATATAACGGCGTAATTTTCGTTTAAATTTTATTTTCATGTGCAGTGTCCATCTTTTTTTTTCGTCGCAAAGTTCATTTTCGGATTATTCTTAATTTATAATCAGACCGTTACCTACTTGACGCGGGTACGCTTGTTTATTTTTGTCCGTTACACAATCGAGGATTGGTGTCGTTGCTAGACTAAATAGATAAACAGATAGACTAGATAGAAGAGTAGGCGCTAGTTGTCTTCGATTTAATAATTTATCGTAATTTTCGCCGTTTTTCTTTCACGATACATTAAATAAGTTCTTAAAGAGAATTCTATTTTAAACGAAGATAAATCTTATACACCGTCTAGATCATTACGCGTTGTTGACTAACAACATTTCGCTAGTCATCTGATTCATCGGTTAATATATACGTAATGTGTTCTTTCTTTTGATACTCGACGCTCTATTGACAGTTTCTATTTCCTTCGCCCGTAATATATTAACATTTTTAAAACGAACATAAAGTCGCCTGCCAGCCGTAATTAGAAATACGATTCGTCACTACTATTCGATGAAATTAAATTTACCATCGAAACTCTAATCTATATATCTATGTCGTCGGAATAACCGGGTGGCTAGAGTATGTTCTTCTATAGGGAAGGTACTGAGTTCGAATAGGATCGACAACGCAAAAATTATCATCAGAAAATAAAAATATAAATTAATATTATTATCGCGTGCAATGGCAAACCAACACGCACAACACAGTGTGCGAGCTAGTAACAATAGAGTACAACACTACAAAAAAGACACGCGGGGTTGCGTTGTATCGTCATAACAAAGCAATTGAGTGTCTACCTACGCTAACGCCGTATTGTGATTGCCTTGTAAGCTACTTACATTGTACAACAAAATATGTATGGGTAAGTAGTCACCTACCTCTGATATGGAGACAGCACATAATGATGAGTATATATATATATATATATATATATATATAGACTGTATCTTCGTTGGATTAGGTTAGAAAGAAAACTCTGGGGCAACACTAAATCGTAGGAAAGAGTATCACATATTATTATTATTATTATTATTTTTAACTAAAATAAATTTCGTTTTTACGATGACCGAACAGATACAGAGGAGCAGAAAATTTTATTTTATAATATTATTAGGCGATAACGAACATTAAATTACGGAGTTCGACCAGCAACCTAATGAGGAATGACGTAATAAGAGTTATTAATTTTAATTATTTTGTTTCCCGTTGACAGGTACGGCACGAGTTACGATCTCGCAGCGCGGAGGAAAAACGCTACCAGAGAATCGACGGCAACGCTAAAAGCGTGGCTGAGCGAACACAAGAAAAATCCGTATCCGACTAAAGGAGAAAAGATCATGCTAGCCATCATCACTAAGATGACGCTCACTCAAGTGTCCACCTGGTTCGCTAACGCCAGACGAAGACTGAAGAAAGAAAACAAGATGACTTGGGAACCGAAAAATAAAACCGAAGATGACGAAGACGCGATTCTATCCGATTCGGCCGATGATAAAGATAAAGATGATCTATCGGTCGAGGATGGTGATACTGTCAGAATGATGAAAGATAACACCGTAATTAATAAAGGTAAGATGGTATCGTTTGCTGTTCGAATAAAGTGTGGGAAAACAATTTCTCACCGTTATCTGCATAAATACATAATATAGAAATATATCTATCCTCCTTCTACTTATCTCTATCTAATTTGTACATCTCTCTCTCTATATATATATATATATATAATATATCATCATCATCATCATCATAATTACTTAATTTTGTCAAAATTGGCTAATTGACATGTCAGAATTCTCCGGATAACGCCATTTTTTTTTCAAGTATATCCTGTTGCTTGTACGTCGTATCGTATCCATAACGCTTTATATTTTCCCCTACCAGAAAAGTTTCGTCGCTTCGTCATTGAGCTGTGGAGCCCACAAGCTGTCAATTGTTATTTCATCTCCTGGTAGTGGACATCTGAATAAGTGTTTATGGTCTTGTTCCTCCCCCGCATTCGTATTTTGAATCAGTATCTAGTCCCCATTTTTTTAAATTTTCCTTTGTACGGTCGCATCTTGTTCGTAATCTATTTAGGATTTTCCATTTTTTCCAGCTGATCGTGTTGTGTGGCAATATGCCCTCGTCACCAACCACGTCCAGTTGTTGCGATAGTTCCTTACGGTGTTTTGCTGGCTCGTGTAAAAGTCGATCTTTTCCCTTCTACGATGTCTTCAATTATTCGTGTTAAACGTTTATTGCGACTGAAAATATGACTTACCCATTTGTTTGTTCTTTATTTTAATTTTCCTAATGAGCTTCTATGGATTAATCTAATATTCTTTACATTGTCCTCTAATACCAGGTGTCGAACGCTCCAGCTGGCTTTGCATCTTTTTAGCTTCCGAACCAAAAAGTAAAACGTTTCGATCAATTACTTCTCCAATTTCGGATAATCCTATTCTTTCTTTTATATCCTGTGTACTCGTTCCATTATTTGTAATTACGCTTCTCAAATATCTTTTAGCTTTCATTTGTTATCTCCGTATATTTCTCGTTTATTTTCTTATTTATTTATTTTTTATCGCGTCTTATAATCGGCGTTTTCTTTTTGTTTATCCTTGTGTTGTAGGTTTTTAAAATTTGATTCACTCGGTTTCTATGATTTGTTCAGATGTTTATTTTTCTATGCATATCAGATAATATCCCTTTCATACTCCATTTCTTATTTTCATTATTTGATTTTCAACCATCGCATCTTATATAAATCTGATTTTCCTGTTTTTCGATACGTTCCTTTTCTACCATACCAGACTTCCTGTTAAGTTGAGTTACGTAGACTTATTATACATATAACATACCGACGGAAATTCATAAGTGTACATTAATACATATTAAACATTTATTTCGAAACAATTACGTACATAGTTTATTCGCGGCGGATAGGAAATAAGATAATATCCGAATAAAAGGTTTCTCGGTGTCCTGATTAATCAGCTCCACTTGTACATTCCAAAATTCTATGTGAACGTTTCTCAAAAATTTAGTTAAAAATCTTTCCCAACATTTCGAATACAATATATATATATATATATATATATATATATATATATATATATATATATATATATATACACATATATTCGGTTCACTGCTGGACGTAAGTTCTCCCCAATCTCTTTTATTCTTTCCGGTTCTGAGTTTTCATATTGTCATATCAACGAGTCAGTGAACTACCAATATTTCCTCTCTTATGAAGCGGCCACCATTCTAACACTGGTTTTGTTCATGTATTTTATCTTTCCCTCTGGCTATGTGTATCCATTTCTTTTAGTTTGAATATGCTTTTTCCAAGTTAATTTGCTATCTAGATGCATACCAAGGTATCTTGCGCTGTCGCTTATTGGCACTTCTTTTCGATTGATGGTAATGCCTTTAGGTATAATTTTTCTATTAGAAAAAATTACTCTTTTGGATTTGTTTTTATTGATATTTATTCGCCATTATCCGTTCCATGCTGTCACTTCAATTAATGAACTTTGAAGATTTTTATTAGCTTACTCCTGGCAAAAGTATATATCAGATATTGAAAGATCTGCTGTAATATATTAAGTAGAGGAACGGTCCTAACACACTTCCTTGTAGAACTCCAGCAAATATACCTCATCTCCTAATTTAAACTGAAAGTGTGTTTTTATTAAAAATAAACTAAGTAATTTGTAGTACTGATACGACAATATAATTCGCAGTTTTTGCAGTAGACCTTTGTGTCATACCTTGTCAAAGTTGATGTCCAGGAGTACTGAATCGCATACTTTCTTTTCTTCTAAACTGCTTTCTATTTCTTGAACAACTTGATGGACTTGCTGGATGGTAGAATGTTTGGTTCTAAAACAGTATTGGTGATCCGGGAGGCATTGTTTATAGAATTTCGTTTAATCTTTCCAATGTCAGTTTTTCGAAAAGACTAAAAATTATATGCAACATTGCGATCGGTCTATTCATTCCTGTAGATGGTTTGCCTGGTTTTTTTAACACCATTACTTGCGAAAATTTAAGTTGCACGCGATGATATGTCAATCGTATTATAGCGTTAAATATGTACGTCAGCATAACTATTACTTTGCGTGATAGTTCTTTTAATATCTTGGCTGTTATCAGGTCGTAGCCTGAAGCTTTTTTTTGGGATTCATGTATTTAATGATCATTTTAATTTCTTTCAGGGAACGAAGTTTTATTGGTAAGCTACGTCCATATTATATGAATTTACTGGTATGCTTTCATGACCACGATGTGAGATGTAGCGAAATATTTCACGAATTCATCAACCTTTTTCTTATCACTGTGAGCCAGTGAATTATCTGACTTTTTAATTGGTGTTTTTTTAGGGTATATGGGTATCTCTCCACAATGTGTATTCTGGCGATTGTGGAGATAAAGAAGTTAGGTATTCAGTGAAGCTACCATTTTTCAATTTAAGTAATAAAATTTTTACTTTTCTTGTTTGTTCAAATTACACAATAGAATAACCAACTAGGAAGAATCTAAACAAATAGTTGATGAATATACCAACTTAAATGTTCGACTTAAGACAGGTGAAGATATAGAAAACGCTTTGCAAAATTTCATTGTACTCCTATAGATAGCGGTATTGGCGAATACGCCGGATGAATCTGTAGTCTCCCAAACTATATATACTACCCAGCAGAAATTCTAAATGAGGTATCTAAAAAATAGAGTTAAGGAATCAATGGCAAACAAAATAAAAGAGAAGAGAAAAGAAATGAAAACGATAGAAAGACAGATAACTAAGAGAATGAAATCGGTACAGGTGACTTTCACGACTAAACGGGACACCTGTCCTCCTGTATACTTTGATGGACTTCTACTACAGGACACAAAAGTCAAGTAGGTCGGAATGTGGTTAGACCGCCGCTTATGCTGGAAAAATCATATTTTAAAGAAAAGTAAAAAAACTCAGGTTCAACAAGATGTATTGGCTTTTAGGAAGGAAATCTGAACATTTTCCGAGCTCTAAGTTGGTACTTTATAACACCATGCTCAAACCAGCGTGGATTTACGGATTACAATTATGGCGCTCGGTACCTACAAAGGCTAGATAGTCATTCTAATCCGCTAGCTATTAATTTGCTAGATAATCGTGACAGAGTCAAGCGAATCAATTACCCTCGATCTTCCACAACGTACTCGTTGACTGGTGGTGATAGTACAGAATGTCGCCAGTGGACGATCGTTCCACTCGCGTCACGGTCCGTTTTATTATTCCTCACATCTCGATTACTTCAGCTAAGTGATAAAAAAAACTAGAGCGTATCAATTGTTAAATATTCTTAACCAACCGAGTAATAAACCAAATAAAATTAATTAGATCAGCTTCCTTCTTCGTGAAGATATATATATATATATATATATATATATATATATATATATATATATATATACGTATATATCGCGTACGGTATGACGTAATTAAATTTATCCAATTAATCGGAAATAACAGATGTTTTTTCTTCGAAGTCTATTATCGAAATCAACACCGCCTTTTAACGATGCTACGCCTACGATAAAGATACGCTGCAAATACCGACGTCCTAGTATAATAATCGACAAAATCTGATTACGAACGATACAGGCAGTCCCTCTTGAAGCGACGACCCTTCTACTACTCTTAAGTTAATCGATAAGTTTATCGTATCGTCTACTATTATTATTATTATTATTATTATCATTATTAAAAGCCGAGCTGCTCTTCTTTATAAGCCGGACAAAAAGAAAATGAAAAGTAGGAAGGGATCGAACCGACCCTTCATTAGTTTAATTTTCGCGTCCGTTAACTTATTTAACGACGACTAGGTCGACAGGATAAGATCCCCCAACCATACTGCGTTGCACACAGTGGTTCAACAATAATAATAATAATAATAATAGTAGTAGTAATAGTAGTATTAGTGAAACGATATCTTAGTCGTTTTCGTTATTTAACTTATTAGAAAGAAACCAGGCAATGCCTACACTACACCGCATAGCGAATTATTTGACGCGTCTGGCGCGCTGGATTAAAACGAAAGTGTTAAAGCCGGTCGTCGAGAAAACCATCTAGGCGCGATAAGTGTTACCGAGATGATATATAACCATCATCAAAGAAGCAGCGATGATGAAATACGGAGTTGGGTAGATGTTGAAACGTTCGCGGAGTAAAATGATATAAACAGCCTTTTATTATAGGGGTCGTTCAAAGCTTTTCTTTCTGCTGACACTTGTGGATCGGTTAAAGCTCCCGCAGGGTTGACGCCGTCCCGAAGTTAATACGATAGACGAACGAAATAGGAAAGAAATAATACGCCGGGAAAAAATTCCAAAGAAGGAGATATATATATATATATAAATAGAAGCGGGATTTTTTTGATAGGGAAGCCGCGAGAATAGATTTCTTAGAAGGGGTGTGAACGAGGAAAAGCATTCAGCTAGATAAAGATGTATAATATCTTCGATTAGAAATGTGTACGTGTAAATGAACACAATGTCGAGAAAGATAGAGTGGTATTAAAAGCTAAAATAGTGTTAACCGAAAAAGACAAGGATACGATATAACACCCTACGTTAAAATGGAGTTGTAAGGGAAGTAGCAATGTTTTCAAGAAGGGAATTTCTAGATACGATATCACTCGGCGTAGACTACTAGCACGTCAAACTTTTGATAACTCAAGTTTAGACGGGAGTATATTGATAAGGAGCGCGGTATCATCGTAACCACGCGGGAAACCAAACAAAGAGAAAAAATAGAGGAATATTATATATATATATATATATATATATATATATATATATATATATATATATATATATATATATATATATATATATATATATAAAGAAAAAAGCGTAAAGAAAGCGATAAAGGTTATATATATATATATATAAATGATAGTAACCGAGTTCCCTGTTTTGGAAAATTACCATCAGAAAGCCATTCGATAGCTCTTAATGAAATCATTCGTCGAAACCCTCAACTTTTTGCACAACCCTAACCAACTTCAACCCTCTTTTACTACTTTTAATATTGCGTTGCCTCGGTTTTAATTCCACTATGTGCGAGCGAAGCTAAAACTCCGATACTCTGCTGGGAAAATCGTTATTGCCGACAGTGCTATGACTCCGACGACCGAGGGAGTGCTTTTATAGGCGACTCACACTATGTGTGAAAATCCCAGACGGAATAATCTTTAGAAGGATATTCATCAGGTCGTGAAAAAGTCGTCCTGTACATATATATATTTTTTTTTCTATCGTCCCAAGGGTTATTTACGTGATGCTTAAGCGTTATATATTTATTATATGTATATATAGAAGAACAAGCTCCCGGAAGTGTAGACTTTATCCCGAAAGTGCGTTTAATTCAATCGGAGTTGGATTTTAATTGTTTATCTAAACGATCGAAAATATCCATCCCGTTTCGACAAAAAATCATCGCGTCCACCCCTTGAAGAGTTTAAACGACACGTGGGAATTCAAACAGATGCGACATCGTCGACTTATTATCAGCGCGTACTCGACCAACGAATAACCCGACCAATCTGCCCTGATAATTTTCGACCATTTGTCTTGTTTATTTATTCATTGGTACACTCGATAACGATATCAAGGCCCGAACAGAGATCATCTTTACGAATGGGAGTGCGTGTTAACACACTTGTTGAATACGATAAATAAAACGTTAAAAAGCGAGGCAATGAATACGATATTAAATCGTTAAGTTGTCGTAAATAAAAAATTTTGGATAAATTTGAGTCGATTTCAAACTTTGAATATTCGGCGCGGTTTGGACGCGAAAAAATTTAAACGAGATGTAGCGTCGATGTTTCCAGAAAAATGTGTAAGTAGTAACATGGATGGATGGAGAACGGGCTTTCGAAATTTGGCCGAATTACATTGTATAAATAATTATTAAATTGTATAAATAATTATTAAATTGTATAAATAATTATTAAATTGTATAAATAATTCATCGCGCCAATTGTTACCGTTTTTACGGTAGATCTATTTAGAGTTTCCTACCGCAATACCGTTATATATAAAAGAATCATTAATCTACCGTTTTTCCAATATTTAAGTTAATTTATTCATTTCGTTGTTTTCTTTATTTCGAATATTTAAAATGTTCACTAATCATTATTTTTTCAACCACAATGTATCGTTATTAAAAGATTACTTATAAGTTAATGTTGCAGCGTGCAGTATATAGAAAACAGCTGTCAAAGTTAGATAGTTCAAAGTTGTACGCTACAATCAATTTAAGAAAGAAAAAAAAAACTTTTCTGTGCTGACTTTTGAAATTTTATTTTACGTTTCCAACGAAGTATTTCATTTGATAATTCGTTATTAGGCAAGATAAAAGATATATTTTATTGCAGGAATATGGTATTCTACCGGTTTTTTGTAAGGTTAACAGCCGCTTTTTACTTCAGAACGTCTGGCAACACAAACTCTAATGGAAGACTTTTGACTAAAGTTCCGACGAGTCATTCGAACTGCAGGACTGAGTAGACAGATTTCGATACATTCTGCTCGCTCATTCTGTTTCTTTGTTCCCCGTGGAAAAACTGAAACTAATACGTTTAATAACGACGATGATAATATTAATAATTAATTTTTAGACATTTTCTGTACGTCGAAAAATCAACTAATCTGACTGACTAACGTTGTTCTTTTCTCTAGAAGGAATTGTTCGTATTAAAACGGAACACTCGCTTAAAGAACTGGACGACGACGACGAATTAGACGACGATGACGACGACGACGACGACGATCAGAAGCCGACTAATTTACATCCGTCAACGAGCGACGTACTAAGTCATCAGCATCATCAAATGATGAATCATCATCTTCAACATCAACATTTACACAATTCGCATCATCATCTATTTCAACAACAGCAGCAACAGCAACAACAATCAATCAACACGAGGCAACATCATATGCATCAGTCGGTACATATGAATAAACAACAATCTCTGAACAACAACAACAACAATAATAATGTAGATTGCGGAATTCCTTTACCGCCCACTAAACCGAAAATTTGGTCTTTAGCGGATACTGCAGCTTGTAAGACACCGCCGCCTTCGGTACTACTCCATCAACATCAGCAACAACAGCAACATCATCATCATCACCACCAACAACAACAACAACAACAAAATTCTTGGTGTAGCGGCAATTCGACAACGTCGGCTAGCAACTTCGTTGTTGCTCGAAATAGTTACCTTAATCCGCTTCCTTCGGCAGTTCGTATCAATGGCGTAGCAACGGGGGGAAGTGGATATCTCAATAATAATTACAACGGATATTATAATAACGTCGCCTGTAGTAACCCGGGAAATAGCGTCGGTGCCGCCGCTAACTTTCCTAATCCGATGTTTCCCGAGGTTCAAACTGATACCCCACCGCAAACTCCCCCGAGTATGAAATTACCGCCGAACGCGACGGTCGCTAGTAATAATACTAATAATAATAATAATAATAATAATAATAGTAATAATAATAATAATAATACAGTTAACGCTTGCGGTAGTGTTCTTGATTTTGGCACCGGCGTTAATAATCCAAATTTGCAACATCCTAATGATTATACGTCGGTTGCGCCGATGCATTCTCAGCATTATCCCAACAATAATAACAATATTAACTGTTACCATAACAATAATAACAATAATAATAATACCAATAATAATAATATTAATAACGGTAATCGTAATACTAGCGCAAATAGCCATCAGTTAATACTCTCGGAACATCCACCCGCTGCTCAATCGCCTCAAAAAGATAAAAACACGGACAAAATCATGACTAATAATTCCTCAACGTCATTCCAACATTCGTCGCCCCATCAACAGCAACATCATCAATCTCTTCGACATCAATCGTCATTTTCTCATACGTCCACGATTCAACGCAATACGACCGAACATTTACCAGGTGACGAGACCGCATTCAAACCGTTCTACAAGAAGTAAGTATTATTCGTAATTACAATAGCGGCGTGTATATATATACATTTTTTTTTCCTTTTTAATTTTTTAATGTAGCTCCAAGAAAGAACTTCCTTTCTTCAATCTTAAACTTTAGTTTAAATAAGCAGCAATCATGATTATTCAACATATGCTGCAATAGTCATAATACGTTTCTGTACATAATTACGCTCGTTTAGTACTTTAGTATACAAAGGTCGAAATAATAATGAATAAGAACAATTGCGAATATTAAAGAATTTTTTGATAAAAACGACGAGGCATGTTACCGGTCAACACCAAGGTCGACAGTATCTATAATGAATGTACGATCACTTGAATATAAATAAATATCAAGAACTTCCGGCGATAGCTACCAACAACATACGTAATGGGTAATGGCTGCAGGGATAAGGCAAAATGTTTATACTCGGTCTGTTTTATAGGTTATCGTATACCGATATATATATATATATATATATATATAAATATTTAGTATCAGTAGTAACAGTTTTATACGAATCAAACGTGCAATGCCGAAAAAATATGAGAGTATTTTTAATGTAGGTAGGGAAATTCACAAAAACAAATTTTCGGTTAAATATCTATTTTATCTTTTTTTTTAAAAAAAAAAAAAAACATTTTATTTAACAAATCCTTCAACGACAAATTCGGTTAATAACGTGACGCATAATCCTGTCGTAATAAGAAATTCAACGATTAATTCGTATATTCTCGTATACATCCTTATTATTTACTGTTACTATTTAATTGTAGAATCAGCGTTATATCTTAAAATTGGAAATTTCATATTCTTTAGTCATTGTTATTATTACTCTGAATACTACCATGTTTGTAAAATGCTGCAATTTTAATTTGTTAGCCGGCGCTCGCGTAGTTTATGCGCATAGTCGGTCTATATTTTATTTCATTTCATGAATGAAATGTCATAATAAATTGAATTAAACTATCAGCATTACTATCAATCATTATTATTTTTATTAGCAGTAGTATTGCTCCGTCTGATATCAATCGAATTCCTTATCTATTAGACCTGTTTCTGATCAAAGGCGTACATTTGAAATGCACAACAGTACAATCAAGCTATGATCTGATTTTTCCTGATCATTCACTAATAATAGCTACTGTGTAGGTACTGAAGTAACATACAAAGTAAAAACAAAAATGCTTCATAACAGAAAATTTGACTGGGAATGGTATAAACATTTTTTACAGCAGGGGAAACAGATTTAGCAATCAAATTAAAAACATCGGTACAAATTGAACAGGCGGCGAGACAATTTACTGAACAATTGCAGAATGCAGTCGCCAATTTTTTACTCCGGATGAAGCGTATATTCACATTGACAGTTATCCGAAATATATAAGAGAGCTTAAAGAGAGCTTATAAACTAGAAAAAAAAAGATGGCAAATGAGCAGAATATCAGAAAATAAACACAAATTAAATATACTAACCGGACGAGTTAAACGTGCATTACAAGAAATAAAAAATGAATCATTTTCCAAATATGTATCTACTCTAACACCAACCGAAAAATCTGATTACAACCTTTGAAAAGCGGCAAAAAACATTGACAGACCGTAATCTTGTTGACATATATATAGTTAACGCTATTATGAGAACATCATATTTTTCATCTCAACGGAAGTTCTCACAAATTACTATGATCCTAAAACCCGGAAAGGATAGTACACAATCCTCATCGTACCGTCCAATCTCGCTGCTATCTATTTTTGCAAAAGTGCTTGAAAAGTTAATATCAGTCAGACTAACTAATATAATGGAAGAAAAGAGAGTTATTCCGAAACACCAATTTGGTTTCAGTAATGCTCACACTACAGCAGATCCATTGTAGAAATAATTGAAGAAGGTATTAAAAAAAAATATATAACGAAGCACTGCTTATAGATATTACAAAAGCATTTGACAGAATATGGCATGAAGGTTTGTAAATCAAAACAGTATTTCCTGAGCAGTATTATCAACTTACGAAATCGTATCTAGCGAACAGACAATTTCGTGTCAAATGCTGTGATGACTACTCTGAACCGCATCCAATGAAAGCCGGTGTTCCGCAAGGAAGTGTTCTGGAAGCACTACTGTATAATCTATATACAACCGACCTTCCAACCGTGGGTAATGTCAAAGTGGCTACTTTTGCCGATGACATATTGCTCATTGCTCCCGACAAGAAGCCTGAAGTGGCAGTTTGAACGATACAGAGAAGCTCGGACGCTGTTCTACAGTGGGCTCAATCTTAGAGACTAGAAGTGAATCCTGAGAAATGCACCCATATCACGTTAACCAATAGAACAGATCATCATAGTTATCTGTCACTAGGTAAGCATGTTGTACCAAGAAGCAACAGCATCAGATATCTAGGAGTACACTTAGATCTCACACTAAGCTGGAAGGTGCATATAAAAAAAAAAACAAGAAAACGACCAGATATTAAATTAAGATCTCTGTGCTGGCTAATAGGGTATCATTCGAACCTCTCCTTAATAGAGTATTAATATACAATGCAATAATAAAGCCAATATGGACTTATGCTGCACCAATGTGGGGATGTGCGAAAAAGATTAGCAGAAATATAATACAGCGAAATAAAACTTTAAGACTGATATACAGAATGCCGTGGTACGTTACCAATGAAGCTATTCGCCGTGAGCTTGGGGTCTGTAGGGTCGACGAAGCAATAAAGCAGCCCGACGATTGAAGAGAACTAGAATTCGCCACCTAGTTTAAAAGAAGGACTGAATACATCCAATTAATGGATGTATTCCCCCATACAAAAGAAGGCGATTAGTCAACATGGCTAGGAATGAATTAGCAGAAGTAGAAAAATAATTATTCATTACTATTGTTAATCTTTTGCTATTATGCAACAACTTTGACTAATTTGAATTTATATCTGATTCGGCTCGCTACTCATGCACATGATGCGTATTTACGAACATTACATCTGAATGTTTATTTTTGTAGCTTTATAAATTGAAATTAGTGAAAGTTGTATAATAACAAAAGATTTGACAATAACAATAATATACTACTGCTAATCAAAATAATAATTACTTATATTACTGCTGATAATAATAGTAATTATGATAATGACGAATATGAAAATTCTAATTTCAACATATATAACGACGATTAAATAATAACAATAATAACGAGGATGTACAGGAGAAGATAGGAATTAGTCGTTCGAGACTCCTTATTACGACGACAGCATTATATGTTTTATTATTAGACGAATTTATCGTTGGGGCAGTTGAGTCATTATTTTTATTATTAATAATCATTGTTATTATAATTATTTATTACTATTATTATGCTGATTAAGATGCTGGGTGCTAATTAGTAATATTGTTAGAAGTAGCAAACAATAGTGCTAGTGGACGTATATTGTAGTCATTACCATTTACGTTATACATAATAATACAGAATTAATATTTAACTATCTATATATATATATACATCGTCCAATTCTTTTCGAGGTAGTTTTATATATGGGGCAAAAATTTGTATATTAACAAGACAATTCGTAATATCAAACAAGACAGGTGTAATTTCAGATGGCATTATTTGAAAGAATTTTATATACAACGATACGATCATCGTATAGAACGAATTTTAGTCAAACACATCGGCATACATACTTTATATATATATATATATATATATATATATATATATATATATATATATATATATATATATATATATATATATATATATATATACATATATACACGATTTTAAGGACAATTCCTCTCACTACTGTATTCCCCTATTTATATTATAAACATACACATATATGTGTGTGTGTGTTTGTGTCTATACCTGTTGAATACGCACACATCTGTCCAATCGAAGAAATTCAACAATTATGGAAATTCGAGAAAAGGCAGATGTTAATAACAACGGTAGCAACTGTTATTACGAAAAAGCCCGAGGCATAGTAAGAAGTGCGCCATAGTTTAGCGATCTAAATCAATAATATACCGTTACATAGCACGAATATATGTGAATTTAACGTATAGGTAGATAGTTTGAAAAATAATTATAGTTTTACGAACGGAACTGAATAATAAAACAGGTTTTTGGTTATTTTCCTAATAGTAAATGCTTAAGTACGAAATTATCAGTAACGTTTATAATAAGTCGATTATCGATTTCAGTCGAAAGATATTATCACATTGTACATATATTTTCGATTTATAAAAATAAAAGTTGAAAAATTTATTATTTCGTTATTAATAATTATTAATTACTATTATTCACCCACATCTGGAGGATGAAAAATTTTTTTAAACTACTCGCGGTACAAATTTATCAGAATTTTCATCAGCATAAAAAGTCGTTTATACGAACAATTTAAGGGGACGCTAAAAAGTAAAAATTTAAATAACTTTTTTCGCACAATTTAGATTGTTCCATTCGGGTAAAGGAAATTCGTATCAAAGTTGTTATCGTTTTTCCAACACGTATACTGGCAATGCTGTTGGCTAAAACAAAACAGTATGCGTGCCACATCCGCTCTATAAAACTTCCATAGATGTATTACGCTCAGGAAAATTTTTCAAAATTATCAAAGACTTGAAATTTCATTGTCCCGTTGATTCTATATAAGTATTGTAGTCTACATTTTTTTTTTCATATATTTACTGTTTTATAATTAGCCACGAAGAGTAAGACTATCTAATAAATGATATCATAAAAAATATATATATAATCACATGTAAGGGTAGTATCCAATGATACATCCCCTCAACACGGTTACAGAATTAAGTTTCTCATTTTGGTTTACTTGAGTCTTGATAACCGTTCAGAGTGTGAAAGTTCAGCTACCAGCTGATTTGGAACTGCTTCAAATGTTTTTGTGTGATCCTCCTGGTAATCTCATTCACTGAATTGATTTTTAGATCCCGATGTATAACGTCGTTAGACACGTACCATGGCCTACGGTATATTAGTCGCAGAACCTTGTTAGCGCTGCATAATCAGTCTGTTTAACGTCTTTGCGCAACCCCCGAGAGTTGCGCTAGAGAGTTACGCTGCGTAGAACCATACTGGACGTAATATTATTTTATATATTAACAGACGATTCTGCAGCGATAACCTAATCGCCAGTAAAATTGTTTCATCCGGATGTTGAGTTTATTTCTTTTCTTTTGTAAATGCGACCTCCATGTTAGCCGTTGATCTAGATAAACTCCAAGATATTTCACTTCATTGGTCCTTGGAATCGCTTTATTGTCGATTAGCACCCGTTTTCTGTGCGGTTTTCTGTTAGAGAACGTAATGTGTGATGGCTTATCTGAATTAATGTTGAATGTTCGCTGTTGTGCCCACTGATGAACCTGATCTATACTATTCCGAAATTTTCTGATGGGAATGTCAGCATTTTTATCTGATACAATTATCGCAGTATCATCTGCGAACGTTGCTACCTGAGCATATTCAATCGTAGAAAAATCTGCTGTATAAATATTGTATAGCAGGGGTCCCAGGACAATGCCTTGTCATCTGAAAGATTGTCCTCGTGTTTGACCTGGAACTGCCTGTTGTTCATGGTAGTCTGTCAGGCGGAAAGGATTTCAATTTGTATAGCAGGCCCTCTTGCCAGATTTTATCAAAGGCTTTAGTTATGTCGACAAAAAACATCTTCATTATATTTCTTATGATCTATTCTAACTTGGATAAGATTTACTACTCTATGAAGCTGCTGAACAGTGGAGTGCCTAGATCGAAATCCAAACTGACGTTGGGGAACGATAGATTGTTCATAAATTATTTCATCAATCCGTAGATAAATGAATTTTTCAAGTAACCTAGCTATAATAGGAAGATTGGTCTGTAGGATACTAATTCACTACCATCTTTGCCTGGTTTTAGTACCATCAGAATTTGGGAAAATTTCCATTGTTTACGAAAATACGATGTTCGTAATATTGCATTGAATATGTGAGTAATTAGCATTATTGCCTTCCTAGGTAGATCTTTTAACATCCTTGGTGTGATCAAGTCAAAACCAGAGTATTTTTTTTTATTTAAAAGTTTTATATGTTTTACAACTTCTGTCGGTCACTTTTATATCGTTTTGGGTCAGTTTGGAGCCTTTTTCTATCATCCTGTAGGTTTTTAGTTATGGTTCCTGCATTGGGTTGAAATGTGTCCCGTAATTAGTTAGCAAATGCATTTACTTTTTCCTTACCACTTCTTTCCCAGAATCGATCATTTTATAATATTGGCGGAATGCGCATCACTGGTCTTTTTATTTTTTTTTTGCATCTTTCCACAGGTTAGCCTCTACTATGTGTGAGGTTTTCTATTTACTTTCTAAAGTTATTGTTTTTTAGTTTATTTAGCAGTTTGTGTACTTTTTTGTTGCTGCATTTAATTGCCGTTTAATGATAGGAGATCTAAGAGTTTACCACTGTCTAAGCAGCTGCCTTTTCTCAGCAATTAGTTCACGTATGTTGTTAACACATATCAGGTACATACATTTGTAGTGGGGTTGAGTTCCATACCGCTATTTGTATTTGTTCTGTAAATTTGTATACAGCATGTTCAATCTGGTCCTGACTTTTTAACGGTATTGATATGTTGATGGTAGTGATCTATATCAGCTCCTCCAGTCTGTTTTTCTATTGTGTAGTAGCTTGCATTGTTGTTTTGTTCGTATTTCAGTACTTACAGTAGCTACTATTGGTGTGTAATCGATAAATATTTTACCAAGGTCTAATTCAGTACTCGTAATATTCGGTGATATGTCTTCAACTACAAACAAATCTAGCAGATCTGGTGCACGATTGGGGTTACTAGGCCAGTAAGTGGGTTCAGCGGTAGAAAAAAAGGTACTTCTCATATCGTGAACTGCTTTATACACGTTTCTAACTCTGGTTGTTGTTAGTTTCGATCCATAGTAAACGTGCTTTGCATTGAAATTTTCACCTATGATGTATTTAGAACCTAGTTGGGAGAGGAAATCTTTAAGTTGATCAGAATCCAACATTGAACGAGGAGGACAATACACTGCAGCAACAGTCGGCAAATTTGTTGTGTGCTCTAAAACCACTATTGTTGTTTGAATTTGCAAGGATTGGAAGCCGAAATTTTGATAGTGTTTAATGCTCTGTTTTATAATCACGGACGGTACACGTTGGGTATAAATAAGGCAAACCCGTTAAAAAAACTAAAAAAAAAACTGTAAGCGATCTTCTAGGACCTATAATCATCCTTGTAACTTGCTGTTAACCTGTACTTGCTCGTACAGCGCAGCAATATTATTTAATAAAATGAAAAAATATAAATATTAACGTATACTTCAGTATATATGTTTACTATATTATATATATACGCAACGTGCGAATGTAAGTTGACAATATGATTCCGTCCAAACTATAATTCGATCTTCTATATTACGTTACATCACGCAAACGCACAGCACAAACATACACACACACACTCGCATTCTAATGTATATATATATGTAGACGGGTTTTTGACGATGTGTTCCATATATATATTTTTTCCAAACTTCTGCTATGTCTCTGGGATTTATTTTCAAATTCCCATTATAGTCTCTAATTGCTTGACTAGTTAATTTAAATTCACGGAGCGGGAAGGATGTATAATTGTTGTTGTCTTTTTTACGTAGTTGCTTCACTCTTTTATTCCAAAATTCCTTTTCACTAGCATAGTTTTCTCGCTCTCGCTTCAAATTCCTACGTGACTCTGTCGCGTCTATTGTCTCTTGTCAGAACCGGTGTTTCCATTTTTTCTGTGTGTTTTGCTGTTATTATTCTTTATTGTCGCATAAATTGAGTTTATGTTACACAGCCGTTACTACTCATTGTTCATACAAATTAAAATAAACTAAACGCTAACGCTAACACGTGAGTTATATAATAAAGAGGTAATTAACTAAACTAAGACATATAAGGATAATTATACATGGATGTAAAAATTACAAAATAATATTAGATTTATATATATATATATATATATATATATATATATATATATATATATATATATGTAAAAGGCCATATTAACGCAGAAGGATTATTTAAGCATAGGAGGTATGCAATAGATTACGGAGGGAATATACCTAACTGTAGTAATATCTTGATTAAGGTTTCTCTGTGTGCACTATATAGATTGCACGAAAAAATGACATGATTAATGTCTGCTGTCGAACCACAGTCCAACGGGGACTGGCAAGTACAGGAACTAACCAGCCCTATCCGGTGGAGATGGCTGGACAGCAGGTTATGTACTGACCTAATACGAATTCAAATGGAAAAAAATTTACGGATTGGTATTGAATGTGGATGCCTAATTTTAGAAAGAGAGATTGTTTGGATAAACTTGTTTGAATTTAATTATAGAAATCCGAGTAGCACAAAACATGGAGCTCCAGCGATGAAACAAATCCGCCTTTGCAGACGCGGCTAAACATGTGGAGGGAATCGCAGGGATCAGTAGGCCACTGGAGGCCGCCATTTTGGCTGCCTGATCACAAATTTCATTATCTTTGATCCCGATGTGAGCTGGGATCCATGTAAGTTTTACACGGACATTCTTTTGTAGATGCATTATATTTTCTATTATTGCCGGAATAATTCAGCACACTTAAGGAATCAGATAGAATAAGTACATTTGCATGTGTAATATCGACTCGTGCAAATTGCAACGCTTTAAGAATTGCATATCCTTCTGTTATAAACACAGTGGAGAAACTCGGTAAACGATATGATTTGGCGATTGCCAGTTGAGGTATATAGAATGCCGCGCCTGTAAAGGGTAAGACATTGCTCTTAGACCCATCTGTATAAACTAACAAATGATTAGGCCACTTACACATGATAACCGACTTGAAAAGGCTAATTGTGTATGCTTCTCTTATATGATCTTTCAGATTACTCCATAGTCGGCTCCGACGACTCTGTTTCAGTTATTTCTTTTGTCACGCGCAGTCTTTGTCCATTGCATTTTTAAACGCATCTGGATTTAGTGATAGTCATGCTTTCAGCGGTATTAAATTTTTTCAGAATATTCGAACGTAATTTCAGTTCGATTCTTAATAATCGAAGCCACATTCAGCCCATTTCAGAGTTTTAAAATTTTTACAGGACGACCTCCATCTCTTCCTAAGCATATAGTACATTTGTCATTCGGTGCAATCCACCTAATAAACCTGCGAACGTGATGTTTAAACATTTGTTAGTACAACGCTGATAATCATTCGCGAATCTATATAATATATGTATTCGTATTAGAAAAAAAAATCATTAAACTCTCTTGTAAGGGCTTCCGTTTGCTAATGTTAAACGTTAGGACAAGTCCGAAATCGTTATGTATACGTTCGATTCGTCTTATTTGTCTCGTAGTATTATTATTACCATTATCACTATTATTACTATAATAATAATTATTATTATAATTATTATTATTATTATTTACTTCGTGTGAAAATTAGCGTGTTATTAACGTTTAATGAGACGAGGTATACATAACGTTAAGGTTATCGCGCCGTGTCGATTTGTTTTTTTTTTTTTGTAAATTATAAAGAAATAAATGAAAAGTATTAATTATTAACGCGTATAAAGAAACGCTAATTAAAAGATACAACGCTAGAGATTAAACTATTATGCAACACCACACATGAAGAAACATATTCATTATTTTCCTATAGTTAAGGGAGAATAGTAGTAATTCTACTGATGTATTATATTATAAAAGATGATGGCGACAACGGTAATTAATTTTTATGAATTTTAAATATGTACAATTTTGTAATAATTAAATCGATATATGTGTTTTATATATATAGGATGAGAGTGAGAGATCACGAAATGAAGTAGTCACAGGTGAGTGATTCTCCTCGATCAGTCGTTCTACGACGGATAGACATTTCGTTATCGATGACCAGTGTGTTAATAATGGATGCAAACGATAATGGCGATGATGATAAATACGAAGGAATATTGAAAAAAGAATTCCCTGTTTAAAAATATATATATATAATAAACAACCTGCCTGCCTCTTATATAAATTATACAACACATTTAGATTTTAATTAATTACGTTCAAAAGATGATAGTGATATAATAATAATGATGATAATAAATTAAAATAGGTAGATATGAAGAGATATATTCGCTGATTGCTAATAATCGTGCTTTTGATTTAATATTACGAGGTATAGAGGGGAGGTGTTTAAAGGCCAATTCGATATGATCATCGAGGTCATCTGTTGCGTACTACCGATACCATTTGCTTAATCTATATACTAAAATTACGTCGCCGTCTCAAACCTCGAAAATACTAATTTTAATGACGTTTCGGCTGCTTTGTGATAACATATATATTATATATATTATATATATATATATATGTATGTGTGTGTGTGTATGTATGCATGTATAAAAGGTTATAACATATCGGACTGAAAAACAAATTAGCGAACAAGAGCATGCGTATAATCGTAACAACATCAATTAAATGAATTACAACACCGGCCAAAAGATGAGAAGAATACACGAAATGTCCTCATCCTTCTATCTCTTTCTTCGTTATCGTCTTCGTTTGTATATAGTACACGAATATGTTCATGTTCTCTTTATCTATTCGAACGTGTGAGTGTGAAAGTAATATATATATTTAAAAAACAAAAATAGGTCCTTTACAAAATCATTTAAGTTTGTACATAAGAGCCGTTTAAACTGAATTAAACAAAAAAAAACAGAATAGATTTATTAATTATTACAAAAATTTACGAATATATTATATATAATACGTACGTATGTACAGGCTTCCTATATTTCCAATAATTACTTTCAATTTGAAGCGTATACAATACATAGTCATTCAATAGGTAAATATTATCTATTTTTTAAATACAATACGTAGTCATTCAATAGGTAAATATTATCTATTTTTTAAATACAATACGTAGTCATTCAATAGGTAAATATTATCTATTTTTTAAATACAATACGTAGTCATTCAATAGGTAAATATTATCTATTTTTTAAATACAATATGTAGTCATTCAATAGGTAAATATTATCTATTTTTTAAATACAACCGTTTAGTAGAAAAAAACCCGTTCAATTAGTCTAACCTAACCAGAAGTAAGGTGTATAGATTAAATTTCAAAAATAGATTTTTTCCCTCTAAATGTTCGTCAGTTTATAATATTTTCTTCATCGGGCGTCGTTAAAATCACACTTGTGCGAACGTTCACAGATAATAACTTCCGTGATACGCCACCTCTATGTTTGTCTCGCGACTAATTGTTGCTCTTGCATCTGTTTAAGGATCTCCGGATGATTATAGGTCTCCAATTGACTGGATTATTATTATCGTATCCGGTTGATTATTATAGCGCTTTTAATGTTTTTTCATGAATATGTTCATATAGTTTGTCACAATCAAACTTCCCAATTATGCTGCAGTCAAACAAGTGTTCATTATTCTGAATTTCGCCACATTCACATTGACCATCTTGGGTCTGCCCCACCTATGTAGGGTGAATTTTGTACGCGCTGTTCCATTTCGAATGCGAAGTTTTCCACAAGTTGTAATTCAAATCTCTGCATGCTGGATGTATATTAAGATTTTTGATCCAGTCTGGATTCCTTATTTCCTCGGTTATCCTCGACATCTAGATTTTATCAGAAAGTTCCATGTAGCCATAAAGTGGGTGGCGATTGTTACGAAATGTTTTCCACTTCTCTTTCTTTGCTGCTGCTTTTCGATTTTTTGCTGCTTTAATTGCACTTATGACCTCGACTTGTGTAAAGCGGTTTAAGGACCTCCTGAGGGCTGGTACCTCTGAGAATATGATTTACCCTCTCTTTTGTCTTTCCATTCATCAAAAGTTGATGCGCGATCTAATTAGTCGTAATAATTGAAGCGGAAGTAGTATGTATATTATCGCCATTTAGTTTCTTCAACAGTGTCCACGTTTTTCGACTATCCTTACTGAAATCTATGGTACCGGTATATTCCGCATTTTCGAGAAAAGTAATTATTACGAGAGACTTAACCGCACACATGAGAGTGATCTGGTACTTCAGTGTCTGCTATATAATTCAAACAGCGCGTATCGACTATCTGTTTCATGCGAGTTCTTTTCCCGAGCTACTTAACGACTTATATAGTTGTAAAATCTGAAAGCACGTGAACTATCGCTATAGGTATTGATTTTAAGCAACCTCCGATAGTTCGATAATTAATGTCTACCCGCTGCATTTATTAAGAAAATATTTCGGATTTAACCCCCACCGATAGAACACTATTAAATGTAAAGTTTTCTGCATATTACAAAATTAAACATGGATTAAGTTCAAATAAAACAACAAATTAATTTTAGGTAGCCTCATGAAGATTTATATATATATATAAATTGAAGATAGTAGAGGTGACGACGAAATGGAAACAATAAAATAATTATGATACAAGTCAATTTACAATTGTTATTCAGATACATACGTATATATATATATATATATATATATATATATATATATATATATGCGTGCATATATTTTACGTGCATCATTTTATTGTACAGTATCGGATTCTGCACATTCTTGTTCGCTGTGTGTTCCTGACCTCCATAAATTGAACAAATTGTTGAAGCGGTATGTATATAAACATATATATTTATTATTCATTCGTACATGTGTAGTTTTTATATTGCGAGTACGATTAGTCTATATCAATACGCTCCTTAAGTTCGCGAGAAAGATGTGTTAGCCAGGGTATTGGGGAAAAATTGGATCAAAGTTAGTGTAGAAGTAGTCGAAAGGAATGAACGGAAGAAAGCTTATGTCTATATATATTGTGTCGCAAAATTAGATCGAATGATCCTAAATTTTCTCGATGAACATCACGTCAAAATTTGCCATTAGAAATTTTCACCGGGGTTAGATTTTTATAAACGAAAAAAATAATTCAGTCAGTGAATGATGATAGTTTCAATTCGTTTTTAACCGCGGTACAATATTTAACTTCACATTGAAACGTTATTTATAGAAAATGGCGAATGTAGCAAGAAATATTTTCAAATTGTTTATTTTTATTTATTAAAAAATATGTATAATCGAACAATCGCCTAGCTAATCATAATCTATCGAAACGAAATATATTTACATTCAAACTGATTGATCATCGAATATTATTAAATCGTCCGTTGATAAATACGTACGCGTAAAAGTAGACGAAGCACATGTTAAATTGTTTACGGCGGAAAATAAATAAACTAGATTTGTATGTACAGCCTAGTACATTGTCTTTTAAAAGAAAAAAAATAAATGAACACACACGCATATGTATATATATATATATATATATATATATATATATGTATTTACGTATGTGCATATGTATCATACGAGGGATGAAGTAGGATAATACATGAAAAAAATTAAGTACACGAATAACAAAAAGCTGTGAATTGAAATTTGTGGGAAAATTCACATGAGGCATAGGAGTTGAAAAAAGAAACATAGAATGACTACTAACGTATTAGTAGTAGTGCGAAAGTTAAATCGACATTATTTGTTCCCTTAAACGTGCAAGTTCGTCAAAACTTATTTTTCAATAAAATCGAATTGCAGGTTATTTTTACTCGAAATCTATCGCAATTTTTCTATAACGTGCACAGAGAGACATTGCTGAAAAAATGTATATTTCGTAAATTGTATTTTTTTAAATTTGCACTAATCAAATTTAAAACGGTAAAAGATATATATATATTTTTTTTAATAGTATAATTAAGAAAATCAATTCAAACAACAGATTTTCTAATGGTAAAATTTTAACCCGTACTTGAAAAACCCAGTACATACATATTACATCATTATCGTCGTGTTGTTCGTTGTCGAATTATTCTTACGTACAATATGAGCTAGCATTCAAGGCACTATTTTATATGCCACGCAGATACGCGTGCATATGTTGTTATACGGAGTGGGATACCACCACCGTGATAATTAAGATTTAAATAATGATGAAAACTTTCTATGTCGCGTGTTGGGTTTCGAACCCCAGACCGACGAGTTGACAGTCGAGCACTCTAGCTACTACGCCACCAAGACATGTACTATCTATATATATATATATATATGTGTGTGTGTGTGTGTTATATGATATAAAGGTAAATCGTATTATTCGCAAATTCCAATTGTTTTAAACAAAACTTATTAAAACGTTGTTTTCACGAGAATAACTTTCTGAAATACTTTGAAGTATTTACGTCGATATAATATATTGTCTTTAATCCTGAAATTAAGGAAACCAAATCAAATCATTCATTTTCGCGTGGTAAAGTTCTAAGCCAGATACATTAAACTGCATCTTTACTAGGAAGTAGTCCGACGAGTTGACAGTCGAGCACTCTAGCTACTACTCCACTACGACATCTACATACTGTATATATTTTTTATATATATGTGTGCGTTTGTGTGTTTATATAATATAAAGGTAAATAATATTATTCGCAAATTCCAATTGTTTTAAACAAACCTTATTAAAACGCTGTTTTCACGAGAATAACTTTCTGAAATACTTTGAAGTATTTACGTCGATATAAATATATATATTGTCTTTAAATCGTGAAATTAATGAAATCCAATTCAAATCATTCATTTTCACGTGGTAAAATTCTAAGCCAGGTACATTAAACTGCATCTTTACTAGGAAGTAGCAATTGTCCCCTAATGTTAACTAATGATGCTTCGTAGCGAAGTGAATTTGTCATCGAAGTATTTTCTAAATTCGACAAGTTATTAAAACGTAATATAGGATCACTTGATTAAAATTGAAAAATTTTACGGCTCCAATTTTGAAATATTTGTGTGTGTATTAGCGCGTGCTTTAAATACACATATGTTATGGGTTAAAGGTACAAAATATTGTATTGTTCGAAAAAAAAAATTGTGTTGAAGTTAAATATATAAATATATGTATATATATATATATCCGAAATTTGCTTACGCATTAGTGTGATTGGCATAGTCGAAGAACTCTGCTTCTTCATTATTTTTCAAGTTCAAGAATGATTATTAATTAATTGATTGATTACACTTTAATTTTAAAAAAAATATGCGGCAATAATAAACATATAGAGAGCCACCTTATCAAACGGGGGGAATATCGCGTGTAATAATCAAAAGCTTTTGAACAACAAGTGATTAATTTCGTTCCGAATTTTCACTGCCAATTTATATTTTTTCTTTAACATTTTTATTTACATTAAAGCAACGATAACTAATTATTACGATTTTTATCTTTATATATTATATATATCCCTCCCCTGCATGCTCCATGTGTAATACAGTGGCATGGGATTAGCAACATGCTTATTCTTAGGAATGGTGTTATTTTTATTTTAAATTAGCAGTTCTACATATTATTTTCGATATATATGTATTTTCTGGTGCGTTAAATTTTGGCACTTTTTAATTTATTCTAATGAAGAATTTTGTTCGTCCGAATAAATACATATATGGGATAAGATCAAAAACATTCCAATTGTCTACCAAAAAATACGGCAGGACTTATAAATCGAATAACATCGCTTACTTTTTTTTTTTTTTATAAATTTTATTTAACAATTTATTATTAGTAATTATTTACCCATTTAGTTTAGCTTGGGCAACTTTTATCGTAATAAAAAGAAAGTGATAAATTTTAATTACATCGAATTTTTCCGACATATTTATTTAATATAAGAGAATTTCGTTTCTATTTACATACATGTTTATATATGTATCATCTTCAATAATGGTCGTATTGTTCGTTACGAAGGAAACTCTGAAAGGAGCTACGCACTAATTATAGGCAACACAAGTACACGGGCATATTATGTTAAGTAGGGTATCACTAAATTTACATGTTAATATAGTTAAAAGTGAACATACTCACCGATCTGAGATAATTCCAGCTGTTTCGATTTCTTTATTTCATCGATGTGACGACATAATTAGAAAAATACAAAATTACGCCATCTGAAATGGAAAAAAGAAAAAGATTTTACAAAGTACAATTATTCTATCAAACCGTGTTTTTGTGTTGTTGTTTTTTATTTGATATATTCATAGATTTTAGGAAAGTTGTGTGTATAATGGTGCAAAGGGCCGGAGAAGATAAACTACACAAACACCGTCAGCACATTCATACATATATAAATAATTATTTCAAACTTATGTGTGAAGTCCTTTGCGAGTGTACTTATATTTAGGGGCAACAGTTAGGATGACGTAACATAGTCCCAACCATTACCGTGCAACACACCATACGTACAGACTTAAAACTCAAAAATATTATAAAATGACAAAAACTTTATATTAGTGATTACAATTTTCGCAGGTGACTTTTATTACATTTACAAACTTAATTTTCTAAAAACTTAATTTTCAAAACATATAATAAATGCAGTAGCAGAAGATTGATCATCAGAGTTGCTCCATATATTGGTTTCACGGTTGAATTAATTTTTTTTTTAGGATAGGAACTAACTCATGATATTAAATTTATGTCACATAGTACTTTCGGAGAACTTGAGGAATCCTGACTGATTAGTGCTGTTTAAATGAAGGGACTCCATGTATCCTACTTTTTACTAATTCGCTGATTAGCAAAAGCAGGACGTTCATAGATACAATGTTCAAGGCCATCAATAGAATCTCCAGAAAAACAGGTACTCCTTGGAACATTAACAAGATGGAACCTGTATAAATAAGCTGAAAACTTGCCATGGCCAGATAAGACCTGAGAGCTGTAGAAGTTAATATTTAACTTCTTCATTTTCATTCTGTTAGTAATAATAGGTAATTGGTATGTTTTCCTTCCTGTGATGTCGCCATCCCACCTCCTCTGCCCTTTTTTTTGGGGTGGGGGGAGTTTCCATACAGTTTATCTGCGTATTATGGAATGAGTAAGAAAGGTGTACTTATAAATTAGGCGGATTAAGAAGTAATGTAGGGATGAGTAAAATTAAATAATGATACCAGAATCTAAAATATATGAGTATAGGGCCGTATATACTTCAGCATTTTGAAGAGATAAGAAAAATGCAATATTTATAGGAAACGAAACTTGGGACCACTCGAGGATAACACGGTCCGCATCGGCCACTAAATGGGTATCCATAGGATGAGAGCAATTAGGAGAACTAATAAGTTTCAACTTGTGTAACGAAGCAGGAAGGCGACTACACTGCCGAGTCTCAGTCGACAAATGGTAGTAATTAAACCCCGCAATTTGATCGTTTCAACTTTAATATTGTAGAATCATGGATTAGAAGGCATGTCGAGTTGAATGGATTTATAATGCCTTGCAGTAAAAGGATCGGACCATAGATTTTTCCAGTATTCTTTATGCGCGTATTTAAAGTACGCTAGAAGATCTATAGGAGTAGTATAAAACAAAAAAGTCTCTAATGTAACCGTTGAAGTGGCTAAATGATCAGCTAGATTATTTCCACGGATACCGCTATGCCCGGGGATCCAAACAAATTTAACTCTCACACTGAGCGAGTTTAATCGGCATATGTAATTAGAAATTTTATTGACGGTAAACGTGAGTTGAGCTGTGAGTGCTGTAATGCCAGCAAACAACTTTTAGAATCGGAGAGGATCAGAATATTTGTAGATGGGCGATTTATAGATAGATATCGAAGAGATTGGTAGCTTCTGCAATAAAAATGGAGCATATTCTATTAAGGGTAAATTTTTTTTTAAATGTTGAGAGCGGGGATTATGCAGCTCCGACTGAAAAAGAACACTTTGAGCCATCCGCTGTGTCCTATCCGAACAATTAAGAATATATTGACCTTCCGATCAGCAACCGTTTTATGTTAAATTATAACCGGTTTCCTGCACTATCGCCTTACTTACAGACAGTCGTAATTTCAGAAATAGTAAATATAATGATTGTAGAATAGTCCGCGCATTACATTAGTGACGATTTTTAGTGATACTGATTTTTGCACGTGATTCAATATATATATATATGCATAGCGAAAATCTCAGATTACCATCTACGTTATATAAACTTTTTCTTCTTATTTCGTTATTTTTAATATTTCAACACCCTTACGTCTGGTGAAGTGCGTTTCCCAAATTTTATTTTCCCTATACTTCGTCGGCATTTCAATTAATCTAGGTCAACGATTAACAAAGCGCTCGATTTATTCGAATTATAATAATACTCTACTTTTTATCAGTTACCGCAGTTCTATATTATTAATATTATAAATAATTAATTAATACATAGATTTATTATTATCATTATTTTTTTCTTTATCAGTTCTTATTTTTTGTACGACGAAAGTATTATTCGCAATTATTATTTTATTATAAATTAATAATTTATTTCAACGAACTGATGAATCCAAGTGCGAATATTACGAGTAATATCAACGGTGCCCTATCACGATAAAAGCGAAGAGCGAAATTTTGGTTAGAACCCCGGTCCGAATGAAATCGTAAAAAAATTATTATTTACTAAAATTAAAAATTAAGCTTTCAATAACTGCGCGTCCGTGTACAATGTTCGAAATGATCGAAAATATCAAAAAGTCAACACGGATAACGATAAAGATCAGACAAAACGTCGTAAATCGAAAATATCGAATTATATTTGACGATGTAAATGATTGCGAACTCTGAAAAAACGAGCGATTAAATAAAATCAAATCGATAAATAATAAAAGAAAAAATTGCAAATGTTCGAAGTTTTTCAAAAATATTCGGAAGTTCCCAGCATCCTTTGTATTAAAAAAATTACGTACCATTGATTCTTTTCAGCGTTAAAAAAAAAAAAAAAATCAATTTGTTCGGTTCACGTAAAGTAAAAGTAATATGTCAATAAAAAATGATCAAAAGTAATAACATGTCAATAAAAAATGCTTTTAAAGTAAACTATCCAAAATGTTTTTAAATAAACGAAATATTTAAAGGTAAAATAATAACTTTGTCATAAGATGACTACGTCATAGACCTCTGTTATAATTTCTTTCTTTTTGAAAAAAAAAAGAAAGAAAAGACGTGTACGTATATATGTAATACGTGTGTGAATGTATATACATATATATATATATATATATGTGCGTGTGTGTGTAATTAAATTTCTAATTACGAATTGTTTCATTACAGCATCGGAAACGAACAAATAAACGGTCCGTTCGCAGCAACTGTATAAGCAATTCGAATCCGATAATTCACTGCGTAAGTACAAATTAATTTTAAAAATTCATTACAATTATTACCGATATTAATTTAATCTCTACAGCTATCAACGATGATAAATACTTGTACAAATAATTACGCGTTTATTTATTTAAAAACAAAATTAACGCTTCGAAAATTGTCAGAATATATGCGTAGTCAGCCATATTCACAGCATTAACGCACCAAAGATATGAAAATAAAGCTTTATTTGTAATTACATATTTAATAAAATAACGTGAAGAAAAACCTTCTAAATACATACACGTAAAAAAAATATCAAAAATGAAAAAATGACTTAATTCCTGGGATAAGGTAGACAAATCGGTGCTTCCTATGCCAATCCTTCGACCGGATCATACTTTTAAATCGACGTGCTATCGAAGAAATCAAGTTGCAGCAGTAATCTGGAGAAATGTTGCTCCATTCCTCCAGTAACGACTTTTTCAGCTGGGTACGGCTGGTAATTGGCTCTTCACGTAAGATTCCCTACGTGGTTCAAGTCAGGAGACTGTGGCGTGACTGGCATGGCAGAGCGGCAATTATAAAGCAGCCATAACCGAGTGTCGAGTGCGGTATGTTTCTGGTCATTATCGTAATATAGCTGAAACGTGTTCCGTAGACCTACTTTCTTGGCGCTGGCATGTAAATTCGTTTTTGAAACCTCAACATAAAAGGCATCGCTCCTTCGATAAAACTCAAGGGTCCGACACCGGTAGTTGCGAAACTCCGCCGCACCATCACGCTTCAAGTCTGACCGACGTAGTCAAATTTTTCTTCTCCAATTCTGTATTCGGATTATGCCACACTTTTTGTTTTCCGTCTGCGCCAAAAACATTAAACTTCGATTCATCGATGAACAACACATCGTTCCAGAATTGCTCGTCCTTCTTAACGCTTTCTACAATTGACGGCAGATATGCACGGTTTCACCTAGCGATTCTAGAATTGTAACCCACATTTTTAAACGCTCTATGTACGGTTTTTAGCTGAAACTACTACACCTGGGTCGATCGCGTAAAGCTGTTGCTAATTTTGGAACGTTTACTTTTGGATTTGCTGCTACTTGTCGCCTAATAAACCATTTGTCGGGAGCGTACATTTTTTTAGACTTTCCTTTTTGCGGAATCAAGTCGATTCAGTATTCCCTTTGATACCACCGATAAATATCATTCGCATTTCGTCATATATTTAGTAATCGACTTACTTCGCTGCCCGGTACACGATTTTTTTAATGGAAAATAACGAGTTTGCGAGTCTCAATCGATTTTTTGCATGCACGTATTTGGAAAAATTACAAAAAAAAAAAACTTTATTTCTATATCTTTGGTGCGTTCATTTGTTCCGTAATGCCGGCACCGAATGTTAATGTGCCTGGCTGTATATATACGTAATAGATTATTTTTCCGTGGTCGTAATTCCCCGAAGGAATGTCACACTACAGCCTCTTCAATTTTTTCCGCCATTCTGTTTGATTTGCAACCATCCGTCTGCAGTCCGTAATTAATTTTTTTTAAATCCCGATGGTATCTGTCCACCATCTGACGTTTACCTTGCCGCGTGGTCGAGTCCCTTGTATTTTTCCGATATACATATGCTGCGTATGTATACAATTGCTACACATTCCAAATAGTTTGTAAATATTATATATATATAAATATGGTTCGTATGTATACAATTGCTACATATTCCAAATAGTTTATAAATCTTTTATATATAAACAATCTAGGAAGGTCAGTTTCCACCAGAAGTAACGCATCGGTACAGCGCGTCATGTACTTCATTTATTTCGTAATTTTATATCCGCAGGTGATATTAACATCGTAAACATTTTCCGTTAATAATTTGTCGGCATACTTTTTATTCGAATACTTTTGTACAATAAGTGTTTACGAAGTCCTAGTCAGCTTTGCACTGTTGTCGGTATGTTCACACCCTTTTTCTTACGTACTTCTATATTTTCAAAACCTTTATTTCTAAGTGTGTGTGGGTAAATTACGAATATATATATATATATATGAAATCATACGTTCTCATTCGCTGCATCCATTAAGTAGGATTTATGTTTCATCCGGTGTACAAAGCAATGCTGTATACATAGTGGTCCGATAAATATATATTAAAAGGAAAAAAACCGATTGGAACAATATGTTTATTATTGGCTGAGAACTTCTCGCAATTTACCTATATCTATCAAAACAAATACATTATTTATGCTATATATATATATATATATATATATATATATATATATAACATTTTCATATTGAAAGCTATTTATACTCTACATTTTGTTCCTATTTTTCATTTGTTATATATATATATAACAAATAAAAAAATAGGAACGATATGTAGAGTTAAAGTAGCTTTCTATATGAAGATGAAGAATTTACTCAATACTGATTCATAGTACGTAGCGTCCATTCGACTAACTTGGGAAATAATATCAGTAGACGGGTAAATCGGGGCACCTGTCTACAATTTCAAACGTGGTACATTATTTACAATATAAGGTATTAACATTTTTCCAGATTTTTATTTAATTTCGACTGTGTAACCCGATGTACAAGTCGAAAACCGTCTGGATGCTGTAAATATTAACCACTAGTTGGCTGTAAGAATTGAGCTTTAATTAACGAATAATTCAAAAATTATAAAAAATTTTAATAATCAAAAATTCCCCCCCAATAAATAAATATAAATACAATTTTGTTTCCGACGAACAAAACGTATCCTAAGAAAATATATATAAAATAATCATAAAATCGTGGTGTTCTATTAATATTATTATTGCTATTATTATTATTATTATTACGGATACTCGTTCAGTTGTCAGGTATAGGTGAATTAAAAAATGATAGCTTAATCGAATAAGATAAATGGAGCTGAAATCAGCGTTGAATATTACTATATATATATATATATATATATATATATATATATATATATATATATATATATATATATATATACAAAAAAAAGGCACAAAACGATCGATCTATTTACAGTAAATAAAATATTATATATATACATGTGTGTCTGTATATATGTTGTATCTAAATAAATATATATATATATATTTATTTATTTATTTATTTATAGACATATAATGGAAAATAAATAAATAAATGGTTCACGTTCTCTTTTGTATTAAAGTACCTGTGGGAAAGTCAAAACACATACGTTTATTTCACTTTTTCGTCCTGCCTTCCGCCGTGTCTCTCACTCGCTCTATACATATATATAAACATATCTGTTTGTGTGTGTGTGTGAGTTTCGCATTAACGTCTTTACTATATCAGCGATTATATCCGTTTATGTCGTTCAGTCTAGTCAATTTATCACCATTCTTTTCGTGACTAGCCGTTCGGGTCATTATTTTTCCATCTCTTCGACTTTTCCATTTCATTCGTTCGTAAACATACCAACATATATGCACGCGCTCATCTACACATATACACGTATACATGTGTGTGTGCATATTCGTATAGTTTCTTAAAGGGTATGTGTGTAACTTGGTTAATGTGAAGTTTAAAAGTTGCATTCGCTGGATACACACGTGTGCACGTTCGTAAGAGCTTACTTATAAATATGATTTCAAAGCATTCTCGGTGAGTAATATCGCTTACATCGATCTAAACGACATCGGAAGTAAACTTGTTGGATTGTTATTATTTTAATTTCTCATTATATACGTATGCATATATAAATGTACATACATATATATATATATATATATATATATATATATATATATATATATCAAGTCGTCTTAAAATATATATTTCAGTTCGTGTAATTCTTTATATATTGCACTCACAACGCGCTGCATATTTATTGATATTATTTCAAACGAGAATGCCTTCCTGAAATATATACGTATATTTTTTAAATATGTACAAGCATTAGGTCGTTTCCAGACGATTTTCAATATTGTATATTTGCACGCCTTGTGCGCATTACATATTACACGTAAATGATATATGAACTTTAATTCACTAAACAAGGCTTGATATTACATATTACACTTAAATTATGTATAAAATTTAATTCAGTAAACGCGGCTGGTGCATATTATGACATATTACACGTAGATGATAAAATATATAAAATTTAATTCAGTTAACGGGGCTTGCGGATATTACAAATTACACGTAGATAATATATATGATTTTTAATTCAGTAATCGAGGCTTCTGCATATTACATATATATTACACGTAAATAATATATAAAATTTAATTCAGTTAACGGGGCTTGCGCACGTTACAAATTACACGTAGACGATATACAAAATTTAATTAGATTAACGGTCAAAAATAATCGGTCCGATTTAAAATTCTTATACCTCGCTATCGATACCACGAAAATCGTAAGAAAATTTTATAATCGAATTTGCTTTTTGGTTTTTCGCTTATTTTCTCATAAATAATTATTTCATTTCGTTATTATTTTTTATTAAACGTAAGGTTTTTGTATTTGCTCGAAAATGATTTTATAGGCGAAAAGCTTTGCAATCATAAAATAAATTTTATAGTGATTAACTTTGATTTTGTTTTGTTAATTCATGAAATCACTACTCTCCAATACATCAACAATAATATTAATAATAATAATAATAATAATAATAAAGATATATAATGTATCGTTGCAAATTACTCGATCGTCTAGTTGAATATTTTTTTTATTTTATTTTATTTTGCGGTTAATGCTGTAATATTCCTTAGGCCATTGTTTAATAATTTAATCGTTCTCGTATCTTTTTTCCGAGACTGGATTAACATACAAATCTGATTCAGCAGACGCAATCTCGACTGAAAAGTGCAAATATTGTTGTATTAAAAAATTTACTAATTTTTATACGTTCGTAAATAAATAAATATTCGTTAAAAGAGAAAGAATCTGTAAACTTCGTAGTTTTTATAGCAGCCGCGTTTAAATACGAACGATGATAATCCCCGATGAGGATGATGATGATGATGAACTAATGCAATATTAAATAAATATATCTGGATACGTTGTAAAAATATTTTTATTTTGCTAATTTACTATATTTTTAAAAAATTAATCGTAATATTATCGGACGCGTTTGATGACGTTATTTTTAAGTTCAGTTATATTTCGCGAATTTTACGAATTAATTTCTTCGGAATTACTTTCTTTATTCATTCAGCTTATTTTTCTTCTTATTTATAATTATTGACCGGGCACATTTGTTTACCATTTTCCATTTAATTCGATATATAATCATTTTCGTTTTTTTTTTTTTCTTTACATACTCTATTTTATTCGCCTTTTCATCATCATGGTCTTATTGTTCGTTGCCGAACGTCGTGACTAGCTATTGTACGTTTATTTTTATATGTACAAAATTAGCCGGCATTCAACGCACTAGTGCCACTACCTTCTCCGTGATAATTAAGAATTAAATAATGATGAAAATATGTCGCATGTTGGTTTCGAACCACCGACCATCATCCAGTTGACAGTCGAGCACTCTAGCACCATCGCACATTCTCCATTCTCCTTTTACAATGTAATATTATTGCCCTACCAGTGTGTCGAAGGAAACGACGAATTAAATACGTTTTAAAATCGGGAGGTACGGTTTTATTTGAAAAGTTTTAATTAATCGGAAATAATATGAAAAGAATTCGAAACGTCTGTATCGAATGCGAAATCGAATGCGAAATCGAATGCGAAATCGAATGCGCGGCTTTTATTTAAATTATAAAATTCTACTAAGCACATTCTTCGGTAGTGATCTTTGATCTAGCGATAACTTCTCAATTCAAAATGTGGTTAATTTTCATCCCTACGATATATATATATATATATATATATATATATATATATATATATATATATATATATACGCGCAATATGTTAGATGGTGTATAAGTGATGATAAAACCGAGGGATGAGCGACAAATGCTTAAAGGACAAAATCCATTCCTTCTTATCAATTTTTATCAGATATGTGTATAATTGCCGATTTCCGCGTTCCCGGTATTTATTATTCGCATCTTACCGTATAACTTGGAGAAGTGTTCGAAGGGACATTTCTAGAATAAAAAACCTATTGGCTAGCTCAAGATGCGTGTCGTTTAGTCGTTCCGTTATCAATTCATGAAGTTGATGAGAATCGATTAAAGCACATATTTTCCTTCACCTCTCTTCATTAAGCGAAGTGCCAGTTCGACATTTCAGTTTTTAGAAAAATCATTACGGTTCCCTCTATTCCTCGATATTCTATACCTCCGGGCAAAATATTCATTTCCTTCCTGTAATATACGGCTTCTTCGACCTATATATATATATACACATATATATATATATGTGTGTGTGTGTATATATAAGTTTATTTTATTTATATGCAGAAATAATACATTTTATACAGTCGGAACATAAAAAACTCTGGGAACAGACGTATATGGAGCGTATACAGCGGTCGCCTCTTACTGCGTACTGTCAGCTGCAGCCGTCTCTCCCTAGGTTCCCATGGTTCTACTTTTTTAAAAACATTAAGCGGAGAGAAATTGTACTTATCAGTAGATTGCGGTTTGGGCATTGCTTGTTGCCGGACCGCCTGTTCCTTATGCAGCTTAGAGAAAATCCGTATTGCCCTCTACATGTTGGTCGTGCAGTTTGCAATCCTGATCACGTGTTCTTCAAATGCCCTTCTTTAACAACATTACGCTCTGAACTGTATCTTAAATTACTGCACGCGTCTCGTAATGGTCCTCCTTATAACGTTTTGTCCCTTCTGCATATTGAGAATCTACATCTGTTCCCGGACATAGCGATTTTTCTAGAGAGGTGGTCCGAGTTTATAAAAATATGAGTTAGTAATTATTACGGTATCACGTTGAGTAAGCTGTAAAGGCATCCCCATTAAAAAAAAAAAAAAAAAAAAACGCACAATGGGTTAGTTGCGATGTCCGGCAACGAACAGTACGTCAATTATATATATAAAAAACGGTTCCCTCTATTCCTCGATATTCTATACCTTCGGGCAAAATATTTATTTATTTCCTTCCTGTAATATACGCTTCATCGACTTATATATATATATATATTTGTGTATGTGTGTGTGTGTGTGCATATATAAGTTTATTTTATTTATATGCAGAAATAACGCACAATGGGTTAGTTGCGATGTCCGGCAACGAACAGTACGTCAATTATATATACAAAAAACGTGAAATACGTTATTTATCCCGTCATCTGGTGTAGACAATTTCTAGCGTTAATTTAAGAGCAAGCACATAAATTTGTTGTGTTACGTGTTAATTTTGATAGTACTTAAATTCTTTTATTAAGCTTTACTGAAAACAAATGACGTGTGTGTAGATTCCTATATTTTTATAAACTGTGGCACGCGTATTTTATGTATTACGTGCATGATGGAAATATAGAGTGACCCAGCGAAGACTGACGGTTTGGTTTTTTGAATAGCTCAGTTAGTAACACTGCTACAACGCAAACCGCGTGCTCCACGTTTAACGTACACATGAGAGATTCGTTTTTCTCTAGTTACAGTTATAATGGCGTCCTATAACGAGAAGAAACACGCTCATTTTGCGTGAAACGTTATTTTCGACGTGAATCAATCACGTCGGTGTAAAGAGAGTTTCGAAAATAATTCAAAATTACGCGATTTTTTTGTGGGGATATCTTAAAAGCCGCGTTTTCCACGAGATCTGGATGACTCCGTATTTTTGAAGAAATTTTAAAAATTCAGTGACCTATGTTCGAAAATTTTGTAAAAAAACTGAAATTATTGCAAATGGGGGCCATCCGAATGATATTGCGTTCCACAAATAATTGTGAGCTAATCTCTCGTTTTCCTATTTTTAAATAAAATTTCATTCAAAAATTTTGCTCGACTAAGTTTTTGAGTTATTCAAAAAACAACAAAATCGTCCGTCTTCTCCGGGTCAACCTTTATATATGCATATGTGTGCGTATGTATGTATGTGTGTGTAATGATATATGTGTGTGTATGAATATGTATTTTTATTTATTACGCTCGACGAGCAGCCGAAAAATTTATTCTAAATGATAATTGTTTCAGGAAGATAACGATGTTTATACCCTTTGAGACTGAACAAATGACAGAATATCGGGATTCCCGAAAAGATTATCCTCTTATAAATGATAAGCAGCAGGATGATTGATAATGATGATGATCATAATGGTGGCAACTGATAGTGGAAGATGGAAATTCGGTCCGGTCGATGGAAGAATGAAATCAAACGAAGAACAAATATCTAACCTGACTAGGCTGCCATTTTCTTATCCATTACTAACGCGTAATTACACGGATTTTAACCATAAACTCGATTCTATACATTGCTTATTACTATTATTTTGATTTTTATTTTTATAAATATATACGTTTATATGTGTCCGTCTCCGTATCTGTCAATCTCCGCATTAGGTATAATTGTGACAATTGTAATTTGAATTGACTCGTTGCCGAAATAATTATAAATTTACAATTGAACGAATTAGAAAATTGGTAATTGTTAATATAAAAAATAAATGAACAAGTTGTAATAACGTATTTTTTGTAGCATTTCAATAAAACTAATAAAAAAGCAACAGAAAAATATTTTTGTAATTAAACGAATGAATGTAGAACTAAAGTATTTGGTATTTAATTATTAAATATCCAAGTTTATAATGGAAATATATCAATTATATATATATATATATATATATATAATAATTAAACAAATGAACATATAATTGTAATT
This sequence comes from Coronaproctus castanopsis, assembly GCA_032883995.1. NCBI lineage: Eukaryota > Metazoa > Arthropoda > Insecta > Hemiptera > Monophlebidae > Coronaproctus > Coronaproctus castanopsis. Next base: position 98,651,991 of record CM065052.1, read on the forward strand.
TACAATTCGTTATTAAATTAAACTCTGCTTTCATTACGATCACAATAAACCACAAAGCGCGAAATTTTACGAAGTACAAGCGGTCAAATGGTCGATTAAAAAAAATATTTAAATACGTTCGTCGTGTATTCACGACAGTGATGATGATGGTGATCATAATAATAATAGTAAATAATGAAGCAATGACATTATATTTCATATGCATTTTATTTTATAACAATAAAAAATTATTATTTTATTTATTTATAAAACGTTTCGTTTTATTTTCGTGCGTCCATAATTTTCGCTAATTTTTGATGTTATTTCATTCGTAAATTTTTTATCGCAGCCAAAACCTGGATATAAATTTAAATTATATTTTTCGAAAATTTGAGTTTTTAATATTTTTGAAATTAATGGCCATTTCGAAAAGTCGGATTTTACGACGAACGCGTATCAATCAATCAAATGTATTGTCCTTCGCAACGACGTGGTCACATTATATGACTTTTCCATCTACTTCGGTCTCCTACTAACGAATCTGACAAATCCAACATAGTTAAGGCCTGCACTCGATACAACATAACCAACATATTGGATATTTTTCTCTTATTTTACTCTGTTTAATATTTTTCTGAATCGAGTTCTCATTTTTCGTTCCGTGTGCGTAATATCTTGTTGTATTTTTATCGATTTCTATTATTATATTATTATTATTATTATTCGATAGTGCGGGTTCCGGCTGCACTAACAGACCATATGCACTCGTGGACTTACTGTGGTCCTAGATCTGATTTAAAAGGTTCAGTGAATCCACGAACAGGAAATATTATGGATGTGGCCGGTAGATTTAGATATGAGTTGAGGTAAGGAAATATAAAGTTTGGCTAGATTCTAATAATTGTGAAACATGACAAGATGTTCAGCTGTGACATTTGGCAAAAGGAACAGAGAGGAGTGTCTGTGCCTTGAATAAGATTGGAATGGGTAAGATTTGAGTGGGATATTCGAAATCTGGTGAGGATAACACATTTCTTTCTTCTTCGGAAGGGAAATGGAAACTGAGATAGTGGATTGATAGAGGTGGTTTTGTTCGTTAAAGACTTCCACATACGACTACAGGATTTAGTTATGAGAGATTTCAGGAAAACTTTTAAATCGCGAGAGAGAGAGTCGAGCGGAAATGTGTGGAAGCAAGGACGCCTCCCTAGCAGCTCGGTCAATAGCCTCATTTTCATGAAGACCGATGTAGCTGGGAATCCAAATAAAAACTAGGGAAATTTGAGATCAAATAAGGAGGTCATGAAGAAGCAATATGCGTTGTAAAAGTGCATTGTCTGTATAAAAGTTGTGAAGTGACTCAGAAAGGATAAGGAATTTAGAAGAAGATTGAGCCGTGGACAGGAACTCTAGGCACTTGAAAATAGTAAAAGGAATCAGCTGAGAATATAGAGCAGAAATTAGGAAGCCGAAAACGATGAGTGGCAGGAGGTACCAAGAAGGCAGAACGTCCTCCAGATTTAGAGCCATGAGTAAAACAGCGTCCTTATATTTGGAGATTTCAAGAGCGATATAGTTTTGGAGTTCATGGGATGAGCATGAAAACTTGAAAAGATGGGTTAGGTTCAAGTTGACATGGAGTGGTTGCAAAAGCCACGGTGGCGAGTTAGTATATATGGGAAGAAGTGGGGTAGTGTCGTTTCTATTTTTAATTCGTCTAAAACCGATGCGTTTAGTGCACTCCGCGTAATCATTTTTCTGTAGGCTCTGATTTTAAAGGAATTTATTATTCCCTCTCAATCTGTTCTTTTAATCGTCCGAATTTCGAATGTATAAGTCGCAGTTAGGAAAATCGACGCTTCGGCCAATTTTACGTTCCTCGTTATTGCAATGCGTCTACGTATTTTCTTTTTGCAGCATTTGCAACCAGTGACCACCGGAGATAATTAAATTCATTTATTACCTCGTATCCTGCAAATTCTATAGTATCATAAAGCTGATTATTTTTGAGCCTGTCTATTATCGTCTCTTTGGACTTAGCCCATTTGCTTGTAAACTGTAAAATAAAGATTATCGTATTAAACTGTAGATTTTAACAAATATCGAATTTTGCGAATTCCTCGAAGAAAGAGACGAGGACGAAAATCGACTAGGTAGTATAGTCCAGTGAAAATTTTTAAAACAATTATTATTACTTTTTTTTTTAATTTATATAATTAACCCCGATTGATTTATTCTTTTTAAATCTATCGTTTGATTTATTCATACGTAGTGTTTTTGAACGATATAATAATAATAATTTTCAATTATTATTATCACATTTAATTAATAAGTTTACATATATAATAATAAAAATAAATAATAATTAAAAGAAAATAGTTCGGCTCCTTGACGTTATTCATTTGATCATTGTTTAATTTTTTGATCACACATTTACTGTTCGCGATTTTCGACTATTTTAAAACTTTCCTTACGTCCGCAAATTAAATACTTTGTCGCCAAACCTGTCATATTAATTTATTAATTTATCGTGTTTTTATGTCCCGATTTTTCAATCATTTTCAGTTTTCTATTTTCCGAACGTATTTAACCCTTTCATGATGCCCATACGTAGACTCCAGAACGATAAAAAAAAAATCTCAAAAGTGTACTGATTAATATATATATATTAATAATGGTCTTAATATGTGAAAGGTAATTTATCCGAAAGTATACAATAAGCAATGTGATTAGTAAATTAATAAAAACAATTTCGATCGATAACGTTTTATGAGAGATTGGAGTTAGAAAATAGTTTATATCTAAAAGTTTTACATCCGGCACGAATGAATTATTAAACAGAATTTTTTCCTTCTTTATTTCTCGATTGATCCGCGAATTATTTTCAAATTTAATTTTATCGGGCACTAGCGTTATTTCTTCGATATTAATTCTGGTATGTACGACATGAAAAAACTACAACTAGTCAACCTAGAGTCCCAGTTGATATATAATAGACGGAAAGAACTCACTAGTCACTAGTTCTTTACTTTCCTCTACGCGGTTAAAAGATCAGTGCAACTCCATCGAGTTATCGAACATATTTATATGACCGCAGGATTTTTACGCTTATCCAATTTATCATATATATATATATATATATATATATATATATATATATATATATATATATATAAATCTATCGTTTTAAACTTATAACGATTATAATTATTTGTTACTATTATTTTTAGTTACGTTGTTATTCTATTTAGCATCGAAATTATTAATTTTTTTTTTTGGTTTTCGTTATGTTCTTCTTTATGGAATTCGTGCAGCATTGTTTTCAGCTTCTTTCATATTTACGAATCCTTCGAATTCATATTTTGGCCTAAATCGATTTCTGTCCTTTATTTCTTCTTCCGACGAGATCCTGTCTGTATATTTTCTTCGCTTTTATAATCCACCGAATACGAATTTTTAGGGTTGCCCCCGGAGAAATCGAAAATTCCTTGTTCGTCTCCTTTTTTATTTTTTGGATTATTTTACATAATTATTCTTCAAATTCCATTCGTCTCGGCCCTTTTTTTTTTCTTTTTTGGGGTGTCTAATATCTTATTATTATTGTTACTACTAATTTCCTTGTTATTATCCTTTAATGTTATTATTGCTATCCTTTATTTTTCTATTTTCTAACATATTATATATATGTATGTGTGTGTTAAATATTTATATATATGTGTGTGGGTGCGCGTTAAATGATCACCATCATCAGTTTAATCTGTAAATCTGAATACGTTAACGATGACGTAATAGTAATAAGGAAACGAGAACAACATTTAATTACATTCGTAATTATCATCATTCTCATCATAAAAATGAAACTTATTTAAAAAATTTACGAAAATAGCTTATTTCCAATTCTTACCTTTCAAACGAAAATTCGAACCGCTTATAACATTCGGTCGTTCTATAAAGGTAAAATAATTTTTTCCCGAATAAATAATTAATTTCGATAATAAAATATTCGAATATTTAAACGGGTCTTTCGAAATATTACATTTTCTCGATAATCCGATTTAAAAAAGTTAATAATGTCGAAATCGTACGATACAAAAAATATTTTTAGCCAATGTACCTTTTCAACCGGTATAAATGTTTAATTTTGTATATGTGTGTTTTTCAAGCAATTGCCTATAACGAACGATGGTTTTTAAATTTTTTTTTTTTCGGCTTTCTAATGTACAATTACATATATATTTAGAGTTTACGATTTTTTTTACGTGTTACAGCATCGTAAACGTCAGTTATAGATTATTAAAATAAATTTATCGTTAAAAATTCGCCATTTTGCAAATATAAATTTTACATTGTGAACTTAATATTTTAATTACTAACTCCGTTCGAAATGATCCGAATCTTAAAAACAATAATTCAGTAGGGTCGATAATTTTATCATTTGTAAGTAGTTTATTTGTTGTATTTTTTAATTTTTATCGATAATATTCCTAACCTACACAAAAAGTATATCTGGTTATTTACCGCTCAGTATTTTTCTCTACGATCTTTAAAACCTCCGGGATAATAAATTAATTTTTAATTTTTTTTTTTAACGTGTAACACCGATTTTCATTTATTGTTTTGTTTATTATTGTAACTCATTTTTCTTCGAAATTTATCTTTCAATTAAGTTTCTACGTTTCGAAAACTATGATCTATTAACATACGCACGCGTACATATATATATATATATATATATATATATTAGAATGTAAGTGTGTGGGTGTATGTGTGCGTCTGTACGTGTGCGTAACGTAGTATACAAGATTGCGAATTATTTGTTCAGGTCGTATTATCGACTTACATTCGCACGCTGCGTATATATATATATATATATATATATATATATATATATATATATATAAATGTATATATATATTAAATGTATATAATGGAGAATACGTTAATGTTATATTTTTTCATTTTATTAAATGATGTTCAATAATTTAAGTACAAAGTGCAATGATAATTAAACGTAGCGAATTTAACCGTTCATTTATTATTAAACACTCGTAACAAGTTACGCGCGCAATATATATATATATATACGCGTTTATGGAAAAGAGTTTTTTTTTTTAAGTACGTATCGGTTTAAACTAGGAAGCCTAAAAAAAAATGTTTATCATTAACTAGGCCTCAACAAGCCATCGAAATTTCACTATTGCAGTTATTAAAGATATATTGTCTGTTAGTGAATTGTATGAAATTACCAAAAATAAGCTTTGTCTAAAATATGTGTTTTTATATCTGTTGTTACATTACTACGTCCCAGTTTTATATTGGAAAAGAAATGAATGAAACTCGATGTTACCGGCGATCGACGATGATTTTATAATAATAATTAATATTTTAATTTTCTAGCAAGTATTTTTATGTTTTGGGTTGGCTACACCTAAACCATCATCGTTCTTCTTTTCAATCTTTTTAATCTTTACTGTTTCTTCTACAACTTGGATGAATTTTCTAGTAAATGGAAATGGACGTAGAATTCTTTTGCGATAGAACACAACGGATGCCACGTATCTCGTCCACATACTGGCTCACGGATACCAGGAAAATACCGGACTTACGACTTTTTCATAACTAAAGGTTTATCTAACGGTTACATGATCGTCCAGCCGGATTATTAACTTTTCTTTGACCACTCCGCAGTTGTACCGACATTTAGTAATAGAATAATAATGAACCAAAATTACACACCAGACAAACCAATCGAGACGAATTTTGGCAAAAAATTGATGAAAATATGAACTTAAACGTTAGTTTAGGAACGGAAGAAAATATAGAAAATTATTTACGAAATTTTATTGTTCTACTGAAAAGAGCAGTATGGTTAATCTCATCGATGGAAGAAAGGGGTGTTCCTGTGATGCGCTACCCGAAACAGATCATAAGTGACGTGTCCAAGAAAAACGAATTAAGGAAAAAATTAAAAGAAAACTAAATAAACTACGAAAGTAAAAACCCTACTAATCAATCTAAAAAATGACACATTTAATGAATACATGTATTCCCTATCTTTCCAAGTACTGTACTACACATTATACAGAGCAACAAAAATATTTTCAGGTAAAAAGTGGTGATGAAGTGTACGACATATATATCCTATTCAATTTGGAGTTTGACAAGGGTACGTACTCTGACCATTACCTTACTTAATATATAGCACAGACCTCCCAGTGCCAAAAGAAACACTAACAGCAACGTTTACGGATAACGCAGCGATATTGTGCAATAACCACTATCCTATTAAATGTAACCGTAGTCTACAAATTTTAATTAATGAAATATCTATCTGGCGTAAACAATGGCGAATTGATATTAACGAAAATAAAACATAACGTACACTAATAGACCGATAGTTTTACCCAGACGTAAAGCAATAAATAACAGAATCATACCGGTTGCGGAAACTATGTATATCTGGGTTTACATTTGGAGAAAAGCCTGACATAACGAACACATATCCAGATAACGAAAAAAAAGAGCTTGACATAAAGATCCGGGAGATGCTATGGCTAATAAATCGTACCTCCTGAATAACAAACAAATACTAGCACCTGTTTGGAGGCATATTGTAGTGCCAAAAGCAATATTGCTATAATATAGCGCTGCAAAAATAAAACATTACGAACGATACCTACTGCTCCATAACGTTTAAGCAACAAAACCATTCACCGCGATCTGAAGAAGAAATATGATTTATTTAAATTGTAAACATGAAATACAACACATAAGTACACCGAATTACCCTTAGTAGCTAATACAATAACAGTAACAAGATGCAACGTGTATAAAAGCAACGATGACAATATACAGGAAAATTTGAAAAAAACCTGCTACAGCATAAAGTACAGTGATAGGAGAAGAAGCATAAAACCATAAAAAGAAGCTCGTAATCACCCAAATTTGACGACAGCAGTCAATGTACTCGATAACTCCTCAGAAATACGTCGATCAGACAGAACCTGCTATAATTGTAATTAAGTCATTGACACGTCTTCATTGAAAGATTGTAATTTTTCGATGTAATAACTATCTGCAGATAGTTAAGCTGCTAAGGGTAGATTTATATATATTATACAACTAGCAAATATCAAAACAAAATATAACTCCCTACTTGTATTATTTAACTTAATAAAATTCAACAAGAAAAAAGTTACCCTAGAAAAAATAATGGATGAAACACGCGCTGTTATTAGGAGAAACATTTTTTTTGCCTACAGAACAATCGTTATTAAAATATTCTATTGATATAAAACAACTCAACTCTAAATAAAGTATACGTTATGGGATCCTTAACGCGCGGTACGGCGTGAGGGACTAATTTATAAAACGAATTTGTCGGACGTTCGATGCCTCATAGATTGATGACGTACTACTATAATTTTATCTGAAATAGGCGTAAGTATCGAACGATAGTGTCCTCGGACCATACCTTATACATTTGATGTACAGTAGATATGCCGAAAATTACAGAAATATGTATTGCAACATTTTTTGACGATTACGCGATACAATAGAACGTGAAAAAATTTAACCGTATTTAGATAAATATCAGTAAAAGAACGCGTATCTGGAAAATCTTTATAAACCATCATAAATCAGCTCAAATCGTATATCATCATTCATCATTAAGTATCGGAGGTAGGCGACTACTTACGTGTACATATTTTGCTGTACAGTGTAAGTAGCGACAATCATAATGTGGCGTTAGCGTAGGTAGGTCACAGACATTCGGAAGAACTGATTGTAATCGCCTTGTTGTCACAACACAATGCAACCCTGCGCCTGTAATTATATTGTTACTAGCGCACATATGGTATTGCGCGTGGTGGTTTGCCAATGCCTTTTCTAGGCGATAATAATATTAGGATTATTTACATTTTTATTTTCCGGTGATAATTTTGCGTCGTCCATCGTATTCAAACTCGATACCTTCCTTATAGAAGTCTGTGCTCTAGCCACTAGAGGCTATCCCGACAACTTAAAATAATGTACAATATAAGAATATACGATACCTATCTACCAATATACATTAATAACATCGCAATCTCCAAGATTGGCTCAGCTGAGGACTTCGGTGTGCACCCAGACTATCGTCTGAACTGAAGCTACAGATTTAATAGCTAGAAATTTTGATATAGAACACGTTCAACGAACAAAACCGCATAATTTATAATAGTTCATAGTTCATATATATGAAATAGCATACAATATACATATAGATAAACAAGTTAATATTACACACGGACATTACTACTGTATCGATTATATAAATCAATTAAAATTCCCACCGGTTTCAAATCCAAGAAGAAGTCACAAATTTAATAACTAGGAATTCTGATTTCAAACGCATTCAACGAACATCATCGCGTGATTTATAATAGTTCGTAGCTCATACATATGTAACAGCACGTTATTTATGTTTGCCAGAGTGCTCGACTGTCAACTCAACGGTCCAGGGTTCGAAACCAACACGCGACATAGAAAGTGTTTCATCATTATATAATTGTTAATAATCACGGAGAAGGCAGTGTCACCCCACTCCGTATAACTTCATATGCGCGTCGCATATAAATAGTGCCTTGAATGCTAATCCATTTTGTACGTAAAATAAACGTACAATGGCTAGTCACGACGATAATGATGAATATTACAGACGGCTCGATGTAGGGATCTAAGGACAAACGGGTATCGATAGAATAAATCCCTTAAATCTGTCGTCCCACCTGATATATATTCTAAATCTACATTACATCGTGACTTTAACACATCTTACGTTAAACCCTTCGTTTAAACTCTGAATGACCCCCGCTTAGAGTTTCGTCCAAATCGGTTGCCGATCAATTTACCCAACCAGAATCGAATCATCTCGATTAGTCTGCCTGTAATTCGCCGCTTATAATAATACTAGAGCTTTTCGTCCTTTATTATTCAAAATCCATTAATACCATGTAACACCTAATATTTTTTCGATGTAATCCCTACGGGATTTTATTCGAATCATTAAGAGACATTTTTCCGAAATATATTTAGGAACGCGCAAATATTTTCGATGATTGCTTTTTTAGAGTAGATAAAGTATATTTTGGAATATTATAATTTTATATACACATGCATACATACATTATATATATATATATATATATATATATATATATATATATATATATATATATATATATATATATAGATATAGATAGATAGCATAAACGTTTTTGTACTGATTAAAAAAAATTTTAAAAAAAAAGAATTAACTCTGTAAATAAACATACAGATTTTTTAAGCATTGCGGCCATTTTTTTTCTCAACACCTCGCAGCAGGTTCATTCGTGTACGGCATTCTGACGGAGAGCCGTAAGAAAAATCGATCATGGAAGTCGCTTTCTTTTTCGTCGACTTCGACCGGGATGAGATGGATCGATTTTTAATTTAAATTTCACGCGGTGAATATCACGAAGAATCCCTGGGCGAGACTGTCCAGTAAGAAATTCATAAATCAGAACTAACTCCGTTCGGAACTTTGTACTGGGAACGTTCTGAATGTTAGGTAGACGTTATAATAAAATCGGGTTGTGTGTGAAAGTACATGTCGGAAACACGTATATATACGGTTTTTATACGGTCGATAGGAAATAATCGATCAAATTACATTTACACTACGAATAAGTTTACCAGTAGCAACGAATAGAATTCGAACGATACGCGCGCGTGTGCGTGTTGCGTTTATGCCTAGTTTTGTAAAATTATTATATGGGTTGGACACTTAGAATAGTTACGAAAAAATTAAGAAGTATAGAAACAAAGAAAATAAAAAAATATACTAAAACAGGATAGCGTGCGATGTTGCTCCCGGGCGCCCAATAAGATCGGTCTAAGAATTAAGTAAATTATGAAGTCATTTCGAAGACTATCGTAAATATCTGTCTCCGATCGTATGCGTGGTGAATACAGGTAAAAGGAGAAATAACTAGAAACTAATGCGAAGAATAAGATACCAGATGATAAAGTAATGATATAGTAGGTAGACATTGATAAAGACGATGCAGAACCGACCGGAAAAACTAACGCGTAATGCCAGACCCGATCAGGGGGTCTTGTTAAGACCCCATGACGACACTGTTATTACACAGTGTTCATTCTCTCATCAACGGAAGATTGGCCCGAGAATTAATTTCTTACCAGATTTCTTTATCTCTCTGAAAGTTTCCAATTGAACAGCGGGAGACGCCACAACTATCATGTATTATCCTAAATCCGAATGGAAACTCACCCCCTTTCGCCGAGATTTACGAGTATTATTATTATATAAATTGTACACGGTATAAAGTCGTGCACACACACACCCAAAACGCAAATATTCTATAGTTGAATTAAAGAAGATAACTATTCCGTTAGTTTACTACAAACTTTTTGAAACAATATTCGATAAGCGTTATTTATTTATACATACATATACATATATATATATATATATATATATAAAATACCAGCTCACGACCGCTACTGACAGTTCCCTAAAGCTGCGTACGATAGTTTGACAAACGTAAACTCTTACACTGGCACACTCTAGCCACGATCAACGGAGGTCATAAATATTACAGCCGACCACCATAAATCATTGTTTTAGATTCCATCTTTTTCTTTCATTCATCAACTCCAAACGACTCTTTATTCGGATTGGAGTCTTTTGTTTTTGCGGACTTTTTTATAAACTATTTTTATGCCGACTTTTATAATATTTACGTACTCTTAACTAGGCGACCGAGTGAAGAATTCTTCTCGAATTTCAACTAGTCCAAGTGGACATTACAACCAGAATTAATTACTACCACTTACACCGAGACGACTACTGGACAGAGAAAATATAAACACGCATGATAAATTAGCCGTAGCATAGCTAGAAATTCGGTAGCAGCCAGTACTTGTTCCAGAATTATACCCAAAAAAATCATAATAATAATATATATCTGAATAAACCTTAATAGTGAATTTATATATACATACACACACACACACATGATATATATATACATAAAAATCTATGTATATATGATTGGACTACCGTAGCAGAGCACACAGAGGGAAATAATAAAGAGATAAAAAACTGATCATTAAGACTTAGCAATGCAGAAATTAATAAAGTTAATCCTATATTTTAACCGAATAGGCAATAAAAAAGCGCCAGATAATATCGGCGAGATTTAGGAATGAACAAACATAAAAATCTGATTTACGGAAAAAAAGCAAATAATGGCGTCATAAAATCTTTTGGAAAGATTTAATATGTATGCGTATTTATTTATAAAGTGGCAGCTATTATATATATATATATATATATATATATATATATATATATATATATATATACACATACATATATACATATATATTGTAACTTCTACTTTTGATATCTGTATTTTTATTTATATAAAAACTAAACTCATTTTCCTCATTATGTTGTTTAGAAATCATATTTAGATTCAACTTGTTTATATATTTTTAAATAAATTGGACGTGATTTGTCATAATTATTACGATTAATTTTATTGCTAATTTCCGTAATCACATTTATATTACTCAATTCAATTTTATCTTTATTATCCTTATTATGTCTATGCACATTTTCTGATATACAGTTCACACACTTTTCTTTATATTTATCAGCAAATTCAACATATTCTTTTTTACTTTTGCACTCCTTTTTATAATGTGCATATCTAGTTGGTACATTTTACTATTGTACATTTTATATAGATGCCATTTTTTTAATTAATTTTTTCACTTCTTTACACGTATCTATATGTCGCTGAGATGCCCGGTAAATTGGGATTTGCCTCCTATTTGAAATTATGTAACAATAAAATATCCTTTATTATTATTATTATTATTATTAAATTATCCGTATTATAATTAATTTTTTCTCCGAAAAATATCCGAAAGAGAAACGAAATTTAATTTTTTGGTTTTATACGATTTTATTAAAATGATCGTACGTATACAAAAGATCGAATCTTGAAAGTAGCTATAGACGATAAATTAATTCCTGATCATCAATATGGTTTTCGTAAGGACCACTCAACGGTACACCGAATACACAGAATTACAGATCGGATATCTGTTGCCTTTGAGAAACGCCAGTATTGTATTCGGCTTTTCCTAGACATGGAAAAGGCTTTCGATCGTGTATGGCACATCGGACTTTTATTTAAACTGAAAAGTATTGTGCCCAGCGATCTATATTGCTTGCTACGTTCATATTTATTAAATCGCTCATTCCAAGTCAAGATAAACTCCGTCTTTTCCAAAAAGTATGATGTCAGAGCTTTGGTTCCGCAAGGAAGTATACTTGGACCTCTACTCTATTTACTGTATACAGCGGACATTCCAGTACTAACTACCTCCGTGCTGGCGACCTACGCCGATGATATTTGTATCCTAACGACATATGATGATTGTTCACTATGCAAGTACATCTAGATAAAATATCTATATGGGCTACACAGTGGGGAATTAAAATCAACATGAAAAAGAGTAAACAGGTAACGTTTTCACTGAACTAGAAGCCTCGCCCACCAGTTACAATCAATAACATTCCTTTTCCTCATTGCGACACTCACATACTTAGGCCTGTATTTGGACCGCCGTCTTACATGGGGTACTCACATTCAGTATGTGCGTCAAGAAGTGTATGTTCCAGAATGAAATTGCTGCACAGCATAATTGGCGGAAAGTCCTCCGTAAAGCTATCTTGCAAGCATCTAGTGTACTTGTCGGTAATAGCTCCAATATGGAAGTATGGCATTGAAATTTACGGTGCATCTGCAAGAAGTAATATACATCACATTCAGCAGCTGCAATCCAAGATTCTTCGCCAGATGGTCGACGCTTCGTTCGTACCATTCACGATGATCTCTACATTGAATATGTACACGATTATCACGTTAGACGATATAACAACATGTACCAGCTCCAACCGCAATATTTCGAATATGCAACAGCCATTAGCTGGTAATCCGATAAGAAGGCTTAAAAGGCTTTGGACCAGAGACTTTCTTAGGATTGGATGACATTACGCTATAATCGGCAGTCCCAGCGATTTACTGAAATAATTATTTTATTAGTTCTTTAATTTTCTCCACAACCACTGCATATATTTTCTTTGTTCCTTCTTTCTCTCTCTCTTTTTATAGATGTTTCAATCTGTCCTGCTTGCTCTATTGAGAGTGATCGGTATTCATACCATACCTTAGATTAAAGTTAATTTGTTACTAACTTATCAGCTTCGCCAATAGTGGTCAGTTCATTCTGACTGGAGTGGTGTTAAAAAAAAAAGATCGTAACATTATAAAATTATGATTATAATTATCGATTACGTATACATCTTAAAATAACTCGGAGCTCTATTAAACATGCAATTTTACGATCGGTTTTTAATATTATTATATTAACGAGTGATATTGAAACGTGGACGTGTTTAAATAAAACGAAAAATCGGAATATTTATCCCGGACGAGTAGAAAGCAGAGGCATTTTACAGTTCAATGTAAAGGATACGAATTAAGTTGATTTAAGGCAAATGTTGATTCGGTTTTCGTATATACATTAGGTCCTCGTGGAAACGTAAGACCTAACCCCATTAATATACCAAATGAATCACAACAAAACGAAGCGCCCTCAATACCCTGCATCGAAGAGCCTCAAAATAACAGAGGACTCTAGTTCGATGAGCCATTGATCCGGACTTTATAAGAATACATTATTGATAGCGACGTATAATGTACGATCATTGGCAAGGGAAAGCAGTTTGCAAGAATTGCTTTAAGAAATAGAGAAAATCAAATGGAACATAATTGGACTAAGCGAAATCAGACGCATTAATGAAGAAATATATTAGTATTAAAAGATCGCGGTCATGTAATGCATTGGAAAGGTACTGATCAAAAACATCACGGAGTCGAATTTTTAGTACATAAAGATATTAAAGGAAATATAGCCGAATATAAAGGGATGTCGGAACAGATAAGTCCACAAAGTTAAAAATCATACACATCTACGCGATACTTCACACAACCAAGATGAAGTTGATGACGAAAATGCTGAAAGAATATTATCCGAAGAAAAAACAACGTACACAATACTATTGGATGACTTTAACACGCGACTAGGTATTCACCATAGTAATCAATACATAGGATGTCAAGGAATTCGAAATGAAAGTGGGGACAGTTTAGACGATTTTGTGCGGGAAAATAAATTATACGCAGTGTAAACACGTTCTTTAAGAAAAGACCAGAACGACGATGGACTTGGTTTGGACTGAACACAAGTACTAAAGCTGAAATCGACTATATTCTAACTATAGTAAAAAAAAATTATGACGTTTTAAACAAAGTCCAGACCGGCAGCGATCGTAGAATGATGAAATTAGGCTGAATAAAAAGCTGGAAAGATACCGACAATTTGCTAAGTATAAAAATGTACCATCAGCTGACACGATCTAAAGCAATGTTCAACAACGTACTTAAATATGATAACAGCGTTAACCGTGCAACAGATAGCAGAGCGAACAAATGAAACATTACGTGGAATAGAGGCGAGATTAAAATAATGAAAACTGCAGCTAGTAAATGTGTTCCTAAAGAAAAGAAATGTAAACGAAAATTTATAAATCTCTTGGAACGAAGAAAGATAATAATATCGGTAGAACAATAAGTCAATTAATAAGGAAATATATAAAGAATGGATTTAATACAAAAACCAACAAATACGAGAAACAAAGGACCAACTATATATTAAGAGGTAAATTATCGAAAGGCAAAAAATAAATCATATACGTATATATAATGAATCTGGGGAAGAAATAGCCGACGCAGACGATATAATTCGAACTGCATATCAATTCTATAAATCGTTCTATACGGATGATATAAACACACTCGTATCATTGATCTAATATACCGTGTTCCGTCAGTATAAATGATTTACCAGAAATATTAGAAAGTGAAACAATATTTACAATAAAGCGAATATAAATGCGGTAAAGCGTGACGATGAAGTAATACCCGAAATGTTAAGATATGATGCTCTAGATAAAACAGCCGACATATATGTTCTATAACGAAAAATACCACAGCCTCGTGGAATAATGCAATAATAGTCTTATTACATAAAACAAAATGAGATAATTTGAAAAAGTACAGATCAATTAGTCTACTATCAGCCGTATACAAGTTGTTTGATAATAACGAATAGGCTGAAGAGAACACACTGCATGAACAACAACCCACTCTTAGTATGGGAAAAACTAAATACAATCCTACCGATTTATACAGCGCTATTTCCCGCCAATACCTAACTAAATAATATTTTAATCATATTAGCGACATTTTTCACTAGTAAACTTGAGGAAAATTTAAATCTAAAAAAAAACCACAAAACTAATTAATCGCGGTATTAGCTCTAAGCTTGAATAAAACGCAACGTTTAAAAAAAAAATCAAACCAGATCTTTAAATAAATTCGAATTAACACAGAAGTATATGAATAAAAACGGACGACTACGACATCGGTATAAGTGTGTAACCGATCGCGTAATAATTTTCAAATAGAGGAATTCCTTCATCGAATTAGCTGATCGAGCGTGAAATTTAAAATAAATAAATATACAAATGAAAATCAACGAACGGAATATGTAAATAAGTTATTATAAATAAGAATGACCATTCGTAATTACGTCATGTCGAACCGAGGAAAGTGAAGAATATTTTTGTATAACAATTTGTTACAATCGAAAAGTATAAAAATTATCCGCGTCCGATAACTAATTTCCTCATAGTTATTGCTGAAAGATGAGAAATCAGGCTAGCCCTGCAGAAGCTAAGAACCCAAAAGGCAGCAGGAGAAGATCAAATTGTTGCAGAGATGTTCATAAAACTAGACAATGTAGCAGTGGAGGTCCTATATGGAATTTGCCAGAAAATATGGGACACAAATATGTGGCCAAATGACTGGACAAAATCTATATATATACACCAATCCATAAAAAAAGAGAACGAAATATATGTGAAAATTATAGAACAATAGCATTAATATCGCATGCCAGTAAAGTAATGCTTCGCATAATTCATGAAAGATTAAAATCATTCGTATTGCCGCAAATATCTTCAGAGCAGGCGGGGTTCATTCCTGGCAAAGGCACACGAATACAAATAATGAACTTAAAACAAATAATCGAAAAATGTAGAGAATTCAATGTCACAGCATACTTCTGCTTCATTGATTATAGTAAAGCATTCGACCACATCCAATGGGAACACCTATGGCAAATATTAAACAACCTCGGCGTCCCACGTCATCTAATTGGTCTCATTAAATCGTTATATACATCTAGCAAAGGCAGAGTTAAAGTAGGTGATAAATTGTCGGATGAATTCAAAGCAGGAAAAGGTGTACGACAGGGCTGCATACTAAGCCCGATATTGTTCAACATTTATAGTGAGTGGATAATGAGGAGTGTCCTACAACAATGGGAAGATGGTGTAAAAATTGCAGGAAAAGCAATCAATAACCTGCGATATGCGGACGATATTGTAATAATCGCCTCATCAGAACAAAAAATGGTCAGTCTCCTTGAAAAATTGGAAAGTATAAGTAAAGAACATGGATTATACATAAACAGGAAAAAGACCAAGATAATGATTATAGATGGCAACAGTCAATCACAGGATCCACAAAGTATAGATGGCTTACAAGTGGTTGATAGATTTGTATACTTAGGAACGCTAATCACAAAGGACGGAAGCTCAACAGAGGAAATTAAACGGAGAATAAAGATAGCAAAAATGGCGCTATTACAATTAACGAAAATATGGAAGAGCCATGAGATAACAATACACACAAAAATGCGTCTTATGAACTCGCTGGTGTTCTCTGTATTCCTATATGCATCAGAATGCTGGACAATGAAAAAGAGCGATACACAACGCATTAATGCGTTTGAAATGCACTGCTGGAGGCGAATGCCAAGGATACCATGGACTGCGAAAAAAACTAATTTGTCAATACTTCAAGAAATTAAGGTGGATCAGAGATTACAAACTGTGGTACAGAAACGAATAACATCATACACAGGACATATCATACGACAGAATGGATTGGAAAAAATGATTATAACGGGTATGGTAGAAGGTCGTAGGAAAAGAGGCAGGCCACCAACAAGATATATATAGACAGAATTAAAAGAATCGCAGGCACCGCATCAATACGAGAAATGATGGACCGGGCAGCAGATCGAACTACATGGCGGCTAAAAACGTTCGTTTATGAGGATTCATAGGGTCACGATGCTCGAAACGAGCCACCGATGATGATGATGATATTTAAAAAAATAATAAGCATTATACAGGTGATAGAAATATCTTTAAAAATTCGGGAGTATAACGTGAAAAGAAATACGTGTAAGTATGTTGATATTTCGGAGAGTTTATGAGAATTATAAATAAAACAAAATAAGAACGCAGTTTAATCGCTATAAAAATTTGTATATCTAAGCGAAGCTTTTCTATTAATATTAACTGCAAGCTGCTAAGATCATTTAGCAGTATTTACAAGAATGTACCCTTCATTAATATCAGCTGCAAGATGACAAGATCATTTAGCAGTATTTTAGAAGAACACGAAGTGTATAGTAACAACTGGTACACACCCGGTAACTTAATGCTCAAAAAGTTTACTACGTCCTAAGCGTCTTATAATATAGTCAGCCGTGTCCAACAACCCTGATGCGAGTGTTTTTGGATAATTTTTCAGCCTCCCATACACATTAATTAAAGAATGTTTAAAATCCAATTTGCTACATAGTACTCTAAAACAGTTTTGAAGCCAATTTGGTCATACGGTATTGGGGTACAACGAGCAAAACTTAGACATAGTACAAAAATTTCAATCTAAAGTATTGCGGAATATCGTGTCAGCACCATGGTATGTCCACAATGACGACATATACAAGCATCTCCGTATATATGTTAAAGAAGTAATCAGAAGCTGTGCTGGAAGATACCTGCAATCAATCCACTAGCAGTCAGCGTCCTACGCAATGGGGTGCAATTCCAACGACTGAAGAGACGCAATCAGATCGAATTGGAGAAGCGACCGTAGCGATCAACTAGTTTATATAATAATACTAAGATAAATTAAGTAAGCGACCGTTGGGAAGCATCCCGTTATAGATTTTAAACAAATCAATGCTACCTATTGTTCAACCTAACAGATTGCATGCATCTCAACCTTAAAAAAAAAAACAGCAAGGCGCATTTGTTATTAGCAGAAGAATTATAGTTCATTCTATTGTTTTAAACGTCGTTATTGCCATTGTAGCCCATATCGAATATTCAATATGTGTTTATATCACTCATACGTAAATTATCGTACTTCTGTAGTTAGCGTTTTTTTTTTTTTTAACTTTTTTATTGTACCACCGGCAGTTCGTTGTCGTAAACAATAGCGACCACGGAAAAGGAAAAATTGAAGGAAACATCGTGAAAATGGATATATAATTCCGAGGAATTGCCTAATTTGGATCTTCAAGGAGAAAAATACTCTATATATATATTTTTTTTTTTTTCTGGTGATACATAAAAATATTCTCTTTCGGGTAATTGAAAGTGCATCGTGCTTCCTCTTCAATCGTTCGCTAGATACGGCTGAGAAATCGATAATTCGGTGTACCAGCGGATTCGGGTTGAAGTAAAGGCTCTCAAGTGTTCCGTGTAGACATCCTTTACATATGGAACACTCAAGTCCGCATGCAATGGGACGTTCGATAAACAATAAGACGCAAATACCATCGTACGCGGAATACTGGACTGTTGCTTCTATATTCTACGACGACTCGTTATTCTATATAGTTCAAAAAACTTTTAAACACGAAGAAAACGTCGACTAAAATTTCCGATATATTTTATAAAGACGACAATATTATAGATAAAAATAATAAAATTCAAGTAATCGCAATAATAGTAACGTCCGTAGTAGAAATTTTTTCTACGAGTACATCTTTTAAAGAGTTTGGGTTTTCAAAATTTAATTTTTGAATTAGCACTACGGATTAAAGGATAAAATTTTTGCAACGATGTAATCTTACCATCGACAGCACTGCCTTAATGCACATATACATATGTATATATGATATTTAATTAAAAGGCATTTGACAGTCAATGTTTAAGTATCCAAAAATGAGAGAATATTGTAGTTCTGGAGTAAGTTGAAAAAATATATATATATATTAAACAAATAAATAAATTATTAAAAAACAAAACATAATGACCTCCCGCAAAGGATTTCACTGGGCCTAAATGTCACTGCTTTATATATTTAAGCGCTCTCCGATTCTAAGAAAAAAACACAAACGGATTCCATAATAATAGTAATAGTTTTACTGCGGTTAACTCGGGGGAGTAAAGAACGAAATCATCTTGGAATAACCGCAGGAGTTCTATCCCATGCGGTTGTAGTCTTATTTCGTGAAAAAGGTCATAATTTAAACGGAGGCATATATTCAATAATTCTATATATTTTTTTTTTCAGGATCTTCCGCGCGGAAATAGCGCGCTTATTATTTAAATATATATACCAGGTTAAGTTAACGTTTGTTTTAAAATTACACACACTAACACATAAATATATATATATATATACATATATATATATATATATATATAAATAAAACGACGGGATGTCCAGTATCACGATAGAAATGTATATATTACACTTTTGCACAGCAGACGTAATACTACGTCTGTTTAAGTTCTTTCCTACTTATACGTCTCGACATCTTCCGTATCGCGATCCACCGGTGCCCAGATCGCGATTTAATTTACGACGATATCCTAATTGTAGCTTACGATTAAACGATTCCTCGTGGACCGTATGAAATTTATAAGCGTCGATTACATCTAACAACTTTACGCTTTCATAATTCGCAGACGAAATATATGTATAGCAGACGAACATTACGAATCATTTGTCATCGACACCCACTCGAAGAAGAAATTATCATCTCGCGATACATTAACGAACCAGTTCATTTTCTTTACGTCCAACGGCCATTATGATTCTAATTCGCGACGTGTCGATCTAATAAATTTTATAAACTAATTTCTGGTATAAAAAAAAATCATAAATTTCGCGCCGAACGTCTTCCGTTAAAATTTATTTCAAGAAGTTAACTTTTGTCACTAACCTGGATTCGTTGGAACTTTCAGAATTTACGACAGTTGTAAATATTTTTAAATAGAAAATTTATCTTAAAAATACATAATTCTATTTTCCGTCTTGTTTTATACTTCGAAATAATTTACTACTTCGAAAAAAGTTTAGGATATACATATATCATCGTAATTCCTTGAACAGCTAATTTAAAATGTCAGAATTCTCCGGATAGCGTCATTTTTTTTAACGTTACTATATGCAGTTGTCTGTGAATTGCATCGTATTTCTTCGATAAATATCATTCTTAGCCTTATAGTTTCAAACTTCTGTCGCATTATATCATAAGAACGATACAGAAATTAGGCAATTAACAGACACCGCGTCACTCCTTACGAGCGCAAAGAACAAGAAACACACGACGAATATGCATACGTAGTAACGGAAGTTCGTTCGTGACTTACGATGAAGATAGTGACTTACGATGAAGATAAGATAGGTGGATACTACGTTCACTGATCAAACCATAACCGCTGGTGCGGAAAAATAGGACAAAATAATCAATGAAAATTTCTGAAATAAATGAATTTTTAACGATAATAAATATAAATTCTCCTTTCGTAGCGTTTTCCCTGTGCGGGGTCCGCTTGTTGACACAGTCTTTTTCATTTTTTACTATCCAAAACACCATAAATATATATATATATATATATATATATATATATATATATATATATATATATGTATGTATATATACAGTGGCGTAGCCAGGGTGATTGGGGGTCTGAACCCTTCTCCTTGGAATCAATCTGATAATAAGAAAATATATACTCGTTGTTAAATGCAGTTTTGCATTTGTTAAATTTTTTTTTATTTTCATTTATTCCAACACTTTTCAAACAGAAAGAACTAAATCTGTCATTGAGGATGATATCCAAAATTATTTAAAACAGGAACCAAGTAAATCTGATACTAAAATAAAGATGTTTTCACCGAAGGAAATAAAAGAGGAAATAATGAAGTTGAATAAAAATAAAGCGCCAGGATATGATCTTATAACGGGGCAAATTTTGAAAGAACTTCCTCAAAAAGCATTAATGAATCTAACTTATATCGTCAATGCAATTATGCGAATACAATACGTTCCTTTATTATGGAAGTTCGCAAATGTGATTATGATACAAAAACCAGGAAAGCCCCCTGAAAAACTGTCGTCCTATCGGCCTATATCACTCTTATCAATTTTGGCTAAACTATTTGAAAAACTCTTAAAGAAAAGAATTCAAAAATTTATTGATGAAAACAAAATAATCCCCAACCACCAATTTGGATTTAGAACTGGCCACTCAACAGTCCAGCAAGTCCACAGGCTCGTTAATCAAATCGAAACAGCTTTTGAGGAGAAGGAGGTCTGCTCAGCGGCCTTCCTAGATATTCAACAAGCGTTCGATAAAGTCTGGCACACTGGTCTACTATACAAATGTAAAAGGGTCCTACCAGTACAATATTATAATATTATAAAATCCTATCTAGACGAAAGATACTTTCGAGTCATAGTAAATAATGAACAATCTCAAATTCAAAAAATTAAATCGGGCGTACCCCAAGGAAGCGCGCTTGGTCCCTTGTTGTACTCGATATTCACTTATGACATACCGGTACCAAGAAATGCGAGTGTAGCAACATTTGCTGATGACACGGCAATAATGGCTTCACATAAGCTTCCGCAAACATCAAATAAAATATTGCAAAGTGCAGTCAATGAAATTGAAAATTGGTCGAGCAAATGAAAATTGACAATAAACGAGTCCAAGAGTACCCGCATTATATTTACTAAAAGGAGAATTGTTCGCAACAGATATAAAATCTTTATCAAAGGTAGGAAAATTGAACAAAGTCGAGCGGTAAAATATCTAGGAGTTCACCTAGACCAAACTTTAACATGGGCTCAACATATTAGAGCGAAGAAAACGGAGTTGAACATAAAAACTAAGCAGCTGTACTGGTTGCTTGGTCCACATTCACAACTTCATACTTTAAACAAATTACTACTGTACAACGTAGTATTAAAACCTGTATGGCTATACGCAGTGGAGCTGTGGGGCTGTGCGTCCAAAAGCAAAGTAAACAAAATTCAGACGTATCAAAACAGGGTATTACGTGCAATTGTAGGAGCACCGTGGTACGTCTCAAACCGTACGCTACATGTAGATCTAAATATAAAGTACATAAACGAGGTAATTCAAGAAGCGATTCAAAAACATATATGGAGACTACAGTACCACACAAACCCACTAGCAGATAGTTTGTTGAAGAAACCAACAAAGGCCAAAAGATTGAAAAGAAGAACGATGATGGATTGGATATAGCCTATAGCCATTTCAAAATAAATTGAGACCTTGCTAATGGGCATATTCTCAAGAAATCAAGTGCGTTCTCAAGAGACAACATCCGGTTGATGACATAAACTTGTCAGTACCTGATAAGAAGAGGATTAAAAAAAAAAAAAAATATTTTATTTTTGAATTTTGTTGTTTTTGAAGTAAATAAATAGTTTTATAATTTAGGAGGTAGTAGAAGGATTTTGTAGAAAAATGCGAAGAATAGATTTTAAATTTTAAATTAAGTTAAGTATTACTATGTATTATTCCTTTGAAAAATATAATATTTATAGTTTTTTTTTCGCGGAATTTATTGTACTTTTGTAACCATCTTCCTCTGTCCTCAATAACATACTATAGTGTGTTCCAGTGACGTTAAATATTTCTGCCGTCTAATAAGTATAAAAATAGCTCTGGTGAGTTGGATTGCTTAGGGCTTGGGGTTTAACCTAATTGAGTTTTGGTTATTTACTTAAAGTTCAATTTAAATCGGGTTTACTGTTATAATTTAATTTTGTTTGAACCTCCCTCTTCAACCAAATCTGGCTACGCCACTGTATATATATATATATATATATATATATATAGTGTGTGTGTGTGTATAATTTTATTTTAGTACGTTTATTACAACCGAAATATAAAATAAAAATAGCTTGCGAGACTAGTTTATAACCAACTAGCATTAATTATTATGTATGTTTACTTTTGAACAATTACAAGATAGATAAAGGGAACTGTTTCGATAAAGTATCAATACCGTATATTTGCTATAATACCGTGTATAACTGTCTTTGCTATAATACAACACGTGTTAAACGTCTTCCGCTTCATTACTAGTGCAATTTTAACATTTATATTATTATCGATAATGCGCGATTTATTTAAATAATATTCGACCGATCCAGCGAAAATTTGCGTAATATTATAAAGATTTAATTGTATATACAACATTTTCCGAATAATGGCGGCTCGTGGTCTACGTTGAAATTGAATAAAACAAGCCGAGTATATTAACGAAAATCATTTTTTATTCATCATTTGTAAGTCTTATGTACGCCACTATGTGTAGAATATAAAAAGGGCGACACTTCACTGTGGCACAGATCCGAGTAGTCCAATTTTCAATGACTCGAACGCATAAATCTGACTGAATTTGAGCGATACATAACGTCGGTGATGTCGACTTCAAGTGAGTTGGTCGATTGCGACTTATTGGCATAGACCGGCAACTTCAGAAAACCACGTATGGAAAAATCTAGCGGGGCCAAATCGTACGATCTGCGAGAGATAACCCTAATCGTTTATGCGGAAATTTAACGTTACATAAAAAATGATCTATTACTTTACCGTTTGTATCTAATTTTAAATTCGTTAAAAATCGTTTTACACGTTTATCTATCATTATTCTTTCTTTTATTTATTAAAATTAAAAAAAAAAAAAAAATTAGATCAATCTTTAACACCGGTGACTGGATAACGATAACTAGCTAGGCAAGGAGAAAGTTATGCGAATTAAAATGGCCGGCGATTCAAAGTCACGTATCGAGTTACAATTACGTATATAATTACTTATTAGTTCGGTCGATTCTTCGATAGATGACGCTCTCAGTTGCGTTTATTTAAATATAGACGTTAATAAATTATTCGGAAAACATATTAAGTTGTTCCCATTTTATACGAAGTACTGAATTTTCCGTCAAAACTATTTTTTTTTAACTATTTACCTTGTAAGAAATAAAACTAAAAATTTCCAAATAGATTTTTCGTATTTAAAACGAAATTACTTTTAATTATAGAAATTCGCGTATTGCATACGAATATTTTAAGGTCGACATTTTAAACTGATAAGAAATGCTAGTTCAATATTACGTGATATTTTAGAACTACGTTATCGGCCGCGTTTGAAAAGTTATACATAGGTTTAAATTAATTTTTAATACTTTAGCGAGTAAATTCTTTCGATAAACACTAGCCACAAGTTAATTTAGGTTGTTTGTTTTTTATATAAACAATTCATTTTCTTAATCAAATATTTTTTAATTTAACATTTTTCCCAATAAATAGATACGAAATTCTATTTTCATAATTGCGTTTTCGGGGGACTGATTCGAATAAATGGAATTGTTTAACCATAATGTACTATAAAAGTCGGTTATCTCGACTGAATTCCATTCTGTTACTACTTCACTTTTCCATATCCAGCCCTCAATTCTTCATTCGTTACACATACACACACTATATATACATATATATATATATTTTTAATTACCAGAATGATCAAAATATTGCAATATACATGTTTAATATCGTTAAATATTTAAAATGTAAAAAACTTTTAACATGAAACTATATACGTATAGATGTTTTTATACAACGTGTAATTTATATTAGTATATATATATATATATATATATATATATATATATATATATATATATATATAATAATGTATTTGAATATTTGAATGGAGAAAAAATATTTAATAACCCGAATATAAGTAATTTTTTTTTTCCTTTACGCGCGACACGTGTCAACAATATTATTAAAAAAATAGTTACCTAACAAATATTAAATATTATTCTAAGAAGTGAAATAAAGTAAGTGATATATATATATATTAAATACGTATTTGCGTGTATATGTATATAATTTTTTTTTTTTTTTTTTGGTTCCTCAATCCGTACTTACAGGGTGGCGCAAAATGTATTAAATAAATTGTGATTATAAGGGAGCAGGGAACTACTGTTGTCAATATATAACTGTGTGTAAGTGTTGAGTAGCTGAAACAAAAGAAAACATCTAATATAGTACAAAATTTAAATAGGTGTATTTCGTAGAAATGAATTTTGGCCTCCTCTTCAAACTGAAGGATGTCATTCATCCATCAAACTATTTAACCATCAAATCACATACAAGACAGATTTTTCTTTGTCAAATATGGCGAAACCGGCTCGCAAATCTATAGCAGGAGTTCCACAAGGAAATATTACGCTTTCTTCTTTGTATAGTGTTTACACGGCAGACATAATAACGATTTGCTGACGACATATCTATTTTCTCATTCGATTCTGACCCGGTTATTGTATCTAATAAACTTCAGGAGACTATTTAGCTATGATTCATCTTCGATTAACCAGATGAAGAATAAAGATTAATCAAACTAAAAGCAAGCCGTATTACTTTTAGTACGCGTAAAGGGCTGACGCCATGGGTCCATCTAGATTGGACATGCACCCTAAGTTAACCACTTAAATACCTTGGTTTGTGCCTTGATACGAAAGTTACCTAGAGTCAACGCGTTAGTAATAAAATTAAATATGCGTGGAAGCGATACGGTCTTGTCTTTTTAGAAAGAAAAAAATCAAAGCTATCGGTTAAGAACCAACTATTATTCTACAACTCAGTCACATAAAACCGATTTAGATTTATTGCATTGAACTATGTAACACCGCTAAGCCAAGATGCGGCATTTACAGTCAATAGAATCGAAAATCTTACGTTAGATTATAGGCGCTCCTTTGTTCGTGTCGAAATTAATCTATACGTTTGGATCTGCGGATACCAACTATTTCAGAAGATATAGGGTCTTTTTCAGCAAACTAAGAAATCTCGCTAATGCAGCTATTCTACAACTGACAACTCGTATAATAAGGTATATTCGATTGAACTGTAAAAAATATGTTAATAATTACGCAGAATAATCATCTAAAAATCATTTTAAAAGCAATATTCTAGGCAAAATATTACTTTACGTTTCCTCCGTTTATTTTGTACGGTATATAAAGATATACATGAAACTATAAAGTTAATATCACTAAGGTTCGTAATTAAGGACAAACATTTTCGACAGTTCGCCATTTTTAAGTTAATGTGAAAAGTGTGGAATTTAGTGATTTTTAACAAATAAAACAATAAAAAAGGATTTAAAATCATTTTTTTCTGCTTTATTCATTTTTTTTTCACATTGATTACAGATATTAATATTGTAACGGTTTATGATTACTTACCGCTATGTGAATGTCGAATTTTTAAAAATATTTTTAATATTTTAAAAGTGTAACTTTCTGCAATAATTCATTGACCTTAGGATTAAATCTTTTTTCCTTATAAGATTTCTTCTACATTTTTTTAAAACTATCTTACGATTATATTTATTATTATTAATTACTATTTGTTTTACTATGTTTATTTATTATTATTTTAATTTTGAAATTATGTAACTAAAGAGTTTGTTATTAGTTTATTAACATTAGTGATTTTAACTTTATTGTTTCATCTTTTATAGAAAAAAAACACTCCTCCATTTATACATGTATATACTTATACCATACACACACATATATATATATGTGTGTGTGTGTGGAACATTTTGCACCTCAAAAACGAAGGTACCTATCGAAATAAAGTTAGTCTTTCGCTACTTCGTACGCCAATCTTTCTAATTTTCCAAAAAGTATTTCTGCAGTACTTGCTCGGTGATCCACATAATAATTTAACGAAATAAAATAGCAATACTTTTATAGCGTATTACGTGTTTTTATTAATTAAATAAACATATCGCGATAAGGTACAAAAGTATGTTTATTTTACTTTATTACACATTATTATTATTTTCCATCAAAAATTGATGACTCATAATCGGACGCCTGAAATTATTATTATTATTAATATTTTTTTTTTAATCGGTTACCTACATTGGCTAAGCCCTATTCGGCTCTCCTACTTCTTACGAATGTTTTATATTAGATTTAGCTATTTTCGGTTTAGCTGGAATCAAAATCAGTCACGACTTTCGTTTCATAACGATTTATTCTTGCGAATTTTTAATTTTATATTTAAATTTATATTTTAATAAATCAGCTCGCGTACTCGTGAACAATAACAAATATCCTTCACGAGGAGCATAAAATCAACCATAGAACCTTGGTGGTCTCCAGAGATGGAACAAGCAGAAAAGAATACGGTACCCTAAACCGTCTACGTGTGTAGATCATACAGCCGTATCACATAAAGCCGTCCACTAACAAACTGCCCCCTATGCGGACACTTAACAGAACCAACAATCATACACTTAATCTACAACTGCCAAACACTCACACCAAACAGGTTAAAACACAAAATGCAATGCCCGATATACAAAGTCCTCTCAAACGACCTTCAATCGATAGTTAGAATTCTGACTTTTGCCAGAGACAGCGGACTCCGATAAACTAATGTCTATTTATACTGTAATAATCCCGGTAGTTACAAGCGGCATATGGAGATTTACGTAATATTTAAAAATAAAAATTAAAAATAAAAAAATAAAAAAGTATCAAGCTGTTCGATTTTAAAATTTTAATAATCGGGCGTCAGTTTTATCTTCTACGACGCTCTAGTAGTTCGTAAAATGTTTTCGTATTTTCGGAATGGCGTAAAATAAAATTAATAATAATAATAATTAATTATTAATAAATAATTAATAATAACGATAGTAGCAGTTGGTTAGTAATAATAATAAAAATCAACGGCATATAAATATCGACACTTAAGAAAGCTCTTAATAATGATGTTTGGTTTACTCGCAATAGTCCCAAATACAATTAGTCGATAAATGTTTTATGTGCAATAATTTATTTCCTATTTTATTTTGTTTTTAATTTAATAGAAAAATTTAACGATTTTTACAACGGCCTAACTTCCGCTTTAAATTTATTCTTAATACGACCGTAAACCGCGGAATGAAATATAGTACCGAAAAAAAAAAAAAAACTCGCCTAATAAATATTTTTGAATACGAATGATGAAAATGTTCGTATTTCGAATGAATTGAAACCGACGTGATTTAAATTAAACAAGTTATTTATTCTTTGGGCGTTACTAAAATGTTGTCTATTTTAAACGAGTCCTGCATTAAATTAATTGTAAACGTATTTTTTATATTTTATAACGTCGGGAAATTAAATAACGATAAATAATAATATTAAATAACGATAAATAATAAAGGAACAATATGCGTATCGTCGACATAATAAGCTTGTTTTCGTCTTAGTAGACCGTTCGATGTTATTAACGTCAGAAAAGCAGCAATCGTCATTTTAACGATATTTCACGTTTGAAAATAATTCCGTCTATATTCTTTACCGACAAACTGACAACGTGGATGAAATTAACGAAGAAATACAGGAATGAAAGAAGCCGAAGAAATAGCTATAGTGAAAAATAATTAGCTAATTCGAAGATAAAAAATAAATACAATTATTTTAAATTACAATAATTAAATTATTATTTCGAACGCCCGACGAATGTTTTTTAAAAATAATAAAAATCTATCCGAATTGAGTCGAAACCGTAACGAAATTAGCAACAACCCGACGTGAAGTACGAACCCTTGAGGGGCGAACCTTATTGAGAATCGGACGCCAAAAAGAAGTAATTTCATGCAAAATTTGTGACAAATGCACCTTATTCTCGTATCCATTCATCGTGTGTCCTAATTAACTGCGCAAAATTTAATTCCTTCCGACCGCAACTGTGCCTTTCTATTATAGGCTTCGGGAAACTCTTGAGAAAATTGAATTTTGTTCAATTGTTTCTCAGAACTTCTGACACTGTCGAAATATATTTAACAACGTCAAGGCCTCATTTACCCGCGCTTCTGGCCATTATGCACGTTAATCGATTAAAGAAAGAAAGAAAACAATACTCCTAATAATAATAGTGATATAAATGATATTATTATTATTACTGTTTTTCCATTATTATTCATGTTGTTGTTCCGTTATTATTATTATTGATCCATTATTAGTATTATTGTTTCATTATTGTGAATGTCCCATTGTTAATATTATCGTTCCCTTATAACGGAATCATAATAATGATAATCAAATCAAATTTTTATTTTGTATTCAAATTAATTACATTTGTAAAGATGCGGTTAATACATTTACAAGTATGAATAAAAAACCATATGCATATAAATGTGCCAGCGCTGGGTATTATATATATATATTTTTTTTCATACACATATATAAACATGTGAATATACACACAGACAGACATATATAAACACTTGTATAATTAAACATATACAGATATAATAAGAATACGTGGAATATATCACTGTAGGATAAACGTGCAAGTACCATCTATCTCACACTTGCTCGCTTATATTTGCAAATGCCACCCAGAAGTATATATATATATATATATATAATATGTATATATATATATATATATATATATATATATATATATATATATATATATATATATAGAGCTCACCAATTAATAAAGTAGGGCACATAGTCAGGAATCAATTGACTGCATACAAATAAATCAGATGTTTTGAAGTTCAGTGAGGAAACCAACAGGGCAGACATACAATCTGATCACAACCTGTTAAAGGCGACGGTGAAAATAAAGGTGGTAATAAAAAATAATAAAATCCAAACGAAGAAAATATATAGATAAACTGCGAGATAACATCGTAAAAACATATGTCAGAATACATGCACAGTAAAATCTACCAGATAAACGCAGAAAAAGAACGGGACATGATTAATGGAAACGTTCGAAAAGCTTCAGAAAAAAAAAATTAGGAAAATATAACAGACTAAACAAGAAAGATTGAACAACAGAAGAAATACTACAGCTAATGGGAGGAAGAAGGAAACATAGAAATAGAATAGTGAAGAAAAACTGTAAAAAATAATAAGACGAAAAATAAAACGAACGAAGGTTCAATGGATAATAGAATAATGTAGAGAACTTGAAAAGTTGGAATTAAAACATGACCTAACTTACACAAGGAACATATCCGGATTACGTAGAAACACATCTGCGCCAATTAATACCGACGGTAATGGAAAATTAATAGTATACGCGAATTTAAGAAGAGAATTATGGGAAAATTATGGTAAGCGAATTATTCGGCATAGTAAATGATAAGAAAAAAAAGTGAAAAATGAAATAGAATACAAATCGGTACAGACCCGAAATTACCGAATCGAAAATAGGAGACGCTATTCCAAAAAACTGAACACTGTAAAGCCCCCGATAACGAGAACATTCCATCAGAAATTTTTAAAGTACAAGTGGAAAGTGAAAAAAAATTACAAACATTATACAATAAAATATATGAAGCTCTGGCAAAATACAACCTAAACCGATTCCCAAGAACTGGAACGAAAAAATTTAATGACTTCGGATTAATAAGTCTAATGAGCAATGCGTTGAAAACAGTTCATAAAAAAATCTGTAATAAACTAGAAAATCGTACGGGACAAACATAATTTGGATTCAAAATGTCATGAGCACACGCGAACCGATTTTATCTTACATCTTATCCCGAAAGTGCTACAAACATATGTATATATATACACGCTTTGTCGATCATCAGAAAGCTTTTGATAATATCAAAATTTCGACATATTAGAAACTACATCGATCGATTAAAAGGATCGAAAATGTATCCGAAACTTATATTACCAACAAAAAAAAAAAAAACAAAAAAAAACAAAAACGGATAGAAATGGACGAAATAAAGGCTATCCAGATTAAGCACTCGAAGGTACCGTGAAGAATACAAGGGAAGCGGAGATGCGGTAGACGAGGAATGGGATTGATAGATAAGATAGAATGCTGAATAGGAATTTATGAATTTATATGGCCAGAAATACAATGGCATGATAAGAAAGAAGAATGTATCATGTACTTATTATGTCCGCGCTTCACACGAGTTCCAACTGACACATCCATAGAAGCAGTATAATACAAATTTCACACGTCGGTGATAAATGCGCAGTAGGCACATTGAAGTCTACTTGAAAAATATAAATATTTAAGAAATTTTTAAATTTATTCCGTGATTATTTCTCTTGTAAGTACTTAGTTAGCAGCTTCCGTCCGTTTTTAATTACATTATACTCCACCGCCCCCGCAAAAATAGCTTACAGCCTCGTTCAAGTTTTATTAATGTACTAGTTTATACGTTACTCTCGAACAGGTGTTTCCTTTATCTAAATCAAATTTACTATAATTATTCGGCAACAAATTGTAAACAATTCATACCGATCTCGTACGAAAAGAAGTTTATTTCCTATGTCCGCATTATCATTTTTAATTATTCTGTTCGTCGCATGCTTTTGCAAAACTTCAATAGGTCTATTATGAAAGTTCGATATTCCATATGGTAAAACACACTCGTCGTAAGTGTGTAAAAGGAAAATACCGTTTTAGATAATACGTCATATAATTTAACTTTCTTAATAATGAATGGGCACGCTACTTTAGTTCATTGTCTAGCTGAATTACTGCAGACATCGTATCATCGGCATAACTAAATATTTTTCCAGGTGATGGTATTTTTGAAAAGACATAGGGCACTGCCTCACTGTACTGTATCATCTTATTTTCTCAATATAATTGTTAAACCATTTATTTCTTCTGAATCCACAACTATATATTTTTCGTAAAAAAATAATATGATTAAACATCTGCGCAAATAAAAGTATACCGAAATAACAGATATCGACCATCTTCAACGCAATTAGTGGATATACGTTCGAATAATTCATCGTCAGTGACTTTGCTAGAAACGAACACATATTGATTGATACTAAAAAAAAACAAATCGTCGGTAATTTAGCACAAAGCTTTTCAAATATCTGTCACAATTTTTTCGACAGGTGTTACAATTTTCAATTTTATTATTCCGGGAAATTTACCAGATTTAACAAATTCATTAATTCTAATAACGAATAATTCCAGTTAAAAACGTGTACCGTTAATAGAGTTACACCTGTATCCAATCAGTTGCTCGTCATCGATATTGCAGGCGTTTCCTGAAGTTAACGTAACAGCTACTACAGACGTATTTCGAATAATTAATTCTGACGTATACATCGAAACACTGCAGTCTACACCCGCTAAATTAAGTTGTATCTCGTTCGATAAGAGGTATGTAAATTTTTAGGTAAAATTTATATTTTTTTAACCCTTTCAGTCGTTCATGATAGAACTTTGATACAAAATTATGAATTTTATGTACGGTCGTTTCAATAGCGCTTCTAAGGTGAATTGTAGATAATTTTCAGTATATAAATATTTTTAAAATTGAGACATTTCACGTTAACCAGAAAATAAAAATTTGTGTTAGAATTAAAATTTCGCGTACCATAACATCGTGACCGAAATGACTAAGCTATTTTCTAATGTATTTTATTCGCTATAACGTACATTTATTTATTTGTTACGCGCTAGAATCAAATAGAGCGTGTTTAGTTTTTGGTACGTTAATTTTAAAAATCGTTATTTAAACACGTTCAAAATTATTTACAGTCATATAAAAAGCGGTAATGTATAATAAATATCCGCTATAAAATTTATAATTTTAAATTAACAATACGTAGAAGGAACGATATTATAGCCGTCTCAAAAAAGTAAAGTAACGGTAAATGGTCGTAGACAAAGTTTTCTAAATTTCGGTATTTCGGAAGCTGATTTTGAAAATTGTCATCGATCGATCGATCGAGATAACGTATATAAAAAAAAACGAGGAAAATATTTATAAATATGAACAATTTCGGAAATCTGCCGTTAAGACTGCGGTTGTGCGATTTTATGTATGGCCGACACTGCTCTGCGATACATATACGGAAAGTTGCATTCTCACTCCACACTTCAAAAAAAGATCGAAAAGCTGATATATATATATATATATATATAAAATAAAGCTCATGCTCGTTTACATCAGTTATTCCCAATATTCAACAAGCGGTCAAAATTAAATATACAAAACAAATTATTGATATACACAGCCTTCATTTTGCCAATCATCCTTTATACTTGTCCTATCTGGTGTAGTATAAATAACTCCACGATCATTAAATTACAAATTCTCCAGAATAAATGCCGACGAATCATCCTTAATGCTCCTTTTTATACAAAAATTTCTCACATGCACTCCGCACTGAATCGCCCGTACATACCTCAACTCCTTCACAAGGAAGCTGCTAAATTTTACCGTAAGTGCCCCATAAGTCAATATACACTTGTACAACAAATTGGTAACTACACCTACTATACCCTTCAATTACGATACAAAAGATACAAACATAAAAGGATTAAGCATTTGCTTCTCACGCCCTAGACTCTCAGATAAAAATATTTCATCGTACGTTGTCGCTATTTATAATGCATATTATACTTATTTAATCATATAAGTATACACAACTACACACTTGTACTTCTATACTTGTAAGCATACTCATTCTATATTTGTATGTAGTATGTACGAGTTTACGTATACATATATGTATACTATTTAACGCGTAAATTATTCTTAATATTAACTGATCCTGTTTTTCCGCTACGCAGGGTTTTTATTGTATTTTTCCCCTGTAAAATCGTCTATTTAACAGTTCTAAGCTTAAGACTCGTTCACTAATCTAAGTCGCGTAGTGAGAGCCGTACTACTGCTCGGTATACGTATTTTTATTATGTATCTGCTCTGATTTGTAAACAATTTAAATATATTTATTATTCATTCATTCATTCATATTGTCGTATTCTGAAGATTTCATGAGACCAAATTAGAAATAGTGCCGCGAAAAATGTCGAAGCGAATGGAACTGATACTATACGCAACAGAAAAGTAAAATATTACGGTCATGTAAAAATCTGTAAGAAAAGTACGGTGATTACACATACATATGACGCATCTAAGTCTATAAACCAATCCCAAGTATATCATTTACCCGAGTCTGTATCAGTTTTTCCAGCAGAACTTCTTGCAATCTATAAAGCTTTAAAATACATATCTAAGCAAGCGCAACCAAAAATATATATATATATATATATATATATAATATGCGCAGATTCGTATAGCGTTCTTCAACATATTCAGCAACATCGAAAACACAAATACAGATACTTTCAACCTAAAACACATAATCAATTCTATGGACACCAGCTCATTCGGGAATAGCCTGGAATGAAAACATTGATAGAATAGTTAAAACGTCTCCTAAAAATCGAAAAACAATAAAATCAACGCGCATTACCGATTTACATACAGTCCTTTCGCAAACAATTAAAACAACATATCAAAAATTCTGGGAGACACAATGTGCACTTACACACAGTTGTATAAAAATTAAGCCGAAATTAGGAGAAACTGGAAAACAGCAGACCCGAAAGAGAGAAAACCGAAACAACGCTAGACTACGCACAGGACACACGTTACTTACTTCACAACACCTACTCGACCGTGAACATCTGCCACGAATGTAATTCGCAATTAAATATAAACCGCATACTATTAGAATGCACAAAATACAGAAGCCAACGTATAAAGTCTAAACTATGACGACACAATAAAAACAATACTCGAAGATAACCCGAACAAAGTTAACCAATTTTTACAGTATCTTACAGATTACTTAAAATAACTTAATAAATAGTTTATAACCGACTTTAAGACGCAAATGATCAATCGAGCGTCTAGAAATAAAATAATTAAACAGAAAAAAAGCATCCAGAAAGTTATTATTTATCCCAACTCTTTCCGAATGGTGTCACCGACGAACATCGGAAGCCAGGAAGAAGAAAAATGTTACGGAGAGTTGATATGTGTCGGTGGTACAACAAGACAGCTGCAGACTTGGCAGAGGTGTCCAACGACAAAGTCGGAACAGCTAGATCGCCAAACTTCGATCGGAGATGGCGTAAGAAGACGAAGAAATTTCGAAGTTTTGATAATTCATCACTGAAGAAAGGATTTATTTCTACTGGAGGATTTAGATTTTCGGTAATGTAACAGACGCGATGTTTGAATTCTGCCACCCGATATATATATTTCATTTGATACCGCGATTTTTCTTTACTACGGTGGTGCATTTTGTTTTAAAGATCCTAGTTGCCGTTGATCGAGAATATATTGCACACATCATTAGTTGAATGTGCGATAAATATTACGTCATCCTGCAATACTAAGGCATCCGTCTCATTAGATATTCCGTCGTAATAAATATGGAGAACACGTTAACGAAGATAGTATAAATCCACGAGTCCGATTTTTCGTATCTTCGGATAATTTGTTTCGCCATAATTATCTGTTTGTCGTCGATATATCAGTTTTTTATTATTCTTACAGATGAAATTTATGTTTTTCCTAGTATTTTAGTTCATCATTATCAAACGCTTTCTGATAAATAAGTAAACATCTTTCTAGCCATTTCGAAAATCTATCGCTAAAATCGCTTACCTCATATCAGATCTGAAACTGACCTAAGTTTCTTCAATGTTTTCTTCGTAATCTTCTACGGAAATAATGTTTCTAAAAGGTGATTTATAAGACTAATCGCATTTGTTTTTATATACGGTTTTTTATATATTTGTAAGGATGCCGTAACTTACTTGGTGTATGTTTTTCTCATGGAGTAGCTATATTATCTCTCTATAAGAATTAGGTCAATTACTTTTTTTCTACCACGCGTCTAAGTACTTCGAAATATTCTTTACGAATTTATCGAAGATACTTATCAACTCTAGTATAGTTAAATATTTTTCGCACGCATTTCGATCGAGATTTTCTTTCTCGCGATCAATCGCAAACTTTCTACTTTCCATTATCGAAGAGACATTCGAAATCACCGGTTATATATCTCTCATCATCCCCGTATAAAATACGGGAGTCGCACTTTTTGTTATAATATTTCTCATTTTTATTTCGTCTACTCATTTTTTGACGTTTCTAATTTCTCGTCCGATTAATTTGTTCAATCTTTCATATTTGTTTATTTTATATTTATTTTCTTGCGCTATTTTCAACCGGTCTAATATATATCTATATTATATATAGTACCCGTCATAGATTTTCCGGGAAGTCGTTTTTTCTTTTCTATTTTAACTTTAATATTTTGACTTTAATTTTTTTTTTTTTAATTGGCCTAGCTGTACGTACCATTTGGCCACCGAAAAAAACAAAATAAAACATAAATAAATATAACGAATGAATTAAATTAAACTAAAAGAGCAGAAATAACTACAAACAAATGAATATAACGAGAGAGGATAATCGAAAGGAAAGATATAAAAAGAGGAAAGGAAAAATTACTCCCAAAACAAAAACCAACACCTAAATTAGAATATGATTAATACTAATGAATTTAAATAAAACTATCAACGAACATCCGAACATATCAAGGATAGGATACAGTAAGGAGGAAAAACACTAAGGGAGAATAACTTCTCAAGCAAATCCATATATGTTCGAACAGCTGAAAAATAAATGGTTAATATCTTCTCTAAAATTGACGCTACTACGATTGGTACAATGCATATAAGTAGGATTTACAAGATTGAAGTTCAAAGCTACTCTAGAATGACCAGAACGAAGCCTACATATGACAGTGATAAATCTGCGGATAGTAGTGATCGGAATAACAGTAGAAAGAACCATCGATCCTTTCTCGAATAGTATCCTTCGGATGATCACGGTTTATCATCACGATAGGCAATTGAGTAGTATCATTTCGTTTTTCTTTATAGTAGACGCGGTTAAAAATTTAATTCGATTATTCGATTCGTTGGATCCAAGAATTTTTTTTAGTATTCCGCTATATTCTTCGAAATAATAAAATTTCCTTCCTCGCGCTATTTTTGAAAAATCTATATCGTGATAATGGTGTATTTTCGAAATATTTATAAATTCTCAAATCTTATCCCGAAATTATTCGACATGGTCCTTTTGAGTCGGACGTCGGTACGTACACTCTTATTAAATATAAGTCTTGCTTTTTTTTTCTTTTCACTTAAACATTAGTAGGCCTATTCCGACCGAATACAAATCCTACTTATAAATTAATTAATTCCGTTACAAACGAGAAATTCCAACGTCATTTTTAGAATGTGCGTCTGTACTGCTAGAAGATCATTACGTTTTGATACTCCATTAATTGGGAGCGGGACTATCAGGTTTCAATAGTTTCAAGCAATCTTTTCGTTAATTTATACCGGTATTGTTCTTCGAAAAATAGTATATTTAAACACCGAAATGAAATTACCTCATTATTAACTGGTCGAGTTCCAAAATTAAATTAAATTAAATTAAATTAGACGAGCATTATCTGAATTATCTTCGTTTGCACTCTTTATACTTCATTAAATTTCGCGAAAACGAGTTTTTTCGTCAATTTTTATCATTTTCGTATTTTATCTTTGAAAATAATTATTCCGCGTTTTTTACTTGGTTCGTCAAATTTAGTCTCGATCTAAATTATTTGAAACGATTTTCTAATTAATTAAAAAACGTAATTAATTCAATCAATACGCCGAACATCCGCAACCGAATGTTGGTAATAGCGTAAGTCCGCTCTCTCTGGCAAAAGCCAGGATTCTAACTATTGAATGAGTGTTGTTTGAGAAGACTATCGGGCCATGTATTTTGTGTTTTAACCTGTGTGATGCGTTTGACAGTTGTAGATTAAAATTATGACTGTTGGTTCTGTCGGATGTCCGCATAGGTTTGTTGGTGGAGGGCTTACGATATGTAGATAATTGTGTGATATGGCTTGCGTGTAAATTAGTATATTTTACATTTTGCATAATTATATTCTATATATTTTTTATGTTTTACTTTTATATCCGCTCGATAACGGCTAACAACAGAAAAGCTTTGCGATTTTTTATTTTAAAATGTTTAAAAATTCATTTTTCCCTGTTTATATTTTTCGTCGTTCAAAGTTTTAAATTGGCAATTTTTTTCGCGAATTAAAATTTATAAAGGTCACAACATTACATCCACGTTTAGACGAATACTTAAGAAAATAAAGTAAATATAAATATACGAGGACGCCGTGAAAAATTATATGGAAAAACATTTAATTTTTTTTTTAAGACTTAGCATTTCCTTAAAAATTTTATACCTTAACGAAGTTATCAAGTTCATCGGAGATGTGCCTCATTTCAACTACATAAATCTACTAGAAAATAATATATATGTATAAATAATTACAAATTAATAACTAAAATCGAAATATCGCTTTATAAATCGGCGATGATTCAGACCATACTGTAATGGAGGCGAAGCGTGGCCGATAACGAGAAAGCAGGAAAAAAGGCTGGAATCATGCAATTTTAGATTTCTCCGGAAAATACTTCACGTCACTTGGAAAGATGGCAAAGCCAATATCACGGGATGCTGTTCAATAGAACAGTTTTTATTAGAAAATCCGTATGGACGATGAACCTGTTCTATGTAGTTTTAAAAACAACGGGAAAAGACCATTAGGACATGGTCAACGTTAAGTTATTTGTTGAAGAAATTAGAAATAAACCATACCAACGACATTTGATAACGCATAGCAGGCTTAAGCACCTAAGGTGGAATCTGAGACAGCGGACTGAATACTTGTTAAGCGAGTTCACACAGATTAATATTCTTCTTCTTCATCCGCCATCTCCGTTGCGAAGGTCGGCGATCAACTTGGCTACAGTCTCTTTTGACACAGCAGCCCGAAGTAATTGAATGGACGAGCAGCCAAACCAGCGTCGTAAATCTCCCATCCATGAATTTTGAGGACGTCCCACTGATCTCTTGCCAGCGATTTTGCCTTCAATAATAATTCGTAATATTTCATATTTGGGTCCTCTCAAAATGTGTCCCAAGTAACGAAGCTTCCTTTCCTTGACACAGTTTAATAGTTCTGTATGCTTCTTATTTATTTTATTGAGAACTTCTTTATTTCTGACTTTTTGTACCCAAGGAATTTTTAGTATTCTTCTATACAGGTACATTTCAAAAGCTTCGATGCGCTTCTCAAGGCTAGCATCTAGCGTCCAACTTTCACATCCGTATAGGAGCACCGAGAAGACATAACATTTGGCAATTCTTAATCGTAAATCCAGATTCAGTTCTTTCCTAACTAGCACGTTCTTGATTTTTGTGATCATCAGTCTTGCCTGCTCTATTCTCGATAGTACTTCTCTTTTCGATTTACAACTATCTTCTAGATTGGTACCCAAGTATTTAATAGTTGAGACTTGTTCCAGCTCTGTTTCGTTTATCCATATCGAGCATTTTCTTGATTTCCGGGAAAATACCATCACTTTTGTTTTATGTTTGTTAATTGAGAGCCCAAAAGACTCGCTATGAGTAACAAGTTTATTTACTATTTTCTGTAGTTCGTCCTGACTATACGCTATTATGTAGCTATCGTCTGCATACCGAATGTTATTAATCGTGTACCCATTTGATTTAATTCCCCCGTCGTATTTATTCAAGGCTTCCTTAAAAATTTCCTCTGTATATAAATTAAAGAGCAAGGGTGAAAGTATGCACCCTTGGCGAACTCCTCTTTTAATAGCTATACTTTCAGATTCGACTCCTTCGACTCTTACTTCCGCTGTTTGTCCCCAATACAATTGACTTATAATACGTAAGTCATTTCTGTCAATTTGAATCATCTTCAATATATCAATGAGTTTTTCGTGATTAACGCAATCGAAGGCTTTATGGTAATCGATAGCACATGCATATACGTCTTTGTTCATGTCTCGGCATCGCTGTGTAAGTATGCGGACTGCAAATAAAGCTTCACGAGTACTCATTCCGTTCTTAAACCCAAATTGTGTGTTACCTATTTGTTTTTCACACCGTTTATGTATTCTTGTGTGTATAATTCTTAAGAATATCTTCAATGCATGTGACATTAGACTGATCATGCGATAGTCTTCACATTTAGAAGATTTTGTCTTCTTTGGTATAGCGATAAATGTGGATCTTAGCCAATCACTCGGAATTATTCCTGTGGTGTAAATTTTGTTGAATGCTCTCGTTATCTTATCTATACCATCTTTACTACATTCCGAAATGACTTTAAACATTTCTGCATATATTCCGTCAGGACCGATTGCTTTACCGGTTTTCTGTCGTTTGATAGCATACATTACTTCTTCTTCGATAATGGGTGGTCCAGCATCACTGCAT
The DNA here is from genome assembly GCA_032883995.1 of Coronaproctus castanopsis. Lineage (NCBI taxonomy): Eukaryota > Metazoa > Arthropoda > Insecta > Hemiptera > Monophlebidae > Coronaproctus > Coronaproctus castanopsis. Next base: position 98,692,568 of record CM065052.1, read on the forward strand.
CCCAGTTGATCATCAGGTAGTTCCGATGTTCTCTCATCATCGAACAAATTATTAATATATCTTTTCCATTCATGTAGTTTTCCTGAAATTCCGATTATCGCTTTCCCATTGTTATCAAGAAGTATTCTTCTATCTGATTTCTTGTATATGCCGGATACCTCCTTAACAGTTTTGTGTAGATTTAGTAGATCGTGTTTAATTTGAAGCTCCTCAATCTCTTTACATTTTATCTTCCAATAACTTTCTTTGGCTTCCCTGCACATTTTTCGAATAGCCCTGTTTAACCTTTTGTATTCATCTGGTCTAGCTTTGGCAATTCTTCTATCTTCCATAAGGTTTAAAATCTCGTCTGTTATCCATTTTTGTTTTTTCACGACCTTTGGTGCCCCTATGTGAACTGTTTGGACATCAGTGATTATCTTTTGAAGTCTGTTCCATGAAGCTTCTCCGTTTACTTCTGGTCGTTCATTCAATTTCTTTTCTAGTATTCCCGAAATATTGCGTTTGAAATCTAAATTTTTTAGTTTTGAGATATCGACTTTCCATTGTCGGTTATTTTCAATTTTTTTGAAACAACGGTGTATTGCTAATTTCAATGTCACAGGGTTATGATCAGAGCCAATATCCGCTCCCGGATATGTTTTTGCCGATTTTACAAATCTCCAGTGTTTCCTATGAATCATTACAAAATCTATTTGGTTACGGATGACATTCTCAGCCTTGTCTGCTGGCGATTTCCAGGTGTATAATCGTCGTGGGTGATGTTTGAAGAAGGTATTTGTTATCATAAGTTGATTTTCTGTACAAAACTGAACTAGTCGATCTCCTCGTGCATTTCGATCACCTAATCCATATCTTCCAACTAATTCATGCTCGGCTCCTGTGCCAACTTTCGCGTTGAAATCTCCCATTACAATTGTCAATTCACCCTTTTTTGTCACTTTTATCGTTTCTTGGAGAGTGTTGTAAAACTCTTCAATTTCTTCATCCGACTTTTCCGCAGTTGGAGCATATACTTGTATGATGTTGAATCTCCGAAATGTTGTTTCCAAGATTAATAACGTAATTCGATCACTCATCGGTAAGAAATCCACCACCGATTTAGCTATTTCGTCTGTCAGTATTATTGCATTTCCATTTCTATTTCTATTATCTGATCCTCCTGAAAAATAAATATGGGTTCCATCTGATCTTAAAAATCCAGTACCAGGCCATCTGATTTCACTCAGCCCTAGAATATCTATCTTTAGTCTTCTCATTTCTTTTATTGCATTTGTTAATTTTCCTGCCTGTAAGAGGCTGCGTACGTTCCAAGTAGCAATTTGTAACTGTGTATTGAAAATCTTTATCCTGTTCTTATGTTTGTTTGCACACATGTTCCCTCCTGTAGAGTTCTGTACCAATAGGGGCACAGGGGAACTCAAATCGTCCTGCATTACTGTAGGCGACCGCTCATTGCCTGACATACTGTTTCCAGTATGACCCATGAGTACAGCATTTATAATGTTACTTCTGTGTGCCATGTTGATGATGGGAAGAATACAGTGGTGGTTTCCCCTTGCCTTCCACTGGTTTATCTGTTAGGGTTTTCTCCCTTAGCCTTTGGATCAATATCCTAACCGCAAGGCAGCGGTTTGTTTTCTGTTAGGGTTGTCTCCCTTAGCCTTTGGATCAATATCCTAACCGCAAGGCAGCGGTTTGTTACTGAGGAGGTAACGGTTTAGGGTTTTTACGGCGACCCAAACTCGCCGAGGGGGAGACAGTCATAGGATTTATGCAGACTTTTAGTGAACAGGTCCTCAAGCTGCCCATTTGCATCCTCGTGTCTCCTTACCCTGTCACTACTGGAATCGTCTACTAGAGACTTTCCGCCAGTAGCCGCTCTTGGTTCGCGACTGCTTATTGGTTATTCGCAGCTGGCCAGTATATCTACTGGTCGTTCCACTATCCACCGCCCGTGGACGCGCCCCGTTCCGGTTAGAGCTCCGGATCCCAGGAGGTACATGGTACCCCCTGGGGGGGCAGATTAATATATATATATATATATATATATATATATATATGATATGTGATATATGTGTACATCATGTATACAAACTTTTAATATATTTCTTATATATGATTTCTGTTATTTTTATTATTAATAATTTATTTTATTATCGTTTTTCTTAATATTAACCTCTTTATTGTTTTTAAAAATGTCTTAACTGGCGAAAAATTTTATTGCTACAATTATTTAACTGATTATGAAATCGTTTCTTTATCGCTACACACTGTATTAAATTTTCAACTCTCGTATGACAAAGAAACCGTTTAAGCTGCGAACAGAATCACTCAAATCGAAAAATTACGAAATAAATCGTATAATTAATAATAGATTTCCGGAATATGTTGAATAAAATATTAGGACACCGGTCATCAGATTACAACCGATCGCCTATTTTACAAATATAGGCATAAACAGCCCATTGAAGTGTGTTAAGCAATTGAAACTACATTTTACTTTGGCGTCTTTCAATTAATTTTAAACATTCTCAAACAATAACAACGACAACTCCTACCTTTCTTTTAACAGGCTATTCTATAATAATGCACTTCCAATTAAGAGACAGTCTCCCTGTAGGTGGCCACAACATATATCTATATGCACAGACAATAACCGTACGCACGCACAGATACTCGTGGAGGTTTTTCTAGTTTAATTTTATGTCCTATCTAATGCTGATATCTTTTCTAATATGTACAACTATATATATATATATATATATATATATATATATATATATATATATATATATATATATACACGTTCAAGCTATTCTTGTTACATTCCGAGTAGATGAGGATTATTTAAATTATGTAGCCACGAGGAAAATAGTGAATGGTGAAACGGATTTAATAATAATAGTAATTCAGTTAGAGCTTTAATGTTATACCAGTCAGAATATACGTTCAGATATACTAGGCGAATACATACACAAAAAAACATATAATATATATGTGTGTGTGCAATCAGTTAAAAGAATCGCGTGACTTTATTCAGCTAATCTGCTACTCGGAGGTGTTCTGTATATTTCTTAATGAATGAACACTTTTGTCATACTTAGCCTTTTAGTAAGTAGTGTGTGTAGTAGTACTTGTCCATGGTACGACGGATGTTCTGTCATTCTGATGTACGACTCGCAACTGAAGTTGATTGCGCGACTGGTGTTATCTTTTTAAGTATTTTTTTCTCTTTTACCTTTTTTTCTTTTAACACTGATTATATCACGAATACACCAACGCTTAAAAATATAAACGTAAGCTTATATACACGTGTCACACACATATATATATATATGTGTGTGTGTGTGTGTAACAGATAAATAGAATAATCATGCGATGTTGGAACAACAACAAAAGAAGGGAACATGGAAATCGAGACGCGTATAAAACTGATCTTAGAACTAAACAGATTTACTTTCCAGTACGTTCGCGAACAATTTTATAGAAAGCGTTGGATAAGGTGAGGTTTGGAAAATGTTTAAAAGTGTCAAATTTTTCGGATATTAGACCGTAAATAAAGAAAGACAAAAACTACTGAAGGTGTTCCAAATACGATGTTATAGAAAAACACAGAAAATTAAGGAGACACACAGAATAAAAAAAACAACAAAAAACAACAATGAAAAAAGATGCTTAGTGAAAATTGTCAGAAATAGAAGATGTGGCTGAATTTAAACAACAATAACATAAGGACCAATGAATTTCAACTGAACGACAGGAAGACCACGGTGGAAATTTATCAGCCAGACAATAGAGGATGCATGTGTAGTAGAGACGTATCAAGTATTGAGCGAGAAAAATCGTTTAGAGAGTTACGCTTTTCTGATTGACCACCGATCGAAAGATTAAGGAATACAAGAATATATATATATATATATATTAATAATTGAAAAAATCAGAATCAAATTATGTCGACGAAGAATATTCCACGAATTAACCATTTTCCGCTGGAGATTACGCTTTTTTCTCTTTAATAAAGGGAGTTTTAATTTCCGGAATAAATAGTACCTATACTACTGCCGACAGTTGTGATTCCGATGGAATTAGAAATTACGTATTTGGATTTGAAAACAGTTTATTTCACAATCAAGATTTAATCGATACGAAGATAAAAGAAGTAAAAGAGAAAATTCACAATTAATTTAGTGGAAAAATAGAAAACTCGGAACGTTTTAAAGAAAAACTGAAAACATCGCAAATTACGGGATTAAGAGGAAAAAGAGAACGAACACACGTAGAATGAAGAAATATCGGATAGGAAGAAAGACATTGTATAACGTATTACATCAATAATAATAATTAAATCAAATCGAATTAAATCAAATTTATTTGATAATGATAAATAGATAAATAAATACCGGCTAATAAATTGCCCGTAAATACGTGTAAATGTAACGGGCTGAAAAATAATGAAATTAAATCATAAAAACGACAGTCACTGAATTACAGTTATTTGCCACGTATAATAGTAATAGTAATAGTAATAATAATAAAGCTGTCAAAAACACAATTAAATAGTAGGACGTTATTTCAATCAATACATACGCTGTCCCAATTCTAACGTATTCGTTCGATGTGATACGATGGAGTAAAACTGATATTGAAAAAATTAATATCACAACGCGCGAATGTTTAATGAATAGATACATCATCCGAAAGCGTCAATTGAAAGACTGTACATCGAAAGGAACGAAGGAGGAAGAGGACTTATTGGAGAATTTACTAAATCATCGAATACAGAAAATCATAAAATACTTTATCGATAGAAGTAACGACTCAGCTTTACATGCAGCGATAAATCTGATAAAAATTATACTCCATTAAATTTAAGTAGTGAATAGACTTAAAAGACATATGGAAAGCTAAAGCTCTATATGGAAAGTTTCCACAAGAACTACAAAATAAAAGCGTGGATTCTTATCTATCAAGTGTAAATGGCTGATACGTGGACAATTATTCCCGGAAACACAAGGATTTTTGGTGGCGATTCAGGATCAGATAACAAGCAGAAAGTATAGGAAATATATTAATGAAATCAAATATCACCGATAAATGTCGAAAATGTGGCAAAGCGAGCGAAACAATTAAACACATTTTAAGTGAGTGTGAACAATTAACATCGAGATTTTACGGCTAAAAGACACGATGATGTGGCAACTATCGTACATCGAGAAATAGGAATAAAAAATATGGATTAATTGAAGATAAACAGCCGTATTATAAATATACGCCAAAAAAAATCTGAGAACACGAACAGTATATACTGGGACCGAACAATATTGACTGATAAAACAATAGAACATAACAGACCTGATATCGTTTTAATAGATGAGATAAATTAACTATGTTAATAGATATAGCTGTACCAGATAGTCTAAGCAGAAAAAAAAATAGATATGAAAAACTTACACAGAGCAAATGAAACGAATGATAAAACTGGATGTTGTAAAGACTGTACCACTGGTGAAACGATGGAATAATATCGAGCAGTTTAAAGAACGTAATCACGATATTATACGTTGGAACAAATTCAAAAATCGGTATTATTGAATTCCAATATGAGATTAACCATCAAGATGAAGGAAGTGTGTAATGCTTGCTAATTAAAAGCCACATTACAAACTCAAAGCTGTGAAGACGGCGGATAATAATAAATAATAAATAATAAATAATAAATAATAAATATTAAATAAAAAATAATAAATAATAAATATTAAATAATAAATAATAAATAATAAATAATAAATATTAAATAATAAATATTAAATAATAAATAATAAATAATAAATATTAAATATTAAATAATAAATAATAAATAATAAATAATAAATAATAAATATTAAATAATAAATAATAAATAATAAATAATAATGGTGGAATCCTTTTCCTCGAAACTGTATGTAAGAATAATAATATAGATATCAAAGAGACTTTGTAAATATCAAAAAATAAATTGATTAATTAAAATTAAAGTAAAACATAGAAAAATAAAAATAACCTGTTCATCTCTTATATTGATCTTATATATATATATATATATATATATATATATATATATATATATATATATATATATATATATATAATACCATATACGTTATACATATTATTGCTTAGTACCTGAACAACCGGGCATTTCTTTGTATTTTTTTATAGTGAGAGGGGCAAATCGTGTTTTATCGAAAAATATATCTAGATAAAACTCACAAACACTATCAAAGACTATTACATAAATAACTAGGTAACTATTTTAATCACGTAGAATTTCGTTTCATAAATTGCGCCGGAAATGTATCAGTTTTGACCGATATAAGAAAGAAGCTAATGCGCTTTTTAGAAATGAATTGTGTAGTCTTTCGATCGGATTTTCCTAAAATAATTCTTTCGCGGATTAAACGATATTTCGCCAACATACGATACTTTAAATAGAAACGGTACCCGAAATATAAAATTTTTAACAGTTTATAAACAGCCGAACGGTTAACGCGATCGAGTTGAAACTTTTATATTTTTAGAAATGATATCGAGAAAAATGCGACCAAAAAAAAAAAATCTTTACGGGCGTGCTCGAGGTCGGGAGTAGAAAATTCGTAATTTCTAGTTTCCGTACAGATATTTTTCAACTACTTTATACATTATATGTATTAACGAAATTACATCCAAATCGTTAGAACCGCTTTCCAGTATTTTAAATATATATGATAAAATTATATTTACAAATACGCATCGAAATAGAATCGTATATTTTCTTTACTTTATTCGGACAAAAAAAAAAGTTTCTCATTTTATTAAAAAATTTGATCGATCGTTTCCTATTCTCCTAATTTCCACGGTTAATTTCGTTAACAATCAAAGATAGACTATCTTCGGTTAGGCGGATGTTTTTAATCAATATTACGGAAAATGAGATAAAAATTAATCAATTCGCGTCTACATAAATTTAATTTACGATATTTAAATCACTCGCTTCGTTTTATTTCTTATCGAATAACTTGCGTAAATTATTTTTTGGTAAACTTATTGGAGGAACCATCGTTTTCCCAAAGTGAAACGTATAATGGTACTCTGAAAAATCATCATTAGTCTCGTCCACGTATAAAATATTTTCAATTCTTTTCACTTCGAAAGTTTATTGATCACACGATCCATATCAGTCCACTTCTGAACGAATTAATCGATCGATCGCTCTTCCGCGTTTCTCAGATTTCGGTTCACGTCAGCTGTTTTTACAATAACATTCTTTTATCGGATAAGCCATCTTCGTCGTGTATGACTTAAAAAATTATTCCACACGCATACCGTTACTTGATTTCGAAGATAAATATTTTTATAAAATATACTACTACTAATAATAATAATGAATAAAGTAACTAATGCACGTATTAGGTTTAGAGTTTTTGTTAGCTGTTAAAAAAGTGCGGCCAGGAATGACTGTCGCACGTGATCAATTCATTTATTAAAAAGTTTCAACGCCACGAACAAAAGTCGCACACTCTTAGATAACACTGACTCTATTGTTACAGCTTTTCACACTAACGCACACATACGCATAGATATATGTAAGCGTGTGCACAAATGAACAATATCTCTGCCAGTATAGACGAAATTAGCATTATCATATTTGTCAATTAGGACCACTCCAGTTGACAGCATCACCGTCGTCGTCCGAGTCGACTTTTTTTTTTTTTTCATTTTTAATTTATAAAATATTATATCGTACACGGTCTATATCTTTAACTTCGCGTTACCGACCTAGAGAGGGCGTCACCGTCGGATTGACACAAATGCGCTTTTGTGCGCGGAATTCTGCAGAAAACCGAGTTGTTTTTCATCTCGCTAAACCGTTCCCTGTCTAGTGCAAATTCAACGCCACGTGTTGGATTATTAAAAGCTAATTTGTTTACAGCGAGAAACGATTCATCCTGTTCTCACACTAACGTTATGAAAACCCTTCAGCATCATTGATGCAACCGACATTTCATATCTTCTGTTTAAAATATCAACGTATGTACGTATCGTTTGAATTTGTTTTGGATTTTTTTTTAACATTTCATTAAACATCTATATAAACTATCAATTACTAGTTACGTCAGTCAGAAGTGCGTTTATCCATTAAGGGGATGCTACGTAAAACTATTTTCATACACTAATACAATATTCTCTTCGTTCGATGATATATTAATATCGTGTGTATATATCTAAATCGATATTTGTAGTTCTAAACGTGTAGACTATATACTACTGGAAATTCCTTTAAAATTATATTTAAAATAATTCAAATTGCGTTTAACAGCCAATTTTCCAATAAACCGGTACGAAGGCTAATGTATATTTCAATTTTTTCATTATTTCAAGATTTAACCAACTATGCTAAAATAATTTTATATTCGCCGAAAGTGGAGTCGTTACTCCACAGCTTACGACCAAACAGTCACCACTGTCGTCATCATCATCATTTCCAGTTCAGAGATACGAGACAGTATCGGAGACTATGTAGAAAGTAATAAGAGAATTTTTATACCTACTACGTATATACATATATATATGTGTGTGTGTTAGTGTGTGTATGTATGTACGTATATGCGTGCACAAACAAAGACGTAGTCGGGGATTAATTTATTTATTCGCCGTTGAAAGTTATTTTAGTAAGGATAGCAAAGTCCAAACTGAATCGTAAAGGCGCGATTATTTAAATTATATATATATATATATATATATATATATATATAGAGAGAGAGAGAGAGAGAGAGAGAGAGAGAGAGAGATAGATAGATAGATAGATAGATAGTATGTTCTTTTAGAATGGAATCTGTTTCGTCTAAAGGGCAAACAGTAATATGGTGGTGTACCAGGTAAATACTAACCGAATGAAACCTAATAAAAACATAAATAGTTTTATAGCTCCAATTTTGTACGTTATTACACGCATACCCGCTATCGCTTCCACAGGCGCTTAAAACAAACCTGAGGCGACCGGTAATTAAATTAACGCATTTCGTTTACAACCGTTTTTTATTTATTCCGGTACACTTACATTGTTTCACATCACTTATGCACGTAATACGTTCAGATACGCTTTCTAAATTGTATGAAAAACTGCTCTTGAAAATAATATTATCGGTCATCCGGATGAAGAAATTAAAATACCTGACCATCAATTCGGATTGGGGGGAAAAACGTAACGCGATACGGAAAGTTCATCGCGTAGAAAATTTGAAAAAAAAGTTTTTTTAGACATTTTTTGACAAAGTTTGAAATGAAGGACTACTAGAGAAAAATCTTAGTCATACCTAGATAAAACATACCTTCGTGTTAAATTTATTCGGTAAGAGCAAGTATACACCACATTGCGGTGTACCGGCGTCTCTATCTGATTTATACGGCAGTTACTCCTCTCGCGGCGAGTGTCGAAATAGCAAATTCAACTTGCAAGGAGAGATAAACGAAATCGTAACACGATTTAAAACGTAGAAAATAAACAGATTAAAGAAGAAGACAGATCAGATAGAATAATTTTTACAAACAAAAGTCAACCGGTCAGGACGTTGAAATTCCAAAAAAAGTGTATGTAAAATATTTCGATATAAATTTCGACAAGCAACTAACCCTGAGGAAGAGTGTAATAAAAACGCGTAATGAACTGAATATTAAAAGAAAACAAATGTGCTCCTAAGCGTAAGATCGGAAATATCTACGGAGAATAGATCGCTATTATATAATCGAGTCTTGAAACCAGTTTGAGTTGTCAATTATGGGGTTGCGCTAAAAAGAGCAGTATCGCTATTTTACAGACGCCCCTTGGCATGTAACAAATCTAGAAAAATCGATAGAAGGACCATCCAAATTATACAGCGATCTCTTTATTGGATAACTCGATCGAAATTTGCCGACTCGACAAAACCAAAATGTTGGCCTTAATATAAATGGCGCGAATGAACGCGTACGATTAAGTTTAAGTACTTACCACTAAATGGGATGCTTCCCGTGTCACATATAAAACTTACCAAATAGCATTAGCTAGATGTAAATTGGCTAATAATTAATAATATATATATATATATATATATATATATATACGTGTATCAACACGTTGTCGTATATTTAATATTATATCGTATGTTGCGTAAGAACATATAAATGATATCAATCAGCCGGAAGTGATCGTTGTCTAGAACCTTTTCGAATCTTTACTATCAAGCTATCGCACACTAACTTTTTTTCGTTATTTTTTTTTTTACCAACTTTATAAATTTATATTATTGACCTCGATGAAATTATATAATTTACGCGCATTCAAGTAGGTATTCGAATTATATTTAGTACCCCGTGTTTCTTTGTCGATAAATGTTCAGACAGAAAGTTATCTCTATTCTTGTATATGGGGCAGGACCAAATCTTTGAAAATTCGCTTCTGACGATCTCTAACTTGGCAAGCTGACTAGGCGTACGGTTATGACCGCTTGTTAATAGGAAAAAAATACAGAAACAAAATGTTTATTTTTACGAAGGAGATCCCTATGTTTAACCGAACGGGCACTTTTAGGATTGTTCGCTCTTCTTAGTATTATTTCGACAAAGAATCAATTTGTATTTCCCATTTCTCGGGCATTATTATCGCGCGTTCGGCAGTCGTTATCAGTTTCCGATCTCCTTCACCCCTCTAATTCGCTATAAAATCTTAAAAGTTGACAGCAGCCCGACTATACAATTCACCGATCTTCTGGCGCGGAGTCAATACGACTAATACGTTATATTAAACTTCGAAGATAAAGTAAATCTTCGCGGGTTTTTTTTCAGCGCGCAAGTATAAGGTATCCGTGAAAAGTAAAATTTTTGTTTTAACAAATTCGAAATTTAATAAACGCGAAATACAAGAGCATATTTTACAATTTTACGACGGCGCATTAAATATATCCGGAATAATTTTTACACAATTATTATGTGCGTACGTTTGCGTATGCGTGTTATATGAAAAAGTGTAAACATTTTCTGCCGTGTACAGCGCTATATGAAATTTGAATTACTGATATTATTTTCCTGGTACTGTACGAAATTGGCATATCGGGCTCGGGAACAAAAGGTCTAAAGCAATTTTTCCCTTTTTCTTTTGAAACGATTTGTACGAAATAAAGCGGCAGATAATTAAATCGATGAATATTCTCATTAATTGTAACAAACTCATATACGCACACATACATATGTATCATCATGGACTTGTTTGTTAAGCATACATTCGTGTATTTGTAAACTCAGTAAGTATACAGTTTCTAAACGAGGAGTAAACATAATACAAAGTTTCTTTCATACACAGTATTCGTGATACGGTAATGTAAATGATTCTTCCAAACCAGAAAGAATTTACGCAAACATTATATATATATATATATATATGTATATGTATGTATTCATAAATACAATTTATTACATATGTACTTACGAATCGACACCTGTGTAAGAGATAAACACATATGTACATACAAAACCGTATAAATTAATAAAATAGAATAGAATAAAATAAAATGAAACACAGAATCAACAAAATCTAGAAGAAATAGAAAGATTAATGAACGCATACGTACATATATATTGTATATACATATGAATACTAGTAAGAAAAAAATATAACTCAGGATTGGATTTTACTTTAAGGCAGAATCCAGGGTGATGAAGTGTGCCCAGCTCACAAACTCTAATGGAAAAATCATGTTAACCTTAAGGATGGTCATAATGTTAAGGGCAGCGGAAAAAAAATAGAAGGGTGCGGTACGTTAGTGTGTGTGTGTGTTTCTCTCTTTATCGATGTGGACGAGTACATATATATATATATAGCGTATCAATTAAATTGCGTAGGCAAGAGGGTTGATACTAAGAGACTTCGTTTGCGACTGCTTTATACGTGTATGTGGCCATCTCGATCTGCTGTTCTACTAGCCAACCGACGATGTATCAGACATCGGGGCAGCGTCATCCGAAACTAAAACCCTTTTTTTCCCATCTCCGTTTTTATTTAGAGCAGCACGCTCGCATCCTTTCGGTGACAGAAGAAATCTAGTTAAATCGACAGAAATATAAACTACACTACTACTAATATACTACGGGACAGATTAAAAACAACAGGAAAAATAAGCCCACAATTCGACACCCTTTTTGACAAATGTAAAATACTACGTAGTCGAGTAAAAAAGGATGTTCACAATTTATACGGAAAGGTTATAATAATACTAACCAGTCGGTATACGATTATTTCATTCGATTAAGAATCGAAATATAAATCCAGAACTGTCTATTATTTAGCGATACGTTTAACTGATATTAAACATAAAGCGAGAAATACTACTCCGTGATTGCATTTAACCAGACCGTAATAAACCAAGTCCTTCCCTCTAAAACAGGTTAACAGGTCCAGTTCTCGTGCGCGCTTTGATTTTTTCAATATTTCTGTTCTTTTAAGAAAAATAACTACGATTCCGTTCCTATTACGAGTGTTACTCCGAAATCTGTAAGAAATGTAAACGCTGCTGGTTCGTTTAGTTTGCCGATGCTAGGGGAGAATTAGTGCGTTCATCTGCGGAGGAATTTCTGCATAGGAGAGAACAAAATAGTTTCGAAATGCGACGTTGAAAGCGACATTTTAGAATTTGGCGAATGGAAAAACGAACTTCTATTGTAGAAGAAATTATCGTAATCGCCAAAACATCGACAATGCCGTGTTTTTCTTTTGCATCCGCGATTGCAGAAGATCGGTCTAGCGACGAAGGCGGGCAATTGTAAAATTGTTATCTTGAAGATGATTTAAATTGCGATCGACAAAGATGAAGTTAGAGAAAAACTTACGATTTAGAACTTAACTTTCGAATTAGTTTTACGCGATTAAAATGTGCGAAATTTACTATAGAAGAAAAACATCCGTTCGCAGGTTTTTCAATTAATTACCTATACGACGAAACATTTAGTCTAGTTTAATTTTTTTTTCCACTCAATACATACCAGTAAAAAAACAGCCAGCTAATCCTGGCAAAGATATAAATACCGTATATACAAAACAATTTACAATCGCTCAAGAAACCTTTTGAAACGAGCAATGAGTCAATATAAACAACACTCATTTCAAACAAGAGCTTCGCATCTTAAATACTAATTCCCTCTGGCGTACTAGAAAAAATCTTTAAAAATATGTAATTTCTCCGATTATATCGAAATAAGGCAATTGGTTAAAATCAAGCTCACATACGGCGCAATATTTCGCTAATGACCAATGTCTTCTCACCGCATACAGACATTTACGAACATAAATTTTGTGAAAAAATATATAAGGCACTTTCTGCCCCACTTCAATTATCAGTCCCATTAAGGACTTTTTCACCAAAAGAAGTACAATATGAAATAAAGCATCTACCATTAAGAAAGTCACCTGGTGAAGGCGGAAGAACTGGTGAATTACTTCGACATATTCCCCCTACATACATATTTAATGTGATTGTTAGAATATCGTACTTTATGCGTACTTATCATGGTTTTAAAACCTAACAAATCAGAAAGTCATGTCACGTCATACAGGCCCATTAGTCTTTCCTGAACACCTTATCTAAACTTCTACAGAAGTTAATACTAAGAAGAATTACTCCGATAATCGAACAGAGGAAAATAATTCCGAATCATCAGTTCGGTTTTAGGACGCATGTCATCGATTAGTCGATGTCATAACATCTTGCTTACATATAGGTATGCACTGTTCTGTACAGTCTTCCTCGATGTAAGTCAAGCATTTGGCAAAGTCTGGCATTCAGGACTAAAATACAAAATAAAGTTAGTTTTGCCTTCTGAATACTATCTACACAATCGCAAATTTATAGTGCGATATAACAGTGAGTTCTCAGAATGGTGTAAAATCAAGGAAGTATCTTTTGTGTTATATTCAATATATACAGCTGACATCCCAACATCTGTATATTCAAGCACATCGACATATGCAGATGATATAGCAATCATCGCCCGACACACAAATCCTAGATTGGCATCGCAGCTAACAAAATTTCATTTACGAATTCTTGGCAAATAGTCTACAAAATGTCGGATTAAAATTAATGCAAGTAAATCGGTACATGTAGCATTTACATTAAACAAACAAATCTTTCCAGCATTGCAGTTCAAAGGGAGTGTCATAAAACAGCGGCAGAGTGTGAAATACCTAGGCATAATCTTAAACCAAAGGCTAACCGGGTCCTCTCATATTACGAATGTTAAAAAGAAGTTAAATACTCAACTAAATAAACTTTATTGCCTAATTGGTAGAAACTCTAAACTGTCGCTAAAAAATAAGCTCTTAATTATGTTACAGCCGATTGGCTGATTCGCCCCAACACAATATTCCTCCATAAAATGCGGTCACTGACTGCCTTCTTCAAATCTGCATATTTTCGTAAAACCCGTCTGCTTTAGCACAATATCGATAAATGTTATTTTAAGATTTTAGGACGTCCACGTGGTCTTTTTCCTAAAATTTTACCCTCTTTAGCAATATTAGGAGTACTATGTACCGCATTACATATCCTAACCAACGAAGGTGAGTTTTCCGTATCCTGTTGATCATCGTTTTTTCCGTTCCTATTCGTCTTTATTCGTAACTTTTTCGGTCCAGCTAATTCGTTGCAGTTTTCGCCGGCACCGCATTTCAATGCTTCGGCTGCACAATCTACTTTCTTAAGTATCCACGTTTCTGACTCATACAGCGCTATTGACCAGGCAAATGTTTTCGTAAGTTTTTTACGTAATTCCAGAGTAGCACTGTGCTAGCGACGAATATTTTTCTTTAAATACTGCTTTGCCCATAGCTATTCTTTCACGAATTTCTGGTGCACAATCGAGGTTATATTTTATTATCTGACCTAAATATTTGAAAGATGTTAATTGTTCTATATTTACATTGTTCAACATAATCTTTATTTGATGTTGCTTATTACTTATGACCATGACTTTCGTTTTGGGTATATTTATATCTATTTCATGATTATTCATATTTAAGTACAATTTATTGATCGTGTTGCCAATTGTTTCGGGCTTTCTGCTAGTAGCACTTGATCGTCTGCAAATTTTATCGAATTAATTCTCTTTCCACCACATTTTAGTCCATATTTATTTTCACCAAATGTTTCTTCCAGAATCATATCTGCGAAACCATTAAAGAAGTCAGGTGATAGCAAACAAGCTTGCCTTACACCGTTTCTTATATTTATTTTTTTCGATTCAATTCCATTGAAGCGAATCACTGCTTCTTGTTTCTGGAAATATAACATCCGGAAAATCCGACAATTCCAATTGAAGGCACTTCGAATTATGTATAACGCTCCGTACTACGTAAGTAATGATACATTACACAATGATTTGTATGTAGAAAGTGTTGAAGAATCTCACAAAATGGGATACAGCAAATTTAACAACAAATGTAAAGATCATGTCAAACCGCACGTAACACAGCTGTACAATCTCATTCTACCGGATAATCCACCAAGACGCCTTATGCATAGACAGTACAGAGGATGCACTACTCTAAAACTTCAATCATGCCACAGTAGGTTACTGAATTGGAGTAAATGCTCTTAAAGAAGAGCAGATGTAAAAAAAAAAGTTAATTTTTTAATATCTCAAACGTGTTAAATTCACGTTAAACGCGTATAGAGTGATGTTAAAATAAGTAAAGAACGAATATCGAATCGCGATACTACGTTTATGGCAGAGTGTCCGAAGTGGAAATGTACCATCTACGGGAGAAGGTATCAAAAAGTAAAAAAACAAATCGAACATAGGTCCAAGACGAAAATGATGATAATAGATAAAAACTACGTATCAAGAAAACTGATGAAGCATCTACAAGTGGTTACGATTCGTACGGATGCTCAGCATCATTTAATGAAAACGGATACAGCAACCATTAGACGATGTCTCTTCGTAACGACGACATATTATACAGAAAAACGATGATATTTTCGTGGAAAAATCGATAGAAGTAAAGGCAGATCACCGGCCCTATCCGATTAGGTACTGTTAGGTCCGTCATTGGTGTAACGAGAATTGGAGTAGTAACTAGAACAAAAGCAGATGGATAAAGATATCCTATTTCAATAGATATTCGGTAATCGATTATGAAATATTTATATATATTAAATAATATCAGGCAATACCGACAGAATTTCGGACAGTAACTATGAACAAGATAGATACAATACGTCTTTAATAAATATCTATTTCAATTATATATAATATTATATATATATATATATATATATATATATATATATATATATATATAATTCATCATGGAGCTTATTATTGATTCAGACTCTGGACTAGTTTGGAAGATAAATTATATAAAAAGTATATGTGATTGGACTAACAGTGCACACAGAGGGAAATAATAAAGATATATATAAGAAAGAAAACATCATGTGAAACAAATTAACCATTAAGACTTAGAAATGTCGAAATTAACAAAGATAAGCTTGTATTTGAACCGAATAGGCAATAAAAAACGCCAGATGATATCGGCTAGATTTATTAGAGATGAACGAACATAAAAATCTGATTTACGAAAAAATAGCAAATAATGACGTCATAAAATCCATTAGAAAAGTTTATATATATTATATATATATATATATATATATATATTCTTTTTTTACTTATTCACACGTATCTGACGTACATGCCGGTTAAATAGAGATCTGCTTCCTGTTTAAAATGATGTAATAATAAAATTTAATTTTTCATTATTTTTTTTTTTTTTTTTTTTTTTTTTTTTAAATCTCCATATGCTGTTTGTAACTACCAGGGTTATTACAGCATAAGGAGATGTGTGTTTAGTTTATATGTGTGCTGGGAGTCCGCTTTCTCTTACAAAAGCCAGAATGCTAACTATTGATTGAGGGTTGTTTGAAAGTATTTTGTGTATTGGGCCCTGTATTTTGTGTTTTAACCTGTATGGTGTGAGTGTTTGGCAGTTATATATTAAGTGTGTGACTGTTGGTTCTGTTAGATGGCCGCATAAGGAGCAGTTTGTTGGTGGAGGGCTTTTGGTGTAAAGGTAATTGTGTGATATGGCTGTATGACCCACACGTAGACGATTTAGGGTGCCATATTCTTTTCTACTTGTGCCATCTGGAGGCCACCAAGGTTCTATAGTTGGTTTTATGTTCCTGAGGAAGGTTGTTTGTGAGGTCCAGTCGGTCGTCCATTCCTGCTTGCTGTTGTTCATGAGTATGTGAGCTAATGATGATGGAGGTGGTGAGTATTCTGGTGCTGGTGAAAGTACCATAGACCGAGCTTCAAGGTCTACTTTATCGCTACCGTGCATCCCAATGTGACTTGGGATCCACAGAAAGCGGATTTCCCATCCTTCCTTATGTAGTGTGTTTAGATTGTGTTGAATTTCTAGTATTAAGGTGTTTTTATTATCTTGACGGCATATTAGTTGTAGAGAGGAGAGGGAGTCTGTTATGACCAGTGTTTTGCGATGTGGAAGTACAGCTGATCTGATGTACTCAATGCAATACATAATTCCGTACAACTCTGCATCCAGTGAAATGCAGCCATCGCTTAGTCGGATAGAGTGTAGTATATTATCAATTTGGTAGGAGCAAGCTGCTGGTGAATTCTCGCCACCTGCTGTGGATTTTGCTCCGTCTGTGTATGCGTGTGTGTAGTCGTTGTATTTTTGAAGAGTGTTTAATACTATTTCTTTTATATTTGTAGGGTGTGTGGATTTATTGTACTGTGTGAGAGATAAATCTGTTTTTGTCTCGGAGGGGTCCCAAGGAGGTATCGTTATATTGTAATTCAATGTTGATTTTGGGATGGAGCTTATGTGATAAGTTGTTAGTATTTTAAGAAGCTTTGGTATAGGGTCATTTGGAAAAATGGGGTTAGGGGTTGTACATCTTTTGGTGTATGCAAATGTTTTATTGTAGCTGAGCATACGGCTTAAGTAGAGATAAGTGTGATATTTTCTGTAGTATGTAAGTGGAAAGGATCCTGCTAATGCACATAAACTCTTTGATGGTGATGAGGGGTGTGCTGCAAGAATGGATCGAAGTCCAGTATGGTGTACTGTATCTAATTTTCTTAATATAGATTTACTGGCTGTTGAATATACCTGACATCCATAGTTGATTCGTGATAAGATTATAGATTTATAGATATTTAAGAGGATTTGGGTTTTTATATTGTATTTTGGGTTTGATAAATATTTTATAATTGGGAGCAGTTTTAAGCACCTACTCTTGAGTTCAGTTATATGGTAACGCCAGGTTAATTTAGAGTCGAACAGTAAGCCTAGGAATTTTACTTTTGTTTTGGCTGTTAGGGGAGAGTTATTTATACTTAAAGAAAAACTGGGAGATGATAGACGCCTCTTATGGAAAATAATGTATGATGATTTGGATGTGGAAAAATATAAACCTTTCGTTTCAGACCATTGCTGCAAACGGTCTATGGTTTTTTGTAGAATTTTTTGTGCATTACAAGGAATACTGGATGATAAGGATATATTAAGATCGTCAATATAAAGCCGAGCGGTAACAGGCTGCGAGATATTATTTGCTATGTCATTGATATACAACATGAACAAGGTTGCACTTAGTGCAGAGCCTTGTGGAACACCGTTTTCAGTCTGAACTGGTGCTGATTTTGACGAACCGTTCTTAACTTGAAAAGTTCGGTTGTTTAGGAAACTGCGCAAGTAAATTATTCGTATTATAATCAATTACCCTGCCAAAACAATTAAGAACGGATCTTATTAATTACAAACGAAGGTGAAGAAAGTTTTCGAAAGAATTTTTGCTGTCCGAAAACTAAAACTTACCTCGGAGAATAGAATAATGTCGCAGACTTGTTAAGTAGAATTCGATTTGATCAGCATTTTCAGCAAACCGAATGGTCACCGTACATCGTTTATTGCTTATTGTAATGTATAGCCCACACAACAGTTAAAAAGCCAATTACAGTGTAGGCTTATAATTATGAAATAATTTAAAAATTACAAAGACCGAAAAAAAAAATACAGAAAAAACTTTACGTATTCACAAGTCTCACACCCACTAATTAAAACCCACATCATTATAATCTTATGCTAAATATAAACAGGCATATTCCTCGACAGAATAATAAATACAATATAAACTTTTACTTATATACCGGGTGTACACATCGACGAAGGAACACACACGCAAAACACCCGACACATAATACAAGTCTTGCAACGATCGAGAACGTCATGTATAGGAGTATCAACGTCTCGAGTGTATATTGAACATTTGACAAATATTAAATTTAAATTAAATTTTTAAAAAAAATAGAATTCGCACTAGTTTTTATAAAGCGACAACCGCTTTCAAAACAAGTACGAATTCTTTAAAATAATTTCATTTTATAAGAACAATTAACAACATCGCTTACATGTATAGAAAATCTTAACTCATCATCAATGTGAACTCCTAGATCCCGCCCCACACATTTGTTATCTGCTTCTGGTTAGGTATAAGTCAAAGAGTATGCTATTTCTATTGCTACAGAAACTCGAATACAGCATTTATCACAATTGAAAGGCAAATTATTCTCTTTGTTTCACAAAACCAACTGAGCTAGGTCCCTTTGCAATACTTCACAGTCAGCTTGTGAAGATACGGGAGCATAAATTTTGAGATTATCTGCA
Organism: Coronaproctus castanopsis; assembly: GCA_032883995.1. NCBI lineage: Eukaryota > Metazoa > Arthropoda > Insecta > Hemiptera > Monophlebidae > Coronaproctus > Coronaproctus castanopsis. The sequence goes on from CM065052.1 coordinate 98,712,315, forward strand.
AATAAAAGAGCAAAATTTTTTTCCGGTATAATTGATAAAAATTAGCAATAGAAAAGAAGCTCAATTCGAACCTTGTGCAACATTTGAATTAGACGACTATGAGTTAGAATAGTAGCCGTTATACACCGCGTATAGCTCTTACGTTTATAAAATCTTTCGATATAACGACCTCAGTACATGAGACTTCAAATAGGTTACAGCATGCGCTAAATATTGTCGAAAAGTGGTGTAACATAAAGATAAAACTGTTCGTACGATCTTTATTAGTAGATTTGTATCCTGCCGTCCCTTATTAACCGTTTCGGTGGTGAAATTGCTGTTCAAAGCGAGGTAGCCAATTATTTGGGCATGCATTCGGATAAACGATTGACTTGGAGAAAACAATTAAAGTATTTATGTCTCCCAAATGTATACAGCTTTATCTGAGCCAGCTGATGGTACTTTTTCTTGGTCTTTAGCATACGCTAATGCACGTACATAATCTTTTTGAGTGCGTAAGGTTGACGTACAATACCATTTATGGGCATTCCAAACTTTCACTATCGGAACGGGCTGATATTAAATTTTTCCCACCACAGCATAATACAATATAATTTATTTATTTATTTATTTATTTACAAATCAATACGGCGTACAGCCTAACGCCAAGTACAGTGTACGCTCTTACAGAATAATTATATAGTAAAAGTATGAACAAAAATAAAACTGAACCACACTCGCACAACACGCTAATTAATATAAATAATATTTAGATTGAAAGCAAAAAATTACTAATACAAACCGAAAAATGATTCTAATGAAATACAATACCCACATACGAGCACATATCCGAAAAGCATAAAAAACTAACAGAAATATACCAGTCATACACCCATATAAACAAACTCTCCATCGGGGCATATGACCAAAATAAAACAAACGTACTGAAAAGTAATAACTGAAATATAGAGTTTAAAAAAATTTATCATATACAAATTTACTATCGAAATGAATATCTCTAACTGTGGATGAATATTTATTACGTTATTATATAGACGTAAGATGGATAAAAGTGATGAGTTGTAACCCTAGATTTGTACGAGCATGCGATTCGTAGAAAATACGATGTAACCTACTATTAACACTGGGGACCATAAATGAAATTGTAGATAATAATTTTTTTTTTTTTTTTTTTTTTTATATTTGTAATATTGAACTGCCCAAAGGCATACACACAATACATTTAAAATAAGAAAATACATAAGCGAAGGTACGGATTCGGCCAATGCCTTATCACGAACTAAGATTATAATTAGCGTTTTACATAAATCTAAATTTTAATATGAATATGTAAATAAAATAATAAGTTATAATAAATCGTGCGGTTTAGTCCGCCTTAATCTACGAGTGTCTCCTTCTGTATTGAGGAGTTCAGCAACAATTGTATTCGGATGTCCATAAAGTTTTGCCGCGTGCTTCCTGGCGTGAAGGCTAATAGCTGCGTCGACGTCCAAAATTTTTAAATCGCGATGTAGCAAAGCATTGGGGACATACCAAGGAGCTTTAGCTATCAAGCGGAGTGCTTTATTTTGAAATCTCTGAATAATGAGCCTGTTCGATCTCTTCGTGGTGCCCCAGAGTTGGATGCCATAACACCAAGTGGGCATTAGAATAGATAGATAAATAAGTCGTTTATTTGCTAAACTAACAGGTGAATGATATCCAAGCAGCCAATAGAGCTTGTGTAATTTAAGGCGAAGTTCCTGGCTCTTGGTTTTGACATGATGATTCCAGTTCAAGCGGCGATCGAGATGCATCCCCAAATACTTGACTGACTCGCTGGTCGGAATAGACTTTCCATTCGCGATGGACGGAATATAGCCGGCGGAACGTAGAGAAAAATCGACTCTGGTAGATTTATTTTCATTTAATTTAATTTTCCAATTTTTGGCCCAGTCGCAAATGTTGTCGATGGCTAACTGTAAATTTTTGACTGCCATCTCGTAAGAGCTACTGACTGAAAGAAGAGCAGTATCGTCTGCAAACATAGAAATTGTTACCGAAGGAATCGTAGGAGTGTCAGCAGAGTAGACTAGGTACAACATCGGACCCAGTACACTTCCTTGCGGAACTCCAGCTTGAATCATATGACGATTTGATAAGAGTCCATTAAATTCAACTTTGAAGCTTCTTTTGTACAAGTATGATTTCAGTATTTCGCAGAAGTTATACGGTAGTATTCTGCTCAGTTTGTGGATGAGACCTTCGTGCCATACGCGGTCGAAGGCTTTTTCGACGTCGAGGAATACCGAGGGACAGAATTTACTGTCTTCGAAGGATCGTTCTATTATTTGAGTGACCCTTTGAACTTGTTGCAAGGTGCAGTGCTGGTTCCGAAATCCAAACTGCCAGTTTGGAATGACTGCAGCGCGATCAATAATAGGTTTAAGCCGAAGTAAAAAAAGTTTTTCAAAGACTTTTGCTACATTTGAAAGGAGTGATATAGGTCTGTAGGACTGCAGTAACTCATGAGGTTTTCCAGGCTTAAGAATCACGATAATTTTAGCTAGCTTCCACTGGTCAGGAAAGTGAAGAAGTCTCAAAATGCCATTATAAATATATGTAAGGAATAAGATTGCTTTTTTCGGGAGCTCTTGAAGGATTTTAGATGAGATGTTATCCATACCTGGGGATTTCTTGATTTTTAATTGGCTGATGACTTTAGCCACTTCCTTCGGAGTAATGTGAGGAATAATTACCGACTCTTTTGACTTGATGTTAATCTCTATGTTGGAGCTTATGTTATTGGGCTTGAATACCTCTTCAAAGTATGACGCGAAGGCCTCTGCTTTTTCATCATTCCCACAGATCCAGTCACCGTTACTATTACGAATGGGCATGTTGATATTTTGCGGATGTTTAATTCTACGCGTGGCTTTCCACAATGAGTATTCGTTCTCTCTTTCCGGTGAAAGATGAAGTAAGTAATCTTCCAGCGACTTGTAGTTAATTTTACGAATTAGCTCAGTAGTATCTTTGCACAACTTATTAAATATGGATTTGTCTACAGGATTTCGAGTACGCTGCCACCGCTTTCGCGCACTTCGTCTTCTCAGAACTAGGTCACGTACGAGACGAGGGAACAAGATTTCTTTGTTAGAAGCAGCTTTGTAGACAGGTGTAGCTGATATAGCAGAATTGGTGACTATTGATGTAAAGTTAGTCACTGCTTGATCCAATTCATCCGGAGACTTAATCCGTGTTTTAAGGTTTATGGAGTTATCGATAATGTCACGCATTTTATTCCAGTCAGTATGTTTGTTAGTTAGTCCTTTGGACGCACTTTGTTTAAATAGGACAGTATTGCTTAAGGATACGACTACAGGAGAATGATCAGAAGAGAGGTCCACAATATTTCTAAGATCCATATATCTTGTCGATACATTCCGTACTATAAAGAAGTCTAACAGATCTGGGAATCTATTACGATCAGAAGGCCAATAAGTAGGTTCCTGAGGAGACAAAAATGAACCATTGATTTTATTTACAGATTTAAGAAGTTCTTTACCTCTTTGATTAGTTGATCTGGATCCCCATTGTGTATTTTTTGCATTGAAGTCGCCTCCAGTAATCCATTTTGTACCCAGTTTGTCAAATAGTCCACTAAAATCAACAACATCAATTGTTTGGTTAGGAGGACAGTAAATCGACGCGACTACAGTTTTTGTATTATGTAGGCGAATGCTGATGCATGTAGCTTGAAAGAGGTTAGAGCATATATTAATTTCTTCTGCGAATGTAATAGAATTTTTTACGAAAATAGCACTACCACCGCGAGCTTTACCACTCGGATGGTTGCAATAGTGAGTCGAATAGCCCTTGATTTTCTTCAAATGAACTTTGTTGGTAAAATGCGTTTCAGAAACTAACGCAATGTCAATATTCTCATGATGGAGAAAATTTATGAACTCGTCTAGCCTCGGAAGAAGTCCGTTAGCGTTCCATGTCATAATAACAATAGGAGCTGTCATTTACGTTTTCGGTACTTGCGCTTAGGCGAGGAACTCGCTGAATTTTCTAAAGAGTCAACCCTCTTGATTAAATTATCTATCAGTTTTTCTAAGCTTTGATTAGAATCAAGAAGGCTCTGCACTAAAGCTACTAGCTCAGGGAGGGCTTTTTTTTCCTCATTGTGAATCGGCTGAGCAGTTGTGTCTTCATTTGTTTCCGGTGTAGAAATGGTAGGTTGCGAGACAGCAGCGGAGTATGAAGTACCTTCCCTGGTAAGAGATAAGGATCCAGTGACCGATGAGTTCCTTGGTATAGGTTGCATAGGTTTGGGTGCTGCGGATCTGGCAAGCTCGAGTTTACTTTTGAAAACGGGACAGCCTCTGTAGTTAGCTGTATGTTCACCGCCGCAATTGGCACATTTGCACTTGGATGATTTGGGTTTCACACATGTAGACGTTAAGTGATTCTCAGCACATTTAACGCACCTTGGTGGCTTGGAGCAATAATTTTTAGAATGGCCAATAGCCTGACACCGTTTGCACTGGGGTACGTCATATAGTTTCCTAGGAAGCTCAGTTTTAATTTTAACATACAACATGTGAGTGATGTCCAAGGCCTCGTTATTGTTTTCACGAGGCTCTAGTTCTACCCGAAATAGCGGAAGGTTGATCAGCGAGTATAGGTCGCCGTCCTTCTTCTTAATTTGAATGTTACTGATTCGTCTGGCTTCGTGCCCAACCTTCAATAGTTCGGAAGCGATGTCTTTAACATTAGTTGTTGGGTGCAAATAACGAATGAAAAATACAAACGGTTTTTCTTCTTTCAACTGATAAGTGTGGTAAGATATTTTCCCTATTTGAACGTGAAAGTCGGAGTTAGGTAATTCATCAAGTAACTTCCTGAGGATACGATACTCATCAGAGGATTTAGGTTGGACTTTCAACACATTGTTTGCAAGAGCTTTACGTTCGAGTTCGAGACGGTTCTCTTTCAAAAAACTGTCAAATTCAGAAATTTTTTGAATTCCACTAATGAAAATTGGTGGAGGCTTAAAGGACGGGGATTGTCCTTTCATGCCTTTATGCTTGGGGTTAGCATCGCGATTAGCTGATTTATCGCTTTTGGAAGTGTGAGCAGGGAGATTAGGATATGGTTTGCATTTGGAGCGGAGAAGGGAATTTTCTTCCTGCAGTCGAGCAACTTCTGATAAAAGCTCTTCAACCTTTTTCGATAATTCTTCAATCGTGCTCATAGCGCACAATTAAAAAAAAAAAAAAAAAAAAAAAAAAAAAAATCATACGAATGATACGATATTAGATAACGGCTAAGTGGTAACACTATAAATACAAATCGAAATCGAATCGAAATGGTTTTGTATTATAGGTACCAATTACAAACGAAAGGGATAAATAATAATGCTAGAATAAAGTTATTAAGCTACTGCGATAACGAGTAGATAAGAGAAATAAATTAAAACGATATCACCAGTTGCTGAATGTCTTTCTCACTCGCGATTACGACGTGTGTACGATTTGAATAGAAATTATTTCGATAGAAACTCGAACACGAACTTATTAATCCGACAAAAGAACAATGAACACGATAAATAATTGTCATCTATGCGAGCGTTACAAAGATCATACAGGAACCTCAATTTACTTATCTTTCTTCTAGCACTCGAGGATTTAATATTTAGGAAATCGCATAATAAAATATTATAACTTAAAAACGTTGGATAGACACCAGTTTGACGGTAATAAATATACCTCAAAAACTGAGATTTAACTTTTTCCACCATATGAATATATTTAGTGTACAGATGCGTATTCTAATTGCGATCTTACAAGAGTGTTGAATAGTAACAGCGGAGTCCTAGGATCACGAAATACGCATGGATTTCTAATGATGAAACCCATAGTTCTGTAAGCATTTTTGATAACATAACCAATATGAGTTGCAAATTTAAGCTCGTTGTCAATATAAACCCCCAAATCCCGAACACAGGTTACATTACAAACTGGAACATTACCCATAGAGTAATCAAAGAGACATTTATTTTTTGTACGACAAAATCGAATATAAACACATTTCTTATAATTAAATTTACCCAGTCTATATGATGTTCTATCGACTGAATATAAGGATAATTAAAATTTGTACAATCCCGTGAACTAGTTTTGAGTTTGACATAACTTCTTTCGAATTCGTAATATATTAACCTTACAAGCATATTGTTTTTTTTTTTTTTTTAAATTATAAGCCCGCTGTTCGCGCACCATTGCCTGTTGTAATTACAGAAATCGTAAATATAATAATATTATATAAACAATAAATTTGATTCGCCTCAATTCCGTACTCCTTTTTATTACAATTATTATTATTGTTTAGATTCGTAATAATCTTAATATATTCGCGGTTATTTATTTTATTTTCTGTAGGTATTATATCATACTTAATCGACTAGAATTAAATTTTACGTAATAATTTTAATAGTTTCTTCGAAAACACGCGATAAATTTAATTTCAACATACTACGAATCGATCACCTCGCATATGTCGAATGTATATATATATATATATATATATATCACTACATTACATATTATAAAAATTTAAAAATATATATATATATATATTATATATGTCGATTCTGTAACGTTTTAACGATTGACTAGACTATCTCTTACGATTCTATTTGATTTGATTATTCGTTCGTTAGTGATGGATTAATAAAGATTGTCCTCGTTATCGTTATCGTTATAAAACCTGATCGAAGCGAATTACGTTATTGCATTACGAAGTTAAAGTCGAAGAAGCGACCGCGACGCACACAGTTTAGATTGTAATTACAAATCACGTATCGAAGCAACTACTCCGATTTGGAAGCCACTATTACCAACTTTATATTGTCGATCACATCCGCCTCGAACGGTGCTATCGTGATACACCGGAAAGACAATCGTGATCGGTTTGTATAAGTAGCGAGTCCCGTTGATGAACGTGTGGTTGGGTTTCTGTTTTTTGTAGGGTGCCAAAAAATAAAAATAAAATAATAATATTTAAATAATAGACGAATACAGACGAATGTAGTAGCGAAGAACGTGAATCACGTGCTGTAATATAAATTTAAGACTGTGCTTCTATCGACGACCAATCGAGCACTAAACCTGACGCGAAGGGTATCCTGCCACCGATGTTTTCCAAACGTATTACAGTCAATTGTGTTCTGTAATAACAGCTCTATACACGATCGTCTTTCAGACACGACCAGAATTAACTATAATAATACCGTGATAATGATTACTATGATACCGATATAATGATAATGATAAATATTCGTATACTATATTAGTTTGAAGATACACTGCCTAAATATTTAAAAGTATTACACGTTTATATATTCGAAACAACGCACGCTTGTAGTGCAAAGTGTCAAATCATAGGGGTTAAATTCTCGAAACGTGTCTGATAAACATTACGTTACACATGTCGGCACTGTCTAAACTCAATAAAAAGAGAGAAAAAAAACAATCTATCGCGAATTTCGATCCACAATGAGGATAATGAAAAAAAAAGTTTCGATGTCTTTAACTCTTTCAGTCAGGGTGTCCCTTATACGGCGCTTAAACTTTCAAGGGTTAACGAAATTGTCTAGTTTCATAGGATGGATTGATTTTATATAAATAAATTGAAATATAAAGTGATATCTAATATATATATATATATATATATATATATATATATATATATATCACGATGAGTCTTTATCTACTTTTGGATGAAGACTTTCGCCAACATTTTTCACCCATTTCTATCCTGCGCTTCCCTGAACCAATTTTTCCCAGCTACCTATGCTATACCATTGTACCACCGCGTAATTGGCCTTCCTTGTTTCCTTTTTCTGTCTATCTCGGCCATCACTGTAAGATCCGCTTTGACCATCCATCTTCTCTTCGAGCTACTTGGCCAGCCCAACTCCATCTTATTATAGCCATCCGCTCCACTACATCATCCAACCGTGTTTGTTCACGTATCTATGCATTGTTTTTATGATCATATCCAGTATTATTTTCTGAGATTTTCTTATCCTTTTTAAATTTATTTTTATATATGGCCACGTTTCCGAACCATATACAAAAATCGGAAGTGCACGTTGGTTATACAGTTTACGTTTCAGAGGTATTTCTTTATCGCGGAATACTAAGCGTTATTTTCCAAGCGCGACCTACGATAGTGATATTTTCCTGCTACCTCTGTTTTCATTTCTTGTAATTTATTTACCTACGTATATATAATTATCTACTCGCTCTATCTGTTCCGATTTTAGTGCTATTTGTGTACTTTTCCTGTGTTCGTCATTATTTTTCTTTCGTGTAAATTTATTTTTAGTCCTATTTTGTTAATCTGTTATTATCATCGATAGCTTTTCTGCACTTCCGCTCACTAGAATTATATCGTCCTCGAATCTGAGGCGATTAAAATATTCACCGTCTGTTCTAATACCGGTTGTAGTATTGTAGTTTAATTCAAGTTTTTAAACACGGTGTTTCCAAAGCGCAGATAAATAAGTTCGGTGAGATGCGGTACCTCCTCGTCTAGCACCACATTTTATCGATTGTTTTATTTCATAAATTTATCTGCATTGCAGCAGACTCATAAATGTTCTTTATAATTTTTATGTACTCGTCATTGAGGCCAATTAGGTTTAACGAATTCAGTACTGCCCACATCTCCTGTGTGTGTGTGTCCAACGCCTTCTCGTAGTCTATCAATGCAATGTACAAATCTATATTGTACTCCCCACAATTTCTGTATCAGGATAGTAATTGTCAGCAGACAATTCGTTCGTATTGAAATCAATTTGTTATGTTAATCTATTCGTTATTACGCGAGAAAATAATTTATACATTTGCGACAGTAAACTAATTGATTTGTAATTTCTAAGTTTTTGCGCATATCTCCGTTTTTATGTAAGAAGGACTACTTCTGCTTCCATCTATGCAGTTGATATCTCGACTTCTTCCAAACGTCGATTGAAAAGTTGACAAATTGCAGTAATCATAGTGTCTCCACTATATTTAATCATTTCCGCTAGGATTCCATCTGTTCCGGGTGCTTTGTTGTTTTTTATTCTTCGCAGTGCATTTTCCTTACTTCATCTTCCGTCATTTCAGAAGTATCTTCAATATTATATATATATTGTATATATATATATATGTATTAGTATGTGTTATGAGAGTATATTTGGGATTAAAACTTTTTTGTCATGTCCGGTAAATGTCCCTCATTTTAAAACAGACAATTTTGTTGACATTAAAAATAAATGTACGACTGTGACTGAAACTAAAGAATCCCGTCCAAGTAATTTGTTCTCGACCATTATACAGAAGAGGGGTAGAAATAAGTTATTTCTATTCACTTTATTTAGTACGCGGTTTAACTAGATTTAAAGGAAAAATGTATTTATTTACTTTTACTGCTACTTATGCAGATGATATTGTTATAATCGTAGCTTCTTCTACTTCTTCTTCTTCGTCAATCACTCGATCAGAGCATCTGCTGAACAATTCTGCGCCATTTTGCTCTGTCTTCGACAAATCTTATCCACTGACATAGTGGTATTCCGACCAGTTGCTTTATTTGATCAATGTATCTTAACGGTGTTCTCCCACGTTTTGTGGTACCTTCCATCTTGCCTTGTATAATCTGCTTTTCAAGACTATTATTCCTGAAAATATGTCCTACATAACTAACAATCCTTTGCTGTACCATGTCTTTCAACCGTATATTTATTCCAAGCTCCTGCAATATTGAGATGTTAGATCATTTTGCCGTCCATGGTATTTCATCATCAGCCTCCAACAATACATTTCAAACGCCTCTACGGTGCGAACGTCTTTTTTCTTGAGAATCCAACATTCCGACGCATAGAGGAAGATTGACATCACTAATGTATTCACTATACGTATTTTCGTCAGCATAGTTACGTCGTGACTCTTCCGAATTCTAGATAATCTAGACATTGCTGTCTTTATAATCGTAGCTAGAGACACCCAAATAGAGGTGAGATACACCAAAATAAGGTCGTCGGATGGATGCAAGATTGGAAAATCGAGTTAAACGGAGAAAAATCAATCCATGTTATACTCACGTTTCGACCTGTTGATGCGAGCCACAAGATATACATAAACAATGTACAAGTACCTCAAGCTAACTCGGCAAAGTATTTAAGCATTCTCACCTTGATTAATGACTAACACGTGTGAGGAAAAAGAAATATCAGTTACGATGCAAAATAAATCAAATGTATTAGTTAATTTGCAGAAAGTCGCCTCTTTACCCGCACAGCAACAGTTTACTGTATCAAACAATCCTGCGTTCCATCTGGGCATATGGAGTTAAAGTGTGGGGGTGCACTTCTACCTCCGACAGAGCTATCATTATTGGCAGAATGAATTCACAGACGCTGACTACAGCGTGATGATTCCAGCGGAACAGTAGTATTCATTACGATCTGAACATACAATAAATCTATGACGTCATTCAGAACTTTGCAGTCAAATACGAACAGAGACTGCATAGCCGCACTTACGAAGAAGTTACAACTCTGGACACTAAAAAAAAATGCGAGTCGCCTCAAGTGTATCCATCATTGGGTCTAATTCATAGTTAATTAATAATTAAAAGATAAAATCAATAGATGAATTTTATACTCATTATTAATATTTAGTTAATATTAGTCGAATCATTGGATGAGCGAGCACAACACGTGAAATCTTATCATGATTACTAATTATTTAACCTACAGGTTAAGATTGTAGTATAACTGCCTTCCTACAAGGTAGTTATTTAAAAAAAAAAAAATAGGGGTTGGGAATCTTCTACTTTAACATCCAATAATAAATCCGAGCTCGAAACGTATTTTACAAATTGTAGATTTTTTTTCAACTGTATAAAGTTTAATCTATTGGAAGAATTTAAAAAAGAGAACGGTCGAATTTCAACGTTAGATGAAATTTTATTTACACGGAGTAAGTAAAATAGCGGACGAGTACTTAAATTACCAGCGGCGGATGAACACGTTCCGAAGTTTCGTAACACGAAAGGCACACATGCGCACACGTATTAAAACTTGCAATAAATTAACAGCAACGCTCCTTTATTTGCGATGAATTTCTCGATTTTTAAAATCGGCCATTTGTTTAATTCTTTAAATTTCGAGCAGTATCCATTAAATATTTTCGAGAGTGAAAAAAAAAACCCACATTAAAACTACTCATTTTGTTTTGCGTCTCGCTGAAGCACTCGATCGATTGATTTTGCTCGTGTTCGTAAATACAGCAATCTCGAGTATTTTTCTCCTTGTCTAACGTGGATTACAATTACAACAAACATAAATACACACCTACATATGTGTACATATATATGTTAATGTATTATACTAACGGTTATTCGAATACAACAATTAATGTAATTATTTTTGTTTACCCGTTATTTCGGTCTATTAACGATATTACGTAATAGCCGAAAAGTATATTTAAATTTGTTTTGAAGCGTGATATATTCTCGGAAAAACATTTTTAATCAGCCGTTATGAACTGAAAAATCTATATCTAAACGACATTTATAGCTTACAAGATCATTACAAAGAAATGAATTCTTCCTTCAAATATCGGCGCTAATATATAATATATGTATATTTAAATTATAAACGCCAATCTGGACTTGGTGGTCAATAAGTGATTAAGATAAAAGCATTGCCATGTGTGGAGTCGCCAACCATTCATGACACTCCGAACTACCCTTTGTTGTTAGTAATAAATTAGCCTCGAGTGTATCATTTTCAGCCTCTTTGAGTAATATGCACTCTCTCCGTCTTGTGTCCCCTTTTAAAAGGGACATCACCATAAAGATCCATCTCTATTGTGCGCTTCAGGAACACATTCGTCCAAGCGTTTTCCAGTAAATTGTCAAATTCCATCCGATCATTTTATGTTAAAACGACCACGTTTTCCAAACGGTTTTCCCGTTCTCAATGAAGAACGCCTCCAATTCATTTTCACGGACCGCATAATTTTAGTTATTATTAGTTCCATTAATAGACTGCTCTGTCAATGTTAATTAATATAGAATCGTTAGACTTCTTAGCTGTCAATGGAATCCGCAGCTTTCGTCTCCGGCACAATAGTTCGAGAGTTTCAACGTACCCGCCTGCAGTGCATTGTTCAGGTTTCGGCGAGATATAACTAATATATCCGGTATATTCGAGTCGCGATGGATATCATCATTACGAATGTAGCAGGGTGTGTTGACCTAGTCATCTTAAAGATGTCGATTGTAATCGTTATTTGACACTAATCAACCGTATGTCTTTACATCGTAAAGATAGATCGGCACGAGTCAGTACATTTTATTGAATTTGAGTTTTAATTCCTTATTTTTCTTAGTAACGTGCTCCTTCCAACATAATTATCGATCCAGACACGTCGCAAGATAAAATGTCTCGTGGTAAAATCGAGTCGAGCGAGAATACAGTTAGCCGGTCTGGATGTGAACGTAACATAAACGGATTTTACATTACTTATTTTAACCTTCCACTTTTGTGTCCAATCTTTAAAAGCGTCCAAGTCACGCTGAAACTTCTCTAACGCTACAACGGGGAAAAAAATGTTCTATCATCTGCATATGCAGCTACTTCTGCAAGTTTTTATACTAGGATATCATAAGAGTAAATTAGATACAGTAGAGACTCCAGAATTAATACTTAAGGCAGCCCAGAATTAAAAGTATGAAATTCATCTTTTTCATGCCGTACTTTATCTGGAAGTATCTGTCACGTTTAAATATGAACGGGATAATTGGTAGAACGGGCGTGGAAGTAAAAGTTTTAATTTAAAGAGCAGACCCTCATACCCATACACGATTAAATGCCTGACCGACGTCTAAGAAAGCAGCTGAACAGTATTTTTTTTTTTTTGAAAACAATTTACAACATGTTTTTGTACCTGATGAACTTATTCTATCGTAGCTTCGGTCCAGAGTGAAACTGATAATCAGAGATAATTATTGAGTCGTTCAAAATTGGAGTAAGCCTTGAACTAAGTAATTTTTCATAAACTTTCGATAACGTTGGTGACAAGCTAATAAGCTGATAGGAGCATATTTCACTACTGGATTTTCTTAGTTTGAATTACCACCTGTCATTACTACCTGTCTCTATTCCATTGTGAATGATAGTGACTCGTACGGATTACTGAGTTAACTATAAATATGAATAGTACCAATTCTATTTTCGGCAGGGTTTTTTTTAACATTGTCCCACATATAAAGTTATATTCAATTGTTTAATAAAATTTTTATTTCAAACAGGCAATCTGTAATGGAACATCCAGCTCCTGCGTTGCATCTCGTGAAACTTGTTTAGATGAATATCAGCTGGATGTGGTTGAAGGACTTGCTTCATATATTTTCCAAAGGCTACAGCCTTTTCTTTGTCAATTTATGCCACGGTTCTATAGCTGTTACAGACAGGAGGAAGTGTTACTTGCGACCTTTTGAAACTTTTAGCGGCTTTTCATAATGAATGTTCATAGTTTAAGGAATACAAATTAGAAATGAATGATTTAAACGTATCGCGTCTGTATTTCTTTCAAATTTTCGTTAGCACGATTAAATCTTGTCTAGTTGGTAATCTAGAATTCCGCCATTGATTTCTAGCCTTTCTTTTCTCATTACGTGCATTTTCGATTATTGCCAGATAATTTAAATTAGGACAATCATTATTGTCTTAAGGTGTAGTCAGTCAAACTGCTTTTTGTATCGTGTTATTAAAATATTCTTTAGCATCATCTATGTTATCTGCTGTCTCTAGGGAATGTTTAATGCCACGTTATCGTGTAGCCAGTTGGATCATGAAACCTAGTCAGTTCTTTTTTATTGAAATTTTAATTTTTTTTTTTTAATAATTAAAGAGCTCAATTGAAATAGGATATGTGAGTGATCCGATGAACAGTCAGGCGAAGATTCGACGTTTATACATAACACGCTCGCGTCTCTAAGAATTTGTTATTGTTGATTTCTTTATTTGAATACTTACCTTTATTACCGTTAAATAACCTTTTGCGCTTGTTTAGTTATCGTCATTGATATTTGTGAAATCTGATTCATCAAACACATTATATTCCTCACACATATTTTGTTCCGAGTTGTTATCTACGATCGGAGAAATAACAAGTGGTTTACTCGGGTTGTGTTATCCCGCTTAAATAATCGACTCGCTGTAATTCGTCTCTTATCTACGAGCTGATAGCGAACACATTAGGTAAGATTATTTGATTGTTATTACGTAATAATACTTAAATAACATAAAATAAGCTACAAATAAATCAATTAATAAACCGTTAGTGGATGAAAAGGGCAGGGGCAGTCAAACCCCTCTACCCTGGCAAAAAGTACCAACACGAAAAAAAACAGGTCGAACATCCGATATTTCATCTCCGGAGGAAAACATAAACAAAATAATAAAAAATTCAATTAGAAACAGAAATCTATTTAAATTATTGGAAAAACTTAATGATGAAGAATCTGATTCAGAAACCGGAATCTCAAATATACAGGATAAAAAAACAATTCCTATACAACCTCCTCCTATTATGCTTAGTGGCATATTGGGCATAAATGAACTTAATAAATTGATTAAAACGAAATTAAAACGGGAGCACTATTCTTATAAAATTACACGTGGTGATGTAGTTAAAATAAATGCTAGTTGTACAGAGACGTATCATACATTGATAACGCTATTAAAAGAGAACAACCTGATTGGATATACATTTTCGCAAAGACGTCAAATCCCATACTGTGTTGTAGTGAAGGATATTCATCCAACGATAAATAAAAAAGAAATTAAAAAAGAATTAGCTCAAAAAGGTCATATAGTTAAAGGTGAAATAACATATGAAGTCGAGTAAGTAAAAAATACCAATACAATTTGTCAATATCGAACGTCAAGAAAATAACAGGGATATATTCGAAATTGAACACTTATGTAAACTTAAGGTAACCATCGAGCCACCTTATAAAAAGAAGGAAACTGTACAATGCATGAGATGCCAACAGTGTGGATATACCAAAAATAACTGTTTGAGACCGCCTAGGTGCGTCAGACGTGGAGATAGTCATTTGACGGCAAATTGTACTAAACCAAAATCAACGGATAATTAACATGTGCTCTAGGTATGGAGCAGGGCCATCCGGCAAATTATAAAGGATGCAAAGTATATACAGAAATATTCAAACGTAAATTTTCAACAATGACAAGGGCTAAGCATACTGAAACAGATGGTGCAACCCAAAATACCAACAAAAAAGAAGAAGCGCAGAATGATAATAACAAGGATAACGAACATATAGTAGAATGTAAAGATGGAAACACGCGTACCTATGCAGAGGCTTGTAATCAGAGTACATTCTCAATGAAAAGAATTGAAGCAATGTTAGAAAAACCAAAAAAAATAATTGTAGAAAAACTAACGTCACAAATGAGTTCCCTAATGGAGATGCTAACAAAAATAATAAACAAAATATTATGAGTATAGAAAAAACACGTTTAACACAATATAAAATTGACATATGGAATGCCAATGGAATGGAATTACACAAACAGGAGGTGGAAACACTGATTCAGGCAGTAATATTTGGAAAATCTTTCAGCTAATAAACAGGACGACTATACACTATGAAAAGCAACTAAATATCTCAGATGCGTGCCAAAGATAAACCAACCAATACGAAATGAGGAAGGACACTGGGCAAAAAATAATAAAGAAAAAGCAGAATTATTCATACCGTACTGACTAATATTCAAAAAATTATTAATAATTCACTAGAAGAACCGTTTCAAATGACACTCTCAATAAAGACCATAACTTCACAGGAAGTAAGAAAGGCAATTAAAGAAATGACCTTGAAAAAAGCTCCTGGATATGACCTAATTAATGCAGAGATCCTACAACACGTTCCAAAAAAAGGTTATTGCACTCGTAACTACATTATATAATGCAACATTAAGGTTATCAAAGTTTCCAACTCAATGGAAAGTAGCTCAGGTTATTTATGATTAATAAACCAGGCAAACCAGCAAACTTGGTAACATCATATAGACCGATCAGCTTGCTTCCAGTATTGTTAAAAATCTGGAAAAAAATTTTGCTTCTGAGGCTCAAACCGAAAGGGTATAATACCCAATCACCAGTTCGGTTTCAGAGAAAGGCACTCAACAGCAGCTACAGGGTAGCTGGTACAATTATAAATGCTTTGGAAGAAAAAGGAATTTGCAATGCCGCATTCCTGGATATTCAACAGGCCTTACGATGGAATATTATTTAAAATTAGAAAATGGTTACCATACCAATAGTATCTGCTGATAAAGAGTTATTTATGAAACCGAATGGTCAAATTAGATGAGGAATTGTCCGGTGTTCACACGATCGATGCAGGAGTCCCCCAAGGTAGTATATTGGGGCCTATCCTTTATTCAATTTTTACAGCTGATTTACCAGTCAAGGAAGATACAACGCTTTGCACGTTCGCTGATGACACGGCAATTTTAGCGAGGGATAAAGACAGTAGTAAGTCCACATATAAATAACAAAAACACCTGAACGATATAGAAAATTGGATGGCCGATTGGAGAATAAAAGTAAACGTAAATAAATCTACAAATATCAACTTTACTCTGAAACGTTCGAACTGCCCTCCGGTGATGCTTTCTAAGAAGGTCGTACTTCAAAAAAATGTAGTTAAATATCTAAGACTGCATTTTGATAAAACTTTAACATGGAAAAATCATATAAAAATTAAACGTAAAGAAATGGATCTTAAATACAAGCTAATGTACTGGATGATGAGGAGCTCCAATAAGCTAACATTAGATAATAAAACATTACTATATAATTCAATAATAAAACCAGCTTGGATGTATGGCGCTGTAATATGGGGCACGGCTAGCTTTTCTAATCGTAATAATAATACAAAGACTTCAGAATAAAGTTCTCAGAACAGTAATATGCAACAAATAAAGATATTCACTCACATCGAAATAGAATACGTGGATAAAATTATTAACACACTAAAATCCAGACATGTAAGCCGACTCGAACAACGTATAAACGTCGAAGCAATATGCCTTCTTGATAACAGTCAAACAAGACGAAGATTGTTGAGAAAACATGTCTTAGATGACATATTAGATTAGTAAGCAGGATGGGCCATTGGGTCCATCTTACACAAGTTATTATATACATAAATAATACCTAAATTAATTGTGGCCTCACCGGCCGTATTAATTAAGAACATAATAATAATAATAATAATAATAATAATAATAATAATAATAATATTTTGTTCCGTTCATGAATTCTAGGAAATTTGATTATTCTGATGTTAATTTTCGGGAGCAGTAATATTTAAACCATCACTGTACGCTACATAAATACTACCTTGCTAGCCGGGCATTATTTGTGTGTAATTATGCTGAGAAATTGCATAATAAAATTGTCGGCAACGGTTAGGTAATTGAATACTATTACTAGTTGATGCTATCGGTATAATTGTAGCTGTATTAACCATAAGAATCCCCGTTGAGTCTGAAGAGGCATCTGTATTAATGGAATGCATTTTAATTATTACATAATTGGAACCAGATTAACGTGGTAAAGGAAGCAATAATAAATATGAATGTAGTATAAATGACGTTCAAAATTAGGAGAATGATAAATAAATATTAAATAATAATTATAATAATAAATGCAATATAATGAACAAATAATAAATAAATGCGATAAATCATAGTAATGAGAATAATAATAATAATAATAATAATAAACAAAAAAAAGTTAAAGTAAACTACAATTTTTCTTTATGAAAAATCACAAAGCTTTTCGGCTGTTAAGCCATTATCGAGTAAATATAAAAAATATAAATTTTAAATACATATTAAAAAAATATATAAAATGCGAAAAATATTACTTAGATACATAATTTACGAAAATTATCAAAGTGATAAAAGCGTATTTTTAAACAATCTAAGAGTGAATGTGGTAAACAGCGCAATCGGCAGTATATAAAATTTTTGCATAATAACACAATAGCAAAAATAAATAAAATCATCCAAATATTTATACATAAACAATAATCCCCAGTAAATTAAAAAAAAAAGCAAATAATAATAATAATTCGTATTATAATAGGATAGGTCTCGCCGATATTGGAATTTACCTCTGATAATAATAATAAATACATATACTGTAAAAAGCCTCTTTAATGTCTTAAACTAGAAATTTTTTGTATCACTGCTGAAACTAAGAATCGCGAGCTGATACAACATTATTGACGATCGGGCTGATGGTAGATCGCTGTTATCAACTATGCAATCGTGGCATAATTTTGTAATAGTTAATATTTATCTCATTTTACGTTGTAATAACCACAATAACGGTGTTAAAATTAATTTTATAAAACTGCTTAAAATTTATAATGTCAAGAAAAGAAGAAAAATTTACTAAGAAAATGAGAAAACAAATTCTCACCAAAATTGTAATTATTCGAATTCGTAGTTATTTCATTAACACACGTAATTTTCGAGACTGTGAATTTTAAAAATGTTCCGTTCGTTTAACCGCCCTAAAGTAATATTACCCTCCCTGATAATACAGTCATTACTTTATATGAAGATTTATTAGTTAATAATATTATTATTTAATATTTATTATGTATATTATTTTTATTAATAATAATCTGATTTTAAAAAAAAAGTGATTATTTTAAAAGAAAAAAGGAAATGAGGTTTTAATTAATTTATTATTATAATTTTATAGGAAATTAAATTTATTCATCGATGTTTCGTTTTACCGGGAATAAGCGAAAATAATCGTGAATTCCTACGTATAATCGCGTTTAACGTTAAATACAGATTAGTTCGACGTACTCGCGACAGATAGCGCTGCACAGTTGTAAACGAAATCTTAATTTTAATTAACCGACGAAGTTCATTTATAAATGTATAGAGAGATTCGTCGGAAGAGATCGTAGCTTCGCACAATTTTAATTTATCCAGACTAGAAGAAGTTATTATAGGAATTTTTAATATTTAATCGATAATCGTGTTTTTATTTTCGGAAAAAATTATCGCCCGTTGATTATTTGCGTGCCTAATTAAACTTTAAATAATAATTTTCGCCTGAAAATAATTGATTTCGTTCGTGTTTTAATTTTTCAATTACTTATTCTTTAGATAAAATCTACGTACATACATATAAAAGGTATAGTATTTAAAATATCGACAATTATGTATTCGGTTTTAAGTGTTTTAATTTTAATAGATCAGCTATTTCGACGTATATATATTGGGAAACTATTACAATGGTACTGAGACCGAGTAGGGGGGGCGATCAAATCGATTTTTAAATTATTTTTTTTTATTCGCGTCCAAACCAGTTATAACGTAAGTATATTAAATTATTTTTTTTTTAAAGTGACGTCTCCGTATCGGAGATAGGCGACTACTTACCTATACAGATTTTGTTATATAGTGTGAGTAGCGTACGAGGTAATCATAATACGGCGTTATCGTAGGTAGTCACACACACTCGAGAGAAATTTTTATAATTTTTTGTTGTCACGACACAATGCGTACTCGCGTGTTTTTACTATATTATTACTAGCGCGCATATGGTGTTGCGCATGATGGTTTTCCATTGCCTTTCGCGTGATAGATAATATTAGGATTAGTTATATTTTAATTTTCTGATATGATAATTTCGATCGTATTCGTACCGGATACCTTCTGTATAGAAATCGGTGCTCTATAGCCATTAGACTATCCCGACGACTAAATTAATTTATATTAAATCTTCTCGGACCGTACTCGCCAGTTTTAAGACACCCTCGTCATAATATTCTTCATTGTGCATCTAATACCAGTGAATCCGCATTCGAGGGGGAGGGGCAAAGCAGAGACGTTCACGTGGTACCTCTGAAAAGGATATATATGAAACAGCGACGGATAATCTCCGTGAATTTCTATGCGAATTTTATCCAACATCTGGCACAGTCGAGCCGAAAACAATAAATAAGATTTTCTAGGTTTTCGATCGTTTACCTAATTATCTTTTAAACACGTCTTCCTGCACGGATCGTATGTTTCTTCGATAACGGACATTTCGATCGAACATCATTTATGATAAAAACGTGAATTATTGTTTAAAATATCATAATTATATTTTTATTTTAAATTAATTTAATTTTTAATTTAATATTCGTTAAATGTTTAGTGTCTACGTAAGCTCTTATACGTTACATTCTAGATCGTTACAAGACTTGTATTATTTTGGCGCGTGTGTGCGCGTATATTTGTGGTAAGATTATACGAATGGGTTATAAATGATGTCGGTTCTTAGTGTGTGCTTGCGAATACGTCTAGTTTTCTCCGTATGTTTTTTTTTTTCTTTTGGTTCTTTGTAATTTGTAAATTATTCATCGCATTATTTCATAATTACGAGCCAACGCTATAATTGGGTCTTTAGCTGTTGTGTAGGTTTATAAAAATAAACAAATAAATAATTCGTACGAATCGCTGAACGTTATAGGCAATTCCCTTCCCCGAATCCGGCTAATCCCGGGATACGTCTAACGATCTATTTTTGATTAGTGGTCGCTGTATTTTTCCCTTAAAATTGATATTTTACAGTTTTCCTATAATACGGGGAAAACCAAACGTATTACCATTTAAAAATAACGCTTTTTTTCCGTTATATTTCATATAAAATTTTATTCAGTATACATATATATATATATATATATATATATATATATATATATATATATATATATATATATATATATAAGTAATTATTTCATTTGAATTTTAAAAAACGACATTTTATTTCTTGAATAAAACGTTATGACCGATTTATTTACTTTCGGCATTCAAACAGATTTACTATTTCTAACTTACAAGATGACCCTCTCGTAAATCGCGATTCTTTTTTACGCACCTATAAACCATCCGTTCGACGGATGAAATAACGTTTACCGTCAAACAGAGCCGATTTAAAAACCAACGCTTTATATAGACTAGACCCTCGATTTGAATTGTTTACTACCGAAATACTCTCTCGTCTTTTAGATCGTCACTTCCGTGTGATACTGAGAATCGTGCGTACCATCTGCTGCTGTTAAAGATGAACCGCAACGTAGACGATAATAAAAACTACTTTCGACCGATAAAAACCTTCATTTTACCCGAGACCATATATTATCGTTTATCGGATTATATGGCACACCCTTCGTAGTTTACTTATTGTCTCTGGTTTATTATAAAGTTGTGATTCGCTCCGAATTATATAACTGCGACAGAGACAGAGAAAATAGGCTTATAGAGAAAACATATTCGCGCCAATATGTTTTTGAAAGCGTAAACTGCTGTAGTCGAGAAAACGGACTTTATAAAAACACGTCGAACGAATTGTTATCGAAGAAAATAGTAGAACCTTCGAAAAATTCCAAATATCTATCCGGTCTGGGAACTCTCGATAAAGTGCAAAATGTTTTTTTTTTTTTTTTTTTTTTTTTTTTTTCCGGCACTAAGTAGTGCAAATACGACCGGGAGCACCTGAAAGAGTGGAATTATTAGGTGTTGAAATTGATCGTATCTATATTGAAAGACTACTTGTACCGCAATTCGGTCATCAGATAAAATTTCTTGCATAAACTTTTGAGGTCGCTATATAGAGTATTGATAGTGTCGGCGTGTTAAGAATGTCTGGACACAACGAGTGCACAATGGTGGATCTGTTATTTTATAAACGCTTCCTATTTTGTAAAAGAGACTCCAGTGAAAAGGATAAAAGCGAGTTGTAGGCATAGTATTCCGTAGATCACAATTTTGTTTTATATTTAATGGAAAAGATTGCACCAGATTAGGAGTTCAAATGGTTGGAGAGTGGCATATTTTTTAGCTGCTTTGTATGCTATTTCATTTGGTGGAAAACCTCTTCGAGTTGGGATCCTTAATTTCCTACATTGTCAGCGGGTATTACGATAACAAATTCTAGCTAAAACGAATATAAAAAAATGTTCTCCCAAAACGTACGCGATAGATTACGTATAACATACTATTTAAACACCTTTTTTTTTATTATTTTTTTATATATACAAAATTTCTTACCACGGCCAATTTAAAGATAATTTATATATGTAAATATGAGTATAACGCATAAGTTTAAGCTGTCGCGATGAAATAAGTTGTTAGAAACCTCGAGCTTGACTTCTATCAACCCGACAATTAAAGGTTTGATCCCAACTCGCGGCATAAAGTTTATAAAGTTTTTCAGGGTCATACAACAACTCTAGTTTTCCATTCCGTGTAAAAAAAAAAAACTGCATATACGACTAAAAGAACTTCGTACGTACACGCTTGGGAGGCAGATCGCACCATTTCATCGCAGACAGGTATTAAACTAATATACATATATATATTTGATTTTTCGATGAACCATATGGATTATACAGAAATTATCTACCGGTATCGTTGTTCTAATTGAAAATCTTACTAAAAACCGACCTAAGAATTAGCGAGAATGCTCACTCTATGGACTTCGTTATGCTTAGGATTTTAGTTTTTCATCATTATGTATATAACTCATAATTATCACAGAATACGTAAAATAACACCTCAATCCGTGTAACATCATATGCGCATGCGCGTTGTATGTAATTAGTGCCTCGAATACTCGCCCATTTTGTACGTAAAAATAAACGTACAAACGGCTATTAACGATGTTGGGGCAACAAACAATACGACAATGTTGATGATGCTGATGGTGATATATAAATGAAAGGTAGTGTAAACGATGAAATAAATGAAAAAGAATTGTCGTTCTTCTTTGTTATTATTATTATTATTATCATTATCATTATTTTTAATTTGATTTGTTAATGGTGATGATTATTGCTGTTATTATATTTTTCGTTAATTTAATCTGGACTTTGATCATTGTCGAGTGGACAAATTTAACGAGGGGCCAACGACTTTTTACATCTTATTTTGCGGTTGCTGGAGGAGGAGGAGAAGAAGACGGTACATGATATGCATATAAACTGAAGACGTGATATTATAATTTTCACGGTGAACGGCACGTTTAATACCGGTCCAGTCGTAATTCGCTGCGAAAATTGCATCGTCATAACTTTACAGGTTGGCAGATAAATGTAATTGTTTTGTCTCACTGGCCGTATATTTATGGGAAATTATTAATATGTGTATGTTTACTTTACATATAAAAAAATTTAATGAACACCCGATTTAAATATTGAATCACGTATATATATATATATATAATTATTATTATCATAATTAAATAAGATTTATTAATTTTTAATACAATATACATTTATGTATAGTTACATGTAAAAATATATGCGCACATATAGATATGTATATATCAATATTATATATATACATATATATATATATATATATATATATATATATATATATTATATATACACAAAAACACGCGACGTATGGACACAGTATCACCACTAACGACGACAATAATAATAAACATCATTTGATTTACGTCGTTGTAATTAATAAAAATATTCGCTCAATTCGGGTTACGCGATAAAAATTTGAATTCTCGGTAATACTATAATATACGATGTAGAACTCTCGCAATTGACGTACATATTCGTTTAATTTTTTTTTTTCTATTTTTCTGAATTTTTATCACCATAAAAACCAAAAAACTGGTAATATCACCTCGCCGACTAAAGTAATATCTCGCGTGCTATACCATTTACACGAGGTAAAAGTAAATACACGCGCTTAAGACTAACGCTATTAATCTGTACGACAAACGATACTCTATTTAGGTGTCTTGTCGACAATACGATGACAAGGCAAAAATAAAACTTCCTATTAAATGTGGACTAGGCAGACGGGATGTGTATTAGAATACGGATGGCAGGAAGAAACAGACTAACAACGATTGGATGACACGATTACTCAGAGGCGGAGCGAGATATTACACCAAACTCCTATCATCCGTTTCTTTTACTTTTATATTGCACCATCCACCTAGTAGTAATTATTATTATTATTATTATTATTACCAGCGTGATTATTATTGCTAGGATATGGACCGATACCGAATACATGTCAAAAATTAACCCATCAGTAGCGGTGTAGTGGTATAAGCGAGAAAAGCAACGTACGAAGGAGGACAAAAAGTTCCGAAACGGCGGGCAGCGCGGGGGACAATCCGGAAATTAATTGCAATAGCCGTAAACAGTCCGCCAGCGGTTGCAGTGCGCGATTGTCGTGTTTTTCAAGTCAGTTTTCACGAACATTAATCTTGTTCGGATTATTTTCGTACGTACGAGTTAAAATCGCAAAATTATGTTATAAAAATCACAAAAACCTTTAAACAATTATCAACTGAATATAAAAATATATAAAAATATATAAAAATATATAGTATTAAAATGCAAAACATACTAATTTATATGTACAATTTACAACGATTAGAAAAGTGAAAAAACGACATTTTAAAATATCTAAATTAAAGTTTTTTTACACGTTTTATTTTTCCTAAATTGTATATATTTTTTTTTATATAGTCGTCGGGATAGTCCAGTGTCTAGAACACCGACTTCTATACGGAAGGCAGCAAGTTCGAATGCGTTCGGCAACTCAAAAATTATCATCGAAAGAAAAAAAAAATTTAAACAATGCAAAATATTACCCCGTGGAATGCACTGACAAACCACCATGCACAGCACCGTATGCGCCCTAGTAATAACACAGAACATTACGAGAACACGCGGTGCTGCATTGTGTCCCGACAACAAAACGACTACAATCAGTTCTCCTTGGTATATGTCTGTGATTTTTCATAAAAAAAATTTAGTGATTTTAATTCTGTCTTTCTTGTTTTATTTTATAAATATCCTTACATGTTCTTGTAATGTATTATATTATTACTACGGCTCATATGAAGCTGTGGCGGGTGGTTTGCCAGTATGTCTCTATTGGATATGTATTCAACACACGCATATATAATATATATAATAATATGAAATTTATTTAAAATTACAATCGTATACGTATTTATTAAATTTATAAAGGATCGAATTAACTATTTTTTCAACTCGTGCATTATTAAATATAACACGATCATCGTCGTATTAGTGTCGTGAGATTACGTCACTTTTGCGTCCAAATGAGACACGCAAATGTTATATGAAGTGTGCTATTACCATATCCGTATAAAAAATAGGAGTCAAAATAAATTAAATATGATTAAATAATTTCCGTCTTTAATAATAATAATACTAATCGGTGCAAAATTTACTTTATCGATTTATTAATCTTGAAAAAACACATTTCACTAATTTTAATGTTCTTTTAACGAAAAATTTCCAAATGGCGAAAGATCAGAAATTACCTCCATTTTCACAAATGTAAACTGCACCGAATATAAAACCTAAACAGCGGAGTAAGAAGAAAATACGAATTTAAACAAAAAAAAATTAAAACAAAATATTCATTTTTTAACATTTACTCAAACGTTATCGCTAACCTAACCTAACCTAACCTAACCTAACCTAACCTAACCTAACCCGCTATAAAATAAATTTTAATTCGTTTCGCGTGAACATGAAAACATACACACCAACACGCAAAAAAATTCTTTGAATCCGGAAAATTTAAAATCAAGCTGGCCAGTACAAGATCCTAAACGGCGAAAAACACACAAATATTAAATAGAAGAGATGATACGTTATTTTTTTTTATTACACTTAACGGAGGTTCACCTAAATCATACGATCATACATATATGATCTTCCAAATTCGAAAACTGATCGGTGACATACCCTAAGAGGTACCCAACAAATCGAAAACAACTATAGAGGACCTACCTAATGATTTTGATAAGACAATAACGGTTGGTTTAGCCATTCTGTTCGTCGGTTTTTATAATTTTCCAATAAACTGGTACTCTTATTCACCGCTGAACCGAATGAATAGTTGAGTTTATTAGAGTGTTTTTTAAAACTTCGCTACGTCATGAGACCTATATCGCATACAGATGTACCGTATATATAATCTACGGGGGGGGGTGTAGCATTACGAGATTTCGTCTTTGTTAAATCTCAATGATTCACTGTTCGATCACAGCTCGCGATATTCATTTTTTTTTGCATCATCTCGCAACTTTGTCCGAATATTAACCCATTTTTGTTTGCGAAAATAACGTACAATGTGCCAGTCACGATGTTCGACAACGAACAACAAAGACGATAGTACACACATATATATGTGTATGTGTATATATATAAATATGACATATATATAAAAGTATGTTTATTGAAATATATTTAAAGTCGATATTTTTATATACATGAATATATATATATATATATATATATATATATATATATATATATATATATATATATAATTTCGAGAAATTTGGCTAGCCGTTTTTATTGGTTACATTCATAAACCTATATACATACACACAGCCTAGTGAAACGAATTGTTTTCACAGATACGTACTTATATATATATATATATATATATATATATATATATATATATATATATATATGTATGTGTGTGTCTACGAAACTCAGGCAAAATTGCAAAAAAAAAAAACGAGTTCCATTAGAAAACGAGTAAATGCGGCGATCGATATTGGCTATTTGATATCTTTTTTGGTAATTCTCAACAGACGACCTGTAACACTTTTTTCGGTTAAAAACTTTTTGGAGTAGCCCGACTTATTCAATTGAATCGCCGTTAATTATTAATTATATTATATTGGAGGATTAATTAAATAAAAGGACGTCCACATTCAACTGTACAGCAGCGCAAAAAGAGTTTCCCTAACAGGACGACGGTTGAATATCATCGCCAAAAATATCGTGGCACACTTACCAGGTCATCTTTTTCCGGTTCGGTATTTCCGCACATTCGTGTTATTTATCATATCTACACATGTGTACCTATTGGGAAAAAACCAACGATACGAAAGTTTAAAAATACAATATATATATATATATATATATACATATATTACAGGTACAATTTTTGGGTGGGGATTTACTTTAACGGAATAAAAATCATAATGCATTCCATACAATTAAAATTTTTGCATCACGTTCGCTATGCCAGATAAATTGTTTAATTCTCGTTTCGTAAATAATGATAACCATCATGATAATAATAATAATAATAATAATAATATACGATAAATAAAATAATAGTAATAACGATGTAATCATCGATGAGTGTAAATTAATGAAAAACCGTAAAGGATAACGGTATGGATAACGTATTTTCTAATAATGCGAGAGAATAGGAATAGCAAGAATATCTATAATAGTTATAAATAACAAACGTAAGGGTTAAATCTATCCGTTATTATTAATTAATTAATTATTAGGATTATTATTGTTTAAGATTTTCTTCGTCTAATTGGAGAGTAATTATTATACAATTACATTATTATACAATAATTACATTATTATATATATGTCGTCTTAATCCGCTATCGTCATTTCCATATTCAAAGAAGAAAATTTCTTTCGTTCCTCACGAATTCGTTATTTCTTCTCCTATCTACGAGTACTTTAAAATTATCGAAAATTAATAATATCCATAAATTACGGGAGAACCAATCGTCGTTTAATGGATTTTGTTCATCATCGCTATCGTTTCCCCACAACAATACAATAATTGGGTTTAAGTACATCACTATCGTTATTATTTCTTCGTTTCGTCAATTAATAAAATTGTCTATACAGGATGGAAACATCATATTTCGGTTAAGTCCGGAACGGCATATAGTTTTCACTTAAAAATTCTTTTGGAACGCCCGGTTTTGATGTCTACGTGTATATATGTTGAAGTCTCTGTACTCGAGAGTATACCACCGTGCATAGTATACGCTTAATGTGTTTAAATGTACTGTGCAAAAATTTATATTATATTCGAATAAACATGATTTTATGTTATTATTATTATTATTATTATTATTATTATTATTATTATTATTATTATTGTTAATACGATGATTATTGCTATTCCACTTCTGATATCATACGCACACGTATGAACATCAGTTAGCTAAATTTCCTCCTTTTGTCTTGGATTAGATTTTTTGTTTACCTTACTTTCATTAGAAAGTAAATTAAATTATTTAAAACTTATTACCACCATTTATTGTACGATTAAAAGAACTTAATCAAATATCCCCGATACTTCGTTCTTTCGCTTTTAAAAAAAAAAAAATTTCTCATATCAATAATTTTATTGTAATATATATGTATATATTAATACCGAGTTATGCCACTAAAGATTCGTACTGCTCTTTATTATCGTAATTACACGAGTACAAAGTTTCTGCGATGATTACGACATAAATACGTCTTGTATCCTATCCGGTGGTCGGGATGACGTTCAACTCGATCGAAATATATTAAACATCGACTCGTCGAAACAGGGACGCTTTAAAACTTGCGTACGAATAATAGTAATAATAGTGGTTGCGTTATATCAGCTCTGCCGATGCGATTTTGATACATTATTAGCGGTCGTAGTGAAGAGCTTGAAACGGGTTAATTTTCTCTTTAAAAGTATTTATAGGCGTTTTGTCTAAAAGCGTGTATTCGGCAAGACAGTTGTTGTCGACGTTGTAAAATTAAGTTCCCCGTTCTGGACGACTTTTAAAAGTCGAAGGGTACACTTCGCTACGGTCGTCGGACCAGATGGATTAGGGGGGTACACTGTAAAATTGAAGGGGTCGGTCGAAAATACGGACGGGGAAAAGTATGTTGGACAAACTGGCAAACAAGAAGGTCATAAGAGAATACAAGCGTTTGTTCGCATGTAAGGATGCGATGTAGCTGGTAAGACTTATTATTATCATCGTCATCATTATTACGAACGTTTTACTAT
Source organism: Coronaproctus castanopsis (assembly GCA_032883995.1). Lineage (NCBI taxonomy): Eukaryota > Metazoa > Arthropoda > Insecta > Hemiptera > Monophlebidae > Coronaproctus > Coronaproctus castanopsis. The sequence goes on from CM065052.1 coordinate 98,741,332, forward strand.
TGGGGCAAAATAGTTTTGTGTTTCTGCGAGTTTTTTTTTCTTCTTCTTCGAGTTCGGAGATTTTATTTTAGGAGAGCAGCTATTAGTAGTAACAACACGATGTCCCGTCAGTATGGACACACGAAGCTTTATGTATAGTTTTACAACGTGTCCGTAACAATGTATATATATATATATATGCACATATAGAATTTTATAGATATATATATATATATGCATCGACTAATGTACACATTCCGTTGTTAATATAACGAACTTGGCTCTATAACGCAATACAAGCGAAGAAAGCGAATGTTTGCCGGTGTATATTTATAAAGTTTCCTCGTGTTTATTTTCTCTTAGGTTAGGGCAGTGAAGTAGCGGAGAAAAAGCAATATGTATTACACGAGAAAGAGAATCGACTGACTAGGGATATAAATATGTATACGCGGCTGTATACATAGAAAGCGGAATGTAACCGTTACAGTTTACAATGCTGGATCGTAGTGTAGAGAAGCCGTAGCGCTGTAAAACGACTCAAAGGCTAAATCGAGAGTACGTCGCTGTAAACAGAACATCGTCGTCAATCCGTTGTAAGAAGAAAAAGTTGAGCACGGACGATGATGAGACATAATAATAATAATAATAATAATAATGACAATAATCAGAACTGGAACAACGATATAAGAGACGGAGCAGAGGAAACTATTATTAACGATATAGTAGCGATTATGTGGTGGTTGTAATATAGGAGAAGACGTTGTATAACAAAGTGGTAAAGTGTATCATCAACGGGGATACGAGGAAAAATCACGGTCTTATTTCCAGCGGTATTAGTAATAATAGCGCTAGTAGTTGAGTAGTAAGAGAAGTTGTCGTTGGAACATACCGCTGGTATGGTTAGAACGAGATGACACGCTGAAATTGGAAAAGATAGTACTAATATGTTGTATTAGTAATAGTTGAACTTTAATAGTCGTGGTGCTATAGTAGCGTTAGCGTAACTATCGCGATTGTATAAAGTTTATTTTGTGTAACGGTAGTTACGAATTTCTCGTATGTAATTGTAATTTCCCCTCGCATCCGGCACAGGCCAAGTAGTACTATTACTTTAGGATGATACCGACCGTTGGTGTAGGGTGTTATAGGGTAGTGGCCGGGAGATACGGCACTTCTTAGAATTGCTCACGGAACAGGAAAAACCATGTATAACACGTTCACATGTACACACGTGTGTATGTGTATACATTTAGTACGTTGTAACATATTTGTAAGTGGTAACTAACATCATATATGTATGTATATATATATATATATATATATATATATAATATATTAATAGTGTACTGGTGTAGTGATAAGTAGTTACGCAGTGTAATAATATTAGGCGCATTGAAAAACTTTTGTAATAACAATTGTTCCCTTCTGAATGCGCGCTGTATTTAGTATCGTGTGTAACGGTGTATATTTAAGTAACGAGTTACCGCTGTAAGGGTGTACACGCGGTACTTGTCACCCGATGCTGATGTTACGCTTCGAATTTGCAAAGAGCCCGAGGAAACAATGGTTTGAAGAACGGCCTTACATACAACGGCAATAGCAACAGCAACAGCAACAGCAATAGCAGAGGATACAGTAAAAGGGGGCAATAAGAACAGTAATAGCAGTTTGTAATCGTATTGCTGTCTCTCTGGTAGTAATAGTGTAATACAGTCCGCAATACAAGTAACTACACCGTGTCATCTTATCCTAAGCGGGGAGTAACAACACAACTCGCGACACAAGGGACACAATGTGTAACGTAACGTAACGCGCTATAAAAGTTAAACGAAACGAAGGGGTGACACACCTATACATATTAAAAATGTAGTACAATAGGGAACATGTGCCGATCATCGCAGAATGAAGCGTGTTATTTGTTGTCGGTGTTAAGGTGCTGGTTAGCGGATATGGCGGTGCTCAGCTGATAAAATATCGTAAGGGCGAAGGAGGCGACAAATTAAGAAACATTTAGTAGAGGGGGATTAGGGGCGTGTCTCTTCGGTAGCGTACAGCCAAAAGGTTGTTTTATATACATGTATATGTATGTATTGGTTGAAGAGTAAGGAGGTAACTCCCCTTCGGCCGCCCAACGAGGAGACGGATTAATAAACCCCTCGTCTTGCAGACAACATTGACGATAGGTTACCGTTGGGTGATGAAGAAGGAGATGTTGGACGAGCGTCATCCATAGCGATCGTCGAGCAGAAAAATATCTCGTCTCAGTGATTCACGTCGTACGTACGCCGATCGTTATTTTATATTTTACGATAGTACACGCGCCAGTTATAACGAAAAACACCGAGACAAAAAAAGAAAAAAAAGAAAAAAGCTACAATACACACACACACGTGCGTATGTACACGTGTATGTGTGCGTTTGTACGCGAGTGACGTCATAAATCGCCGGTTCGTCGGAAAAATCTTTAAAATCGTAATAGCGCTCGGCCGAATCGGAAAATATTCTACGATATTCCGACAGTCGTCGTTTTTACTACACGATTAATTAGAATTAATTTCGAATTTTTAAATCGCTAAAATTAACCAGTGCCGACGTATTTTTTCATTTAATCGTTTTTTATTTTTTTTTAATTTTTTTTTTAATTTTTCGTTAATAATTTACATCGTGTCTCGTTATGATCTTCGTACGATAATCAAATTTAATCGCCGATAATTCACCTAATTAATAATTAATCGCCGATAATTTATACAATTAATCGCCGATAATTTATTCGTGCAATTAAAATTAATTACATCGAACACGATTTAGTTTCGATAATTAATATTTTCGTTCGGAGCGCTATCACTTCGCATCGAATTTCGTTGTCAACATTCTGGACGTCATCGCCAAAGTGGTCTCCGCTGGTTTATCCATGTTAAGAGGGGCCACCACATTGGTGAGTCCCTCCGACGTAATCGCTAATATGTCACGATATTCATCGTCGGCTGTTGATTGTCGCCTACAAGTAAGCTGCTTCTTCTTTTGCAAACTAATCCTATAATATATATATATATATATATATATATATATAATATCTTCTTTCTTGTTTGGTCGTAATTAAGACGACGAGTCCTACTCTTCCAAGTCTCATCTTGAGAATTGCATCTGCCCATCTAATTGGTGTTCCGCCTTTTGGTCGTAAACCATTTATTTTACCCATAACTATCGTCACATATTATATATAACTCGTTGAAAAGAATGTACATATATAATCTTGCCGTTTCAATTATCCAGAAAGATAATAGATGTTGTACAAGGTTCGACCATGCGTATAGTAATTAATATAATTCAATCTTAAATAAAAATTAAATATTATTATAATTATTCTTATTACTAGGCAGACCGTGGTATATGAGTTATTGATATGTGTTTAGTGTTACACTTTCTAAGTTTTCATGTATCAAAAAAAATTCCTAATGCCATCTGCATAGAAATCACGACAGATTGAATACGTTTCTGCCTTTTGTAGTGTTTAAACCATCGATATTAGACGCATGATTTAATTTTATTCTCCCGATTTTCCCCGAATTATATCCAACATTGATACGTCTTCGTAAGTAGACTTAAAATAAAATATATTCGTATATATATATATATATATATATACATATATATATATATATATATATATATATATATATATATATATATATATATATATATATATATTACGACTTAGGTAACGTCATTATCGCTTTAAAAGTATAACTAATACAAGCGTGCGTAATTGTAAAATTGAAAAAAGAAAGTGTAGAAAAAATTAAAAACGATATATAATCATCTGTACTAGCGTGAAGCTAGTTTAGTCGGGGTTAGCGTTATAGTAAATAAATGTTTACGCGTCAATTTTAAATTAATATCCATTCCGAATAATTAATATCGAAATAGTTAAACCAGGCAATTTAATAAATTAGAATTATATATAGTTGATCCAGGTACTTTTAATTGGAAATTACAATATAACTCTATGTATATTTTTTAAAAGTAAAACTATCTGGTGAAAACGGAGTAACGATTAGTGTATAATATGGTATATATATACATGTGCATGCACACACACGCATATATATATGTAACACGTATAAATATGACCAATTAATACTTGACACATAAAAATTTAACTTTAATAATTTATTTAATTTAATTCTTTCCCTAATATCTTGTAATAATTTATACGTTTATCTACCATTACTGCGACTGTTCTTCCATATGTCTTATGGTATATTTAAAATTACTGTTGCAAATTAGACTTTTAAAATTCGTACTGCAAATTTACGTTGAATGTTTCGTTAAATTGATCTAAAACATAAAAAGCGAGTTATAAACGATAATCTAAAACGCACCTCGGTATATAATTAAATTTGAATCAGCCGGTAATATTCCGATAACACGCCGCTGTCGGCACAGTTCTATATAGAGAACCAACATTAAACGGTAATTCTGTCTGAGCTTTTAAAATTTTTATTCATAGAAAAAATGATTACACGCTTAATGGAACAGTAATCCGAAATAGCTCGTAAAACACCTATAAACTATAACCTACTATTATCGTAATTAACACCGCCTCGTAATTAGGTTGAATCGATAATAATATATAAAATATGTTATTCGCTTTATCGAGTAGGTAATGAGTTTACAGTTTAAGATTACTCCTAAGTATTTAAAGTACTTAATAATAGGAATACACATTTGCCACAAAAAGTAATTTACTTGAACGAAGTTTTTATTTTATATCGCTGGTTTGCTTATTGTTACCATCATAACTATACATCTATATATAATATAAACATATATATATATATATATATATATATATATATATATATATATATGTGTGTGTATTATGTATATATATATATAATTTAAGATAGAATATACGAATAATAGTTTGTAACGCCATGTTCAGTATGTAGTAATTATAACAAGATTAAATTCGTTGACAAGCTAGTGCTTAACAAATGTTATTAGGGAAGTTTAGATAATGATTGTCGTCAGTATGTATTTATTTAAACAAATTTAAATTTTTGAAAATATAAAATGTTATGTTTTATGTTTTCAAATATATATATATATATATATATATATATATATATATATAACTTTACAGATAAAACATTAAAGGACTTAAACAATAAATTATACATACATATATATATTTATATATATATATATATATATATATATATATATATATAAATATAATATATATATCAATTACAATAGCCTGTATTTCCAATTTTAAATTAATATATATGCATAATTTATTCTTTAAATACTACAATTTTTTTCTAAAAAAATATTTTTTTTTATCCCCTCTAAATGAAACGCAGTATTATATCTCATTGAATTATTAAATTATACTATACATATATCGCTTTTATTATATATATATATATATATATATATATATATATATATAATTGTTATACACACTAGCTATATTAATTTTTAGAGAATATTAAAATATTAGAAATAGAAATTGAAATATTAAAAAAAAAAGATTGATTACCGCCGTATTTTAAAGAATAAATTTACGTGCAATTCATAAATAAATTCTTATAAGCGTATACCGATTAGCGGTTGCGTTAAATTGTTTACGTATTTATTTAAAGTTTCGTTCGCAATTTTTGAAAATTAATTTTTATAGTTCTCTAAATTAAATGTAAGCTAAATAAATGATATAATTGTTATTTAATGAAGTCAGCAGTTCTGGTAAAATAAAGAGACCTAAATTGTGACTGAAATATTTACGACTATATGTATAGAGTATATATATATATATATATATATATATATATATATATATACAAACTATATAATTATTGTTTTGGACCTTATAAAATAATTTATTAGCGTTATAACGAGAAAAAATTAAATATTTAATAAGTAAACGATGATAATAATTAATATAATGGAAAGAACCTGAATAGAGACGTGCTCTTTTGTCATATATATATATATATATATACACATACATATGTATATAAAAAAAGAGAAATAATAAAAATCGAAACACAATATTGGCATTATATTTATAAACGGGTTGAGCGCATACAAACGTAATTGTGTTAGTATATAAGGAGTATTTTTATTTTATTAATTTATATTTTAAATATGTAGTATCACCGAACAAGTACTACAAATATACTCGTTGATATTTTTTTGTACATATGTTTATATAATATATTATTATAATAATAACGACAAAAATGTTATATATATATATATATAAAGCGAGGAATAAATTAGTCGTTTGATAAATAATGCCAAAAATATTCTTAATATTATCGTAATGAATGAAAAGTAAATTATTAATACTCTTAAAGCGGAATTTTAAATGTTACAGATCTGTGTGTCGACGATTAAAGTATTTTAGAATTAATCGATTATCTATTTTTTCTCGTACGTTAGAAATAGTTGCCAGTTTTTTTAAAAAAAAAAATTCAACAGAGTTATCGTCGTAAATATCGTAACTATTACTCATTTTCGGACATACACAAAATGGGCTAGCTTTCTGTGTACCACTAATTATACGCAACGCAAACACATGCGCACACGATGTCATAAGAATATTCGAGTGCCCTTCTCTGTAATCAAAATTAATAGGATTACGAGTAATTTTACGCACCGCGAGCTGTGATCGAATGCGAATAATTTATGCGCTCTCGTTTATGAACTCGTCCGGAGGAGTTTGGCAGAATATAATTTTAGATTCGGAACCGCATTTCCCGTTATTACAGTAGTCCCAAACAATTCCGTTATAAATATACACACGTATATTCACGATCGAATATACGATAATCTTAAAAAAATTTGGGACAATTGCTATGAATAGAATTAACAAATATTAACCTTTTTAAGTCGCATGTGAAATGTTGACGCTAAATTATAATACAAAAATGTACAATACCGTTTCTTGGGCGACTGTAGATAATTTTCGATGTATTTAAACGAGCATTTTTTACAAATTGTCACATTTTATACGTCAACTTTAAAGTAAACAATTTTTCTTTTTTTTTTTTTTTAAATATCGTGTACCATATAATGGACATTAAAGGGGTTAATACTGAGAAAACTTCGAACAGAGACCGAGAACACAATTATGTGATTACACTTTAGAAAATAACGCAGACCGGTTAAATAAGTAAAATACGTACTTTACCAGCGTATAATCGAAAATCGTTTATTAATAAAAAAATTATATAATAAGTTATTTTAAAAAAATATATATTACATATATATATATATATATATATATTTACGTCATTTGTCGATTTTTAATCCTTCACCATTACGTTATCGATAATTTAATAAACAAATAAAATTAAGCGGACGAAATGAAAACATAAAGCAATATTTTACGTATTTATAACGCTTTCTAGATAATTCTCGATAATTAATATTTATTCTATATAAATAATTTTTAAAATTCAACGTACGCTTTTTATCATGAAAATAGACAAATTTTATTCTTTTTTACAAGTTCACATACATTATATAAAGAATATTCGTAACAAAACGACAACGGTTAAACGTTATGCAAGTTGTCGAACATGATTACGTGCGAATCGATAAATTATAAATTAAAAATAATTAGTTTTCATAGCTCGATCAAATTTGATATAAAACTTAAAATCTCTATTCTAAAACGAATAATACTTTCAGTCTGCCTTAATATTTTTTTCACACGGAATTACAAATAAAGAAAATGACTAAGGTATGTCGTAAACTAATATTTTCCCCACATACCACAATATCTATTCTATTTGTGACGAGATCTAATATATATTTTTAGGATTTGAACATTCTATGTAAAATATGCGTCTTAAGGGAAACGTTAAAAATTTACGTACCGTATAAGGAGCACTGTGACTGCAAGGCTTAACAGCGATAGCGCATTAAAGAAATGAAATTATGTAATAAATTATAATTTTCGACACGTAACTCAAAATCGACGTACAGAATGATCGATCGGCACTGTCCTAATATTTTGAGTAAAAATCCAAGCTTCTTTACGGTCCATTATTTATTATTTTATAAATCACAATTAATTAGGAAGTAATTATATTATAACCGTAAAACATAGTAAAATTATAAACGTGTATTTAAAGTTTTTAACATCGTATACAAATATAAATACATAAATATATATCACACATTATATATATATTTATATATATGTGTGTGTGTGTGCGCACTGTGTGGAAAATGTGCGAAAAAAAAACACAAAAAAATACCTGATCCAAAACCTACTTATTTATTTTAAAGAAAAGTATTTACGAATGTTTTCGGTCGTTTCGTTTTTAAAATTTCGATTATACATGCGAAAATAATTATATTTAAGAAAAAAAAAAATTAAAATTTCTAATCTTATCGAAGAAAATACATACGTATACGTGTATTTCAAGTAACCGAATAGTTTTATTCGAAATAGCAGGAACGAGTGGGCCGTAATTGACTTGGAGGAAAATTGAACGGATAAATTGGATAGAAAAGTCAAAAATGAACAACTACAACGATAGATTGAAAAGGAAGGGTATTTATTAAATCGGATAACGCCAACACGGTTAACCATCGGACTGATCGTGTGCTTTGTTATATTATGTGGAAATATTCTCGAAGGTGAAATTCGAGGAAAAAGAATCCGCGGAAGACTGAGAAACACATTTATAACAACCCCCTCCCCCGTTAAAAGACATCTGGTTAAAGAACTGCGCCAAATTAAAAAGAGTCCCTGATGACCGGGGCAGATGACTTCGCCAGTCTCGGGACTGTACTGATGGTAATGACGATGACGGTATATATAATTATATAACGAAAACTGATTGATATATAATCACGTGTCTTTATGTTATGTACGCGCGGCATTGAGATAACAAAATAATTATTTTAAAGATGTAGCAATAGTATGCAACCCGGTTAAATGAGAGAGGTGTGTTTGTTTTCATTATTAAACAAATTGTAAGAGGGCGGCTTCTCCCTGATTAAGCTTAAACTGCGGGGAGACCACTCCAGTATATAGCTATTGGAATCAAATGATGGAGAATGTGAAATTTTAAGGTACATATATATATATATATATAAAGATATATTATATATATATACAAATATGTACATTTATATAGACGTACTAATCAATATTAGAAACGTGATGTAAAATTCATATTAATGAAACAATTGCCAACTTCGATGTAAAAGAAATAATAATTAAATGTAATTTCGGTCGTGTCCATGATTCAGTCTTGGTTTCGATTTTATTCAACGAGAATAACTATTATAAAATTAGTCCTAAAATTATATTTTTAATTTACATACATTCGATCAGTCTCCATAAATACATTGCCGAATGATAATTAGCGACCGAATTTTTCAGACACCTACCCTTATTTAAAAACCTGAATATAACCAATCGTTTATCCATTTAAGATTAAACATAATTTTTTGACTATTTTCTACATAGTCGTGAATTTGATTTTCGACAACGCAGTTCGATATACGAATAACCGTTTGTCTAAAAACTGACCAAATATTATCGCTCTTAACTGCACAATATTTTTATTAGTCGGATATTCTTTATATATATATATATATATATATATATATATATATACATATCACATATATGTGCATACCTACATATATATATTCAAGGTTGCTTATATGTATGTTTGAAAATATAAATGTATATATATATATATATATATATATAAAATTCATATATTATATATGCATATTATTTATATATATATTACATATATGTACATACGTACGTATACATATATATTTAACGTGCGTGTATGCACTTATCAAATACGTAGAAATGCTTCTAGTCGAAAAATTATTCACGAGTTATCAGGCTGACTTGGAAAAATTTGCGTAATCATTGTACGTCAATAAGTATATACATATATTGTTCATTCGCTTGACTAAGCTGGTCTACTGTGTATATAACAAATTATTTTTATTATTACTATTTTATATATATATATATATATATATATATATATATATATATATATATATATGGTTTATGTTTATAGATAATATTCATTTAAAAAACTAATAATATTATTTCTAACTTGGAATTTGGTTTCCCATTAATAATTAATACCTCTGACAAACTATCGATCACTTATGCATTTCCGAGTAGAACATTTCATAGAATTTTTAGCGATATTCCACTAAGTGTCATCATTAGCGTTGCTGAAATAGTTATGAAATCTGGACGTGCAGCAGTAAAAGATTTTCTGCATCCCACGGTACACGATAGTAATAATAATAATAATAATTTCTTCTTATTAAGTTTAATTAATCGATTATTTAGCCATTACAAATAGTTTTATTTTTTTATTCATTAATTACGACGTTTAGTGGATTAATCAATTTAATAACGTTAGTAATTAATTTAAAATATATATATTTATACGAATATTGAATTAATATAATTAGAAACATAATGATAATGAAACAATATATATATATATATATATATATATATATATATATAAAAATAAAACTATCTAAAGACAATGCCTTGTCGCTGCCAACCATTGTGTCTTGTTGGTAGCTAGAGTTGTTGATATTTAATTATATTCAAGCCATCGTATACACTATTCGTTATAGATGTTCTTGGTCTTCCTCTTAGATTTTTGCCTGTAATTTTAACCAATATTATAAAATTATTACGTCTTATTACATGTCCGAACAGTTGCGTTTTCCGTTTTTCTATATGATTTATTCAACTTCTTTTTCATGTATTCCTTCTAGGATTTCTTTTCAAGACGTTTTCTTTATTCTGCGCTAGATTCATATCACCGTTTAATTCAGTTTATTTATTTTCGGCGCTGTTAAGCACCAATTTTCACAACTGTGATCGAGCATGCTCGAAACGTATGTTTTTGAAAAAATGTTTTCAGACGTCCGCACTAATGATATTATTTGTAAAGTAAAAATAAAGCTTGATTTTGATTTGAATATTAGATTGGGTTTTTTTGTTATTAAATGCGCGTATGACTTGTTCGTCTTTTAATATGCGATACTTACTCTCGGTTATCACATTTCCTAGGTAACCGTGATTCGGCGACTTGTTCCAAATTGAGTCATACCTATTTTTATGCTTATCTTTTTATTTAGTGCGTTTTTATTGATCTTTATTACGTTTTGGTTTTGTTTCTATTAATATTTATTTACCATTTATTTACCATTTATTGTAAACGTTTAATTCTCGTATTCATTTCTGATTCCGCTAATAGAACAATACCCCCCGCGAAACGTACGCGATTGGTTTTGCATTGTACTTTTATTCCTTTTGATTTATTTTTTTCACGCTTTCGCTAGGTTCTTCTGTGCGTACGTTAAATAGATACGGCCGAACAGGACATCCTTGCCTTATTCCCTTCCGTATTTTAGCTTCCAGTTTGTATCTATTAACATCTGTTATAATCAGTACGGTTGGTTGTTTGCAACTGCCTATCCCGACTTATCATTTACCGACTAATGGGATAGCAAGCATACCTTTTTACCATGAAAAATTCTCTTCTCCCATGAGATTGGAACTCACGTCGTTCAAAGCATTATATACCTAGATTCGCAACCACGTAAAGTAATAATGATAATAATAATGATAGTGTATATCTTGGTGCAAAACAAAAGTTACTTTTTAAAATTACGAATAAAAAATTAACGAATAAATTAGCTAAAATAAAATTAAATTTCCAGTTATTAATATAACGTGTAAATTTCTTCGTAATATACGATGGCTCTAATCGCACACATTGTACGTACGATTATAAATTATAATTTACTAAATATGTTTCCGTTATTATTCCAATTTATTACGCGCGTGTGTGTGTGTGTGCAGACTTAAAATACTGCGGTAGGTAATAAGTCTTTTTGCGCTTGTTGTCGTAGTTCGACGAAAAAATTTTAAAATTTTACTACATTCCCGGTCAACAAAATTCCAAGTTCAACTGTTACTCATTACGGTCAAGGTATAATACATATAAACACAAATATATATATATATTTATAACGAAGTTATAATCCGGAATTCGGATATCGCAAATGTAATTAGACTTAAACTGCAGTTTTGTGTAATATTCTTCTTCTTCACGTACGTATTTAATTTAAATATTTAATTAATTGAACATTTTTGATATTATTATTTTTATTACTCTCGCGATTATTTTTAATAATAATAATAATAATAATAATAATAATAACAAAATCAAATAGTTTAATTTTTCTTGAATAATAGTTGCCATATAAATTTTTTAAGATTATTATCACACGTATAAATGCACGAATTCCGATTTACTCACACGAAATATGACGCGCACACACACACATACACGTTTGTGCACAAATATACGCACGTATACAACACCTATTAATAATGCAGCAAAGAAAACGCGCTAAATATCGAATATATAGTGAAATATTTATCCCGAAAACATTCCATTCATTTGGACGAACAGAGTACGCGTATAATTTAAAAATTAAAAAAAAAAAAAAAAAATTATAAAAATCTTTTACACGTTTAAAATATTATTCATCTTCTGCAGTATTATAATATTTCAAACCTGTCCGATAAAACTATAAACAAGTGAATGTCATGACGTTATTTGACGACAAACGACTGATAATTCAAATAGCACCCGAATGGACTTAATGATTTTAACATTAAAAAATGCGAACAAATTCCCCGTTAACATTATTTCGGTTAATTTTATTTCCTACAATCCAGTTTTAACAACAATAATAATAAAACAATAATGATAAATTAATAATAAAATAATAATAATTATAATCCAATTTAAGCTCGGCTAAAATTTATTTCATCATCATCATCGTAAGTTCGGCAGTTCTGCGACTGATTTAACTTCCAGGCCAACCAATTCTCCGCAGCTCTTTTCATTATCCAGTTTTCGATTTGTGCCTGTATCATGCAACAATGTTGTCACGAAAGTGATTCGCGATGTACCACGATCTCTTTTCCCTGGATTCTGTCCTTCTACTACATCGCCTAGTACCTACTCCATTTTGGATATCGCCATTTTTATGCACATCACTTTGAGCACGTTCGGAAATATTTCAGCTTTTACAGATTCATGAAATAAAAACGTCACCAAGAAAATATTCGCGTTTTCCTTCAATAATTTTATCGTAATTTCATCCTGTAAGAAGGTTTATTATTTAGAAAACGTATAGAATTTTTCACATCGTTAACAGTTAATCCCAGAAATACGAAAGAATTTACTGATTTTTCCATTTACATCAACAACACTGCTGAACAATTTCATTCACACAATCGTTGAAATAATTAACTATTCTCATTACCAGAAGTGACTAACTTCCTTAATCGTTACTTCCCTAATACTACCATCTTTTTTCCCGATAACTTGATTTATGATATCCCGATAATTGTTTTTGATTTTTTTCCTACATTCACCTAGTAATTGTAACTTTTCATGATTTCCTGTACCGTCTTACCTCTTTATACTCAATCGCTTACATAGTTGGAATAATAATGTTCGTTTCTTGCGGGTAACCTCGATTTATCATTTATCCGTTTACATCGTTTTCGGTAACGTTTATGACAATTTTTTTTTTTTTTTTTTTACTCGTTTACAGTCGTGCATTATAGTTTTTACGCGAGAAATAAATCAGTTAATTTTTTCGTCAACGGTGCAAAACTACTATATACATCTATAAAATTTAAAGCCTCGAAAAACGAATACCAAAAAGACTTCTGTCAAAAAAGTGTGAATATTCACCGGTTTAATTTTGAATTTAGTTGCCTCTATCTGCTAATCTAGAGCTAACCCATCATTTACCAGATATAAATGAATGTGAACAAAAAATAAAAAAAAATAAAAAAATAAAATTTAGGAGTCGGGCCAACGATAGAACTCCCAAGTTATGAATGATGGCAGCCCGAAAGCATTATCTGAAGTCTCGATAATACGTTTTTTCTTCAGCCTTCTAATCGGCCGATTGAATTTGCAAAACTTATTACCAGCGGATTTTCTTCGTGAGTTGCCAATCTCGCCAGGTAATCGCGAGCAGCTTGTTGGATTATGTCCCACATATCGTATCTAAAGATTTTTATGCAATGTGTAGTAAGTGACATACCATGGAGCGCAGCTATCCTTCGTAGTATCTTATTCTGATACCGCTGTATTTTTTTTAATGTTGCTCTTAGAGGAACATAGGTCGCAGCCATATAGATTGGTTTAAGTATCGCGTTGTACAATAAAAGTTTATTTTTAATATCTACTTGCGATCTTGGTTCTAATAACCACTTTAATTTTGCCGTCTCGATATTTAATTCAGTCCTTTTTGCCGTTATATGTGACAACCATCTTAAAGACCGATCAACATAGATTCCCACGTATCTAACAGAACAGTCTTGAGGTATTGTTGTTGTTGTAAAGTTGATATTTTTTGCGTTCGGCTACAGTTAAATGCTCGTTTAAATACATTTTTTTCTTCCAAAACTCAATCCTCCGCGCGTAAGTTCCGAATTATGTTTATCTCTCAAGAAGTTATATTTATCGGTACTTAAATTTGCAGCTGAAAACGTTAAACTGACAGTTTTTTCAATTATTATAAAAATTATCTCCTAGATTCGTTAATTTAATCCGGTTAATTATTTATATAATATTATTTATTCATTTATCAGATTACGTTATTCATTAAAGGTCATTCATCTTCGCTGCAGCCATTTTGTTACTATGTTCGTAGTCGCTGTCTCTTATAAATAGATCAGAACGCGCTTTTATATCCGCTGCTGGATGTAAGCGGTCCCCCTTACTTCACATGTACGGATAGCCAGGCATTCATTCCATTCCATCCCGGGACGAAACTTTCATACATCATCCTACGACCGGCCACGAATCCTTCTCTCGGTATCCACTTATATCATCTGTTCTTGCTACATTATTATAATAATTCTCGGTTTGTCTGCCATCATTTTACCTCCTATAACTTCGGTCATATAACCGATGCGATTTTCATTTTTCATTTATTCCGCTTCTAGGATTAGGTTATTAGTATTATTTTCTATCCGAGATGTTTTTTGTCATTCTGAATTTAGTTCGTCTAGTTCCCGGTTTGATAAATACCAATTTATCAAGCAATAATTGAGTACTCATTTAAACGTTTATACATTTGTAAATTTCTTTCGGGACGTCTACTATATATCAGCTTTTATATATAATTTTTTAACTGCCGTCGAATTATAAAGTTATAAAGTTTCCGTCCTATTATCAATCGTCGGAATTTAAAACAAATGGCGACTATATCCTTTGTATTTCGTAATTTATTTTTCCTGTACGTCGAACCATTTCGGAATTTTAATATGAAATTCGTCAGGAAGTGTGACAATATTCCAGAGCATTGACGATACGATCGGTTATCGTAAAACATTTATAAAAGCTCCTTCAGCATAAATATTATCACGATGACAATAATAATAACAATAAAGTTAGTAAATACACTACTAGTGTGTAACGTGGGTGGTCTGCTAGGCGTAACACGGATTCCTATTTGATATTCGTAACAGGATTTAACTTATTATCGAAATAATCAAATAACATATAAATAATAACAATAAAGTACGACACACGCGGTGTGCTTCTCGGTGACTATGAATATTTCCACTTTGACAAAGTAATATTATATATATATATATATATACACAAGCATATCCTCGTGCATATCTCAAAGGATAATCACGAGGGATGATCGAAATTGTAGTATTCGAAGGATCAGTTAATATAGATGATGCCCTGGGGATAAACCGTATGGGATAGCGTAATGCAACAAAGATCAAAAATAATAAACGACATTATTAAAGTAGAATATAAAAAAAATAATAATAATAAATCGCCTTGAAAAATTACGAGTATCATTCGATTATTTATCAACCCCCGTATTCGTCAAATTTTGTTTTCTTCGCTTTTTCTTGCCTAGAAGTATAGTAGTCCACATTAATTTCTTCATTAATACGATCTAAAATATTTCAGTTAATTAGTTTTTAAAATGTGAGCTACTACACGGGGTGCAGATAAACACTAAATTCGGAGCTACCGAAATTAATTAACGCGAAATTATAGAGAAATCATCCGGGCTATACGAAATCACATCCGATTAACGACGAGATTCTCGTCAAATGTAGAACTAAATGCGAAGAACACCGATTGATACATTGCTACAAAAATACAATAATAATAATAATATTAGGCCGAATAAAACACCAAATAATGAACGAAAAAAAAGCAATATGGTTTTAGATCAGAAAGAGGAACGAGAGAAGCCATATTAGGACTGCGGATGGTAAAGAGTTATAAGTAGATTCACATTTACACATTGCATTGATAGATTTAGAGAAAGCGATTAATGCGATTGAAAAATTTTCGACCGATCGATCTTAAAGATAAGAGAATAATAAAAGAACTATAATTAATAATTCGCAAACAGAAATAAAAGTCAGAAAAGATGTAAGACAAGGATGCAGAGTATAACCCCAGCTTTTTAATAGATATAGCGATGGAGAGAGAGAGAGCGGGTATTCGAAGAATGCAAGATATTAGTAACGACTAGGCGCGGAAGGTGAAAAAGCCCTTTTAAATGCATCGTTAAAACTAGACTCTACGATAAATCAATAAATAACAAAAAAACAACTGAGATCACCAGGTTCTTCGATCAAATGGAAGATAATGAAGATAATAAAAATAAAATTAGATAATGAAATATTATGTAAGAGAATATCAGACGATGAAGGATGTCATCAGGAAATACGGTCTAGTATTAAAAAGAAATCGCTGTTAACGTAAAAAAATGAAAGTACAGAGCTAAAGATTAACAAGCCTATCCGTTTGGAGCGTATTCCTGTATGGCTCAGAAACTTGGATCATAAATAAAGGGAGGCAAAAACAACTGGAGACGTTCGATATAATTTAACAAATTAAATGTGCAGACGGAATAAAAAAAAAAATACTCAGAAACTTCGATGAAAAAAGATGCTCGACGAACATCAAAGAGATAGGACATACGGGGCTGCGTATATTAAGAAATAACGGATATCTGAAGGCAATAATAGAAGGACCGATAAAAAGCGCATGAACAAGTGGAAGACGGCGGCGAAAATTCATCACCTAGATAATAGAAGGGATACAAGTGTTGGGACGTATCGAGTATTTAAAGAGAAGACGTAGAGCAGAGCGTTGATGGTGTTACGCGTTGACCACCAATTGAAAGATTGAAAAACACGAGGAGAAGAACATTAGAGCAGTTGCAAGAAAAATAACGGTAAACTATATTAATTTTCAATACGTTTAGAAAATTTTCCGTTGAGGCCGTTAAAACGGCAACCCTCGAGTTCACCGCCATTTTAATTATTTGACCTAACTGCCTCGTGGTTTTTTTTTTTATCCGTACCTTCGACAGTTATTTCACCGGATACGTAACCGTTATTAAACCCACTTTGCGAATCTACGCTATTCCGTCATCGCAGGAGAAATAATGTAGCCAGTATAATTAATTGAAAAAAATCTTATTCGATCACAAGCGTCGTTCATCCATTTTATCTTGGCTTACCTTCACCTTGCCGTTTAATTTACGACCCGGAGCTCCTACGTACTCTTTTCCACCAGCGTTCATCGTATTATCCGTTCGGTACACACATTTCTCGTTGTTTGTTCTCGCAACATGGCCTGGTTCACTTCTACTTTGTCAGTTTACGAATTCGCGAATTGAGTCTACTGCCTTGTACATATCTATCGTACCTACGATCCAACGTTCTTTACTTTTCAGCGTTACTACTTCACGAGCCCTCACAATAAGCTTTAAATAAGCTTTACTATTAGTGAGATATTTCGTACAAGTTCATATGTGAACGCCGCGAGAATAAGCTGCTCTCGCGTAACCTATGTTTTATAATCTTCATTTTTTTAAATATTCCAATTTATTTTCATTTATTATCATTTTGGCTAGATTTAGACTACGTGCCGCTAATCGACCTGGTTTAGTTCATTTTGCGTTCTCGATACCGAGTAATTTATTATAGATTTGTCATAAAGGTCGTTTCTCGTTAGATAATGTACATTTCATACATACATATATATATATATATATATATATATATATATATATATATATATATATATATATATAAATGATATATATACAAATGGCAACCGAAAACGACAAAAAAAAAACCCTGATATTTACTTACCGATAAGAAGTTTGAAAGTTTTTAAAAGTTTAACCCTAGTAATATTAATAATAATAACAATAAATAATTTTAAACCTATTATCATTTTTGAAATGTACATTCGTTCGCAACAATATAATATCGTAATAAAATCGTATTTAACGTGTATATGAGGTATTTTTATCAATTTTAGAACACAAGTGAATAGCGATTTATCAATTTTTGTTAACATATTGATTGGGTGATTGATATCGATCGATTGATCAGTCGTTCATTCTCCGTTAACTACGAGTATTTTCAAGTCTATCGTGTACGATAACGACTATTAAACTTCGAATATTTTAAATTTAAAAGAAAAAAATAAAAGAAAAAAAAATTGAGTAAAAGTTATGTTAGGCATTATTGTAATTTGTTATTTGAAGTCAGTTACCTATTGCAACAAGACGGGCTTATGGATAATAAGAGAGTGAGAGATAGAGAAGCTTAACTTTAATACTACGGTAAAATTAAGGAGCAAATTTTACAAAAAAACAACATACGGTACAATATGCGACAGAAAATTTTGACTTTTGTAAAAAACTTGAGCAAGAAATACACGATTCGATATAATCATGAAAAATCTATAACTATACAATAAAATGTAAAAACGTGTATATTTTACATTATATTACAAAGTTATAATAATATTTGATGAATGTACCGGAACAAATGCCCTCTCCATTAAAAAAGTAAAAATTCTAATAATAAAAACTGGTAAATAATAAATAGTATTGATGGAAAGATCAGACAAAAAACCATCACAAATGAAAAACGGTAATTTAAGAAATAATAAGTTTAATTATATAACGAATAATATAACTTGTAATGGAAACGAAAGTAAACAAATTATAACGTTATGAGAATAATGCATTATGTTTAATGCGTCGATGCTTATACTTAGTACATCTAATACTTAGTTCCCTGCAATCGTAATTTCCTATTGCTGGAAGTAAATTATTACGGTGCGCAGTACAACTGAGAAAACTTTTTTGGGATAGTTTGAGGATATAGTCTTTTACATATGGTATCTGCAGAGCACTATGCGTATATGAAATTTTAGTGTATACGAAGACATTGAGGATACATCTAAGACATCGATTTTGGACTAATTGCAGTCTATTAAAACTTGCATTAGAGACTGAAGACCAAAAACTGGACAAGAATATGTTAAAATAGGCCTAATAGGTGACTTGTAGATTATTAGTTTATTATTAATATTTAGTGAGATTTACGTTTGAAAATGGGGTAAATTGAACAGATTGCTCTGTTTGTCTTCAATGATGCATGGTCAATATGCTTAGAAAAGGTTAGTCTCTTGTCTAAAATGACACCGAGATAGCGTATCTGGTCAGACCACTCTATATCAACGTCACTGACGTGAACAATATTAACACACACACACATACACATATATGATACATTTATAAATGTGAAAAGAATTTCAACACTGTAAATAATTATCTTAAATATACGCTGAATTTTTGAATGTTTTAACACAAATTAAAATGTTTTAAAATTAGTAAACACGCGATATGATGCTAAATGTGCTCGACGTAAAACGTTAATACAAAATGGCGCGTAAATGTTTTACGATAACTTAAACAATATTAATAAAAAATCGTTCTAATTAATTTTAGGATTAATCAAACAATTAAAATGCCCAGCATACGTTACAACAATATATATATATGTATGTATATATATATATGTATATATATATATATACACGAGTTTTTCTCTATTTATGTCCGTGCCGGTTATAAGATATTAATCCTATTTTGTGGATTGTTTCGTTGGACCGTGAACATTTATAGGATCCATTTATAAATGTGGAAAGAATTTCAATACTGTAAATAATTGTCTTAAATATACGCTGAATTTTTGAATGTTTTAACACAAATTATTATTAATACGGTAATCATTGTATAGAATTAGTAAATCGCGATATTATTAAGAAATTACTTCTTATATATTGTTTAAATTTTTAATTTTTATCGTTGTTCGTTATTTAATTCATTTGATAACCGGATGATGATGGCTTGAAAACATTATTCGCTATAGATTATTATTCGAACATAATTAGTTCGCGGGTTTTATTTATTTATTTTTTTTTGTTGTCGGAATAATTTTTATTAAAAAGACATCGTCGCGCAGGCATGCCCCAATTTTTTAAGTTTCTGCGACGAAACTGTTCGATTGGTCGCGTATTTAACATCACATCAACTTGTCAACGAAAAGATTATTGTTGTTTAGTTTTAAATTTCCGGAATATCCGAATTCTATTCTTTCGTGTTTTTAATTATGACTAGACGGTTGTTCTTAATTTAGAATTTATTTTTAAAAAATTCGTCTTTAAACAAATTTTCGAAAACTTCAATTTCTGTTTCGTTTGTTGCTATTTCGATCGATAAAAATTATGTGGAAAAATAATTTAGAATCTCTCCATTTTTATTACACGTATAAACGAATTACTCGTCGTGTGTTCTTTCGAAATTTCTCACTATAGCAGTACTTGGATTATCCTCTCGATAAGATGAATACGTTATTCTTTCGTATTGGCAATTTCTCCTTACGGACTGCGTGTGAAAACAACATACTTTTTATTTTCCTTTGTTCCCGGTATTTCTTCGTAGTTGTGTTTTTTCATCGTCCATCTCCGGTTGTATTACGTTTGGCTCCTTTAAATCCGTCGAATATTTAAATTTCATTCCTAAATTCTATTCGGTTATCGGTCATGTTGCATTATCCATTTGCATTTCATCGGGATGCTTATTCGAGAACCACCTCGACCTGCTCGTTTTTAAACTATCAAAACGCCGAAAGATTACTCTGTTATCACTCGTTCTCTAAACGTTTTCTTCGTAACGTCAGATAGCTGCGCTTTCGTATAATTTTTTATTGGTCTGTTTTTGAGCATCTCCTCTTGTTTCTCGGACCAGGAATTTTTCTGAAAATCTATCTTTTCTTTTCCTCGCTATTTCAATTTTACCAATATCATTTAGCCTTAAGCGTTCGGCTGCGTCGATTTGTTATAATTATAATATATATATATATTTTTAAATAAAGAATTCTCAGAAATGTTCGTCAATATACTACAGAAATATTTTTCAAATTTACTTTTTTTCTTCGCCTTAATTCAAAAATTCCTTTCCGTAGAAATTTACCGATTAATAATCGTAATAACAGCCATTTTCGATATATATACGACTTAAATTTCGTGTTTTTAACGATAAATATCGATACGGCATAACTGTCGTTCATGTTTACATCGGCAAGACCTTGGGCGACTTTATTATTACATATTATTATTATTATTACTTATTATTATTATTATTATTGCTTATTTTTATTATTATTGCTTATTATTATACGCATATGTTAACGGCGATAAATAAAAATTTAGCACCGGTAATTTTTTTTGAAATGAATATCCAATTTCACAATCCATTCTTCACTGCTGCTTTCTCGCCATCATCCAGGGCGGAAATTTACGCGATATTTTAGAATATTTTTTATAACAGATTTAATAAAAATGTTTTTCGTTTATTAAATTAAGTTTTACACAATTTAACGTTTCGGACACGATATACTCCTCCCGTTTTCAGAAATATGCCATAATTATATTTCTAAAAAAAAACAGAAATATAGCGTCCGAAATTGATGTGGTCATTTTCAAACGGTAAAAAAAACATCGTAAAAGTCTTTATTATTCATATTTTTACACAAGAAGAAGAAAGAAGGAAAAACAACGTTATTTAAAGATGATTAAGATACAGTGATACATTATATAAAAAATTAAAATAATAACAAATTCTAATCACTGTAGAATTATTGTTTATTGTGTACAGTTGATAATGACGTAGTTGTTGTCGAACAGCTTTGCGCAAATAGAATAATTCCATAGCGATTCAACTTTGCTACGATTTTGTTTTATTTATAATTCATAAAATCACTATCTCTCCGACACATCAACACTAATACATGTGTAATAGATTCCTAATGTTAAGTAGCGTAGATTCAAACAAATAATGATAAAATTTTTCTAAATATTAATATATATATATATAAACAATAATAAAAATAGGAGAAGTATAAACTGAAGCAACAATAAAAAAAGGAGTCAGACAAGGATGCAACTTATCACCTACGCTGTTCAACATACTTATATAGAACAAGCGGTTAAAGAAAGAAAACAAAAATATGATAATGGAATCTCAGTAGGCGGAATCAAAATAAGCATGTTTATGTTTGCAGATGACATTGCAATAATGGCAGGAAGTGAAAAAGAATTAAAATCTTCCCTAAATCAGACGGACCGGCGATATTTCAGAAGTATAATATGAAAATGAATAAAAAGAAAACGACTGTAATGGTGTGCAACAAAATAAAAGATAGAAAAGAAATATGAACATAAAAATAGACGGAAAATAAATAAAACGATAAAAATATTCGGGTAGTATTATTATGGAAGATGTAAGCAGTAAGTAAAGGAAACGATTAGCGTTTAATAACAAACGAAGATTACTGACATAAAAAAGTATTCAAATAGAAACGAAGAAAATATTTATTAAAGTATTCATACGGAGTATAATGATGCATGAGTCAGAAACGTGAAATTTGAGTAAAATAATGATCAAACAACTGTAAGCGATCGAAATCTGTCGCTGGAGAAGAAAGGAAAGCGTGTCTTAGACGAAAATGGTAAGAAATGGAAAAGTATTAGAAAGAGTCAATGAGAAAAAGAAGTCTAGTAAGTAAAACAAGGAGACTTAAGTAGATTGGACATATATATACAGAAACAATGAACACCTAGTACAAATAATAGAAGGAATCATGGAAAGGAAAAGACCAAGAAGAAGACCGAAGCAGAAATACATAAAACAAATACAAGGAGATGTAAAAGCGGATAACTATGGAAGCATGAAGAAAATGGCTCTATCCCGAAACTTTTAATCATGGTCATCCACCAATCTATTAATAGATTAAGGAATTAAGAATAAGAATAAGGTATATATATATATAAAGTTTTATCAACTTCGTAACTTTGAAAGTTGATAGGCTGTGTCATCTTCAACAAATCGAAGTTCAATAAAAAACCAGCCGAACGAAGCTTCATGGCAAGCTCGTACAGTGTGGTTTGGCGTTACACCTTGTCGGGATTTTTAAATTTCCATGCAAAATTTTACTGATTAATTAGGATAGCTGAGTCGGTTAAAATCCGTTTCAGCATGAAAAATTATCGTCCCCCCCCGATGGAATTCGAACTCACGTCGCACGAAGAGAATGCGTAAACATTAGGCCACGAGGCATATATATATATATATATGCATTGTGTGTGTTTGTATGTATATAGAAACGAAAATTTATCAAACAAGTACTATTTTCTGAAAATACGTATATATACATGTATTTGTGTGGTGTGTGTATATATGTCTGTACTTTCATGTATAAACAAAAATTTATCGACCAAGTATTTTTTTCTAATTTCAAGAGGAGGAATCGTAGAATAATTTGTTAGCATGCATACGAAGATGTGTCGTAATAAGTATTACTATTATTATTATTATTATTACGACGATCATAGTGGAGTCCACGCAAAAACGTGGAAGTCAAAATCTTCATTAAACAAAGAACAACGGAGATGTGAGTCTTGCGGTGCTCGGAAGCAACCGGAGGAGTCCACGTTTTCCTGACATTTTGCAACAACTTACGCAATATAGCCTTAATGAAATATCAAACTGGTTGACTGATAATCGTTTAGTTGCTATCCCGGATAAAACCAAATATTTAATTTATACTAATCAAGCAGCAAAGCTGTTCGGGAGCATACAAATTTTCTAAAAAGAACGTATGAAATTAAGTACTTAGGACTTTTATTATACGGTAAGCTAATTTTAGGATAAGCATTTAAACCATAATGTAAATAAATTAAGGGAGCTGAACTATCTGTTTTACTACCTAATTTAAATATTTTTCGCATTTCTATATAGAAGATGAAATTCGCTCTACGTTATGTTTTTCTATTTCGGGTAACCCTGTGTATTTTATAATTTATAAATTACAAATTTAGACGGTACTCGCGCATTTATTTATCGGTTTCTTTTGTATTCTAATGCGAATTTCAATCAGTTTCGTTATATTTATTATTATTTGAAATAAAATTTGATTTGATCGCGATACAAAAGCATCGTCGTAATATAAACGGAAATGAATTAAATTATTCGATAGGCTTGTAAGGTAACTAAACGTATTGTTTAAAACACCTAACAGCGCGCACGATTAATCCTGTATACGATTATTAAGCAATTAAAAATTGATTATTATTAATCGAATTATTCGAATCGCTAATTTTGTCAGCACCGATAATAAATTATACTCTAATAGGAAATGCTCATCAGAATCGATCAACGAGCACGTATCATTTTACATACCGATAATTTGCACTACCAGATATGACTTGATTAGTAGAAAAATTAACATCCAATTGGTTTATGATTTTAAATCTGTTTTTTATTTCGGTTACAGCAAATCTAACTGATATCAACTACAAATAGATTATATTGATTTTTCAGCTATAAAGGTAAATATTGCGATATATATATATATATACTATATATATATATATGTATATGTATATGTATATGTATATATATATATATATATATATATATATATATATATATATACTATATATATATATATATGGATTCCCCATACGTAATTAGAATATTACGTAACTTATAGATAATTCGTACTTATTACATTCAAACAATAAATTATCTACCTCATCCGTACTATCGCAGTCGGAAGGATGATTGCAAAAATCGAATGCTGGTAAATATTTATAAGAGAACTCGTACGTCTGTTACGTTCTAAATGCGATTCGCATATAGACGCGATGAACCTTTAAACGATTTATATTATCGAGATAAAGGCGGAATATTATTTTAGACGTACATATTGCTCTATATAGAGAACAAGCGAATTCCAATACTTTTTACATTTTCAAAAGTTGAAAGTATATCATATAAGGAACCAGATTGACATCACCTGAAAATCGAATTAGTCAACAACTCGCTGTACGCCGCAATATCGCGTGGAATCTGTACGTTAGGAAAACTTGTATATACATAATTTGTGTTTAGCATGTCGATAGTCTACCTTATTTTCAACGAAAATCCGTTCGTTCCAGAGTCGAAATCTTCGGTCCATCATCTACTAGTCGTATCGTATAGGAAATATATCGTTTTAAATTTTCACCGATTTCGTTCATTTTATAAAACGTATCATTTAGCGATTACAAAAACGGCAAAGAATGCTCAACGTTATTTAATATAAGGTTGAATAAAAGCCGTAAAAATCTTTTGACGATAAATTTCCCCGATAAATCGGAGGAGTTGCAGCGACTATGTCATCGTATTAGCTAAATGATCATTTAACTGTTTAGGGGAAAATAACGGGTGGAACTACACCGAGTTCTTTCCCTATACACGTCGTCTATCATATATCAAATCGCTCGATAGCCTCCAGCTAGTTGTAGTGTAATATATAACTTACAAAAATAGTGATGATCGTATTTTATTTGGCAATAAATTTAAAATTTTCGCTCAAAAATTGCTAATGTGTGCGTCTGAAAGAGTTAAAGTAGCTCGATACAGTCAGCTTTTGAAAGTAGTATGTTAGCGTATTTCTATTGGTACACGTATCCATTATATACTAATATATAAGAAAACACGTGGAATCGTTTACAAATTTTTACTATGTATTTTCAAGGTATAGCAAAAACAGAAAAAAAAAAACCATCACAATATATTCGGAGGTATGAAGAGAATTGGTTAAACTAATAAAAATTCGGAAACTGAAATATTTCGGACATTTGATCAAATGATTACAAACTATTCCAATAGGAAGAATTTAAGACGAGCGAAGATAGGCGGATTTGCGATATCGAGACTTGGACTAAATAGAGAATTGTCCGAATAAAACATAGAACGATCAGGACTTGGCTAGACGACCACTCATTACACAAATCCGCGTAAGTACCGTGTATATAAAATTTTGGGACGCGTTATCGAAAATCGTACGACCGACCGAAGAAGGTTTAATGAATTTTTACAATCGTTCAAATCAAATTACGTCTACTTAGATTTCGACGTAATCGCATTAATAACGATACGATGCAATTAGTACAGATCTAGTATAAGATTCCAGCGTAGAATGTCCGGGAATCTATCACGACGGGAATGGTGTAGAATAAATAGATTTCGAACGGGACAAAGTAGATGTGTTGGATAAATGTAAAATGACTTCAATGTGCGAATGTGGGGAACTTCAAACTCCCGATCATTTGGTATAGTTGCAAAGTCTTCTCTTCAAATAAAAATAACATTAATAGACACGAGTAACAAATAGCGCGCTCCAATGGATATATGAACTCTCAATAGATATTTAAGTATATTCCTTTTAGATCCGTACGAACGAATGAGTAAGATCCGGGATACCGCATCGATTACTGCCGAAAAGGACTCGTCACCGTTGAGAGCCATCGTCTGGTATCAACATTTCAGGAAACAACTTTATAATGTTCAATTTAAGACATATGTAACGTAATAAATTTAAAATCGAGCATATTTCTAATTTCGATGACGAATCGGTGTATATATATATATATATATATATATATATATATATATATATATATATATGTATATGTATATATATGTATATGTATGTATGTATATACATAATATATAATTTGTATGTTACGTTACATTTTTAACAATTTGCTCGATTATTCGTCAAAGGATTCTTCTCCTTAGAAATGCTACACAATTTGTTTTAAACTGGTTTAATTTCAGTTGTAAACTGGATGTTTTTATTACGTTTACGATAATAAAATTTCAGCCTGGCCAAATCAGTTTTTCTTAATTTAACATTATCATTATTACTATTATTATTTGTTTTATTACTGTCGACTTACTTACCAACACGATTCGGCTGATCGAAACACGTGTAAAGTCTTATCATCGTGAAGGGATATTCGCTTGTATCCAATTTTCCTAATTTAAATCAAGTATTTCTTTTACTAACCGTCATCGTTACAACGTAGATGCCGCTTATATTTCCGGCTTATTATGTATATATATTATATATATATACATATGTGTGTGTGTTTGTAGGGTAGTTAAACCTCCTATCTGTACGTGTGCAAATAAATATATTAAAAATATACACAAATATATATATATATATTATATATCGGCAAGAATCGGATATTACTTTGTGAACCGACACACGATTTATTATTATTAATTATTATTTTTTATTTTAATACTTTTTTTTTGGTCTCGTTCGATATTTAATGTTTACACAGAATTTTATTTATTCCTTTACGATCGTTGGTTGGCTCTTTTTTATGTACGTGTGTGTAGTTTAACTTTTTCCTATATATATATATATATATATATATATATATAATTATTATTATTTTTTTTTTTGGGTTATTAGCGATGGTCGTCCATTTTCATATCCGTTTTTATTTTATACGACCAATCTTCTATGCGTCTTGGTCTTTTTAGACGGTATTTCTACCCCACCGACGGTATTTTTTTTCTTTTACGTATTTAAAATGAAAATTAGCATATCATCAAGGGTGGTGTGGTCGCGGTCCGGTCCATGGTGGGGTGAGGTGCCTAGTCGTTGTTGTAAATAGCGTAGTATACACAGCGCTGTTTGGACGACGATATGTTCAAGCATAACCCGGTTAAGGTAATTTTTTTATTTAAATGCTAATAACGATAAAAAGTTTGTCGTTTTATATTTTTTCTAACGTAAGATCGATTTGTCGATAAGCAGCAGCAAGTTCGTATATTTTTATAGTCCAGTGACGGTTCGTTTTAAGTCCGTACAGGGTAAAATTAACCGTGATAATGATAATCATATAATTATTACTATTACGATTTTGTACGTGTAAAATTTACATTTTTTTTTCTTTTTTCGAAATTTTAGCTTAATTTTTCGAATACGAATCGTTCAACGATACATTCCTACGTTTATTTTTATTTTTTTACATATATATATGTATATGTGTGTGTGTGTGTTTGAATAGTCGTCGTTACATCGTCCTCGAATTTTGACATGTTTATGGTTATTTAAGTATTACGACTAACTACTGTTTTTATTTTCTTATTTTATTATTTTTTTAATTTAATTTTTTTTATATATTTTTTTGGGGGTTCTTACTTTCGCAAAATACATTTTACGATGGGAAATAATATGGAAAATGTTACGCGTGCCTTAATGAAGGACGTTAAAGGTAGAACATAATTAAAATTACTAAGAAGACAATACGAAGTATTTTCAAGACAATTAGAGATAAACGAAAAATCTACGCTATAGCCAATAATTTAAAAAAGAATCGACGATTACACGAACGAGTTGAGGGGGGAGTAAATAAGTAAAGTAGCCGATTTCGAACTGTTAGCACTCGATAAACCTGAGGATATCCTTGCTTAGGTCGCTTTCCGAAAAGACCAGAAGAATATATATTTACAAAATATATAAACAAAATCATGAATACACGAATAATTGAATAATGAAGATAAGTACCTTATATATATATATGTATATACCTTAACAGTTAACTTACTAATGTACAACGACATCTACTGTATATGTGATAAAATTAAAATTTAAAACGTAAAATTTAAAGTTTTAAAAAAATTAGAAAAAAAAAACTGCAGGAAAACAATAAAAATAAATTATAAAATTAGAACTTAAGTAAAGAGGGAAAACACGTAGTAAATAGGAAAATAATTCTTAAACGAGTAATCTATTTTTTAATTCGGCGGTGTTTAGATTTAGAATAGCGTACGATGAGACTCCCAAGAATCGTCCATACGGTACCGGGGAATCGATCAAAATGACCATTTATACGGTACTTTATACGTCTAGTCAAAATGACCATTTATACGGTACACGGCTAGTAATTAAGTGTCCTGGACGAACATCTCCTAACGTTTAATGTTTGTTTACATTTTTGAAATATTTCGACTAATTACGAATTGAAAATTTATTACGATATTTCTAAACTCGGAGGACGTTTCTTCATTTTTCGTAGTACCGTTTTCGCGACACCGGATCAGCTCGATGACGAACGTTTTACTCAAACTGCGTTCTATACGTTCGTTTATATCCGGTCGAGGAGCGTGTTGCCGAGGAACCGATGTAATATTAAGTTTTTGTTTGCGTTTGTCGCTCTACATTCAGCTTCGTACCACGTTGCAAGTGTACGGTAACTGTTTTATAACGAGTCGTTTCTTTTAGGTTACATCGGTCTTCTTTTGTCGCGTTGCTGCCATTTTATCCACGATGTTTTACTCCGAGAGTTTCTGTATCTCCTATTTGCGTCGTGGTAATATCTCAGCCGAGGTTTTCCACGTGTTATCTTTTTTAATAGATTTATTCGTACGCGTTTCACGTTCCAAATAATTGTCATATATATATATATGTATGTGAAATGAAAATATTTCTAGAAAATTTATCATTCGCAAATTTGGACACGAAATAAACAAGGCTAAAACTAAAAAATCACGATTATAACAGAGAGAAGCCCGTGATAAGATTTTCGCAGGATATGATTTGTTGATAATTTTATATACTTAGGATAGTTAATTTCTAATGAAGGAGGTTCAAACCGGGAAATAAAACGACTAATTCAAATGGGACGTTACGACGAAACTGACTACAATACGGAAAGATGGGTCCATTACTAAAAACGCAAAAGTAAAACTCGTAAGGACTATTTTCAGTAGTATTATATATGCAGCTGAATCGTGACTTTAGATAAAGTCGGCATAACCCGATTTGAAATGTGGTTGTGCAGAAGATTACATACCGCGGACGGCGAAACGAACTAATGAATCCATAGTGTGTGAGTTGAAGCTCACACAAACGCTGAGCTGATATTGCTGTTCTCCATCGCGTGATGAAATATTTCGGGTAAGTCATTCGCAGTGGGCGGAATTCAGAAACACCGGTGATACAATCGAAGGTCCATGAGGAAAGACCGAAAGGTCGTCCTTCACAGCGGATATGATAATAAAACAATCTTGATTACCTTTGTGTCAATCTGTACAACGAGCTTATGGCGCTGAACGATCTGATAATCATGATATAAACATATCACGACGATTGTCGTATGTATCCCGCCTATAAATTAATTTATTAAAATAGAAATAGTAATTAAGAATTTTTATATGACAATTAATCGGTAGAGTTTTTACTTTATTATAAGTACAACAGCGGGAAAGTTTACGCCATTTACCGGTCGATTTGACAATTTCTAACGCTTTAATAATCGACGTAAACTCAACTACACCATGTCCGTTACTAAAAGTTCTGTAATAAAGTTATTATCTAACGAACTACTTTCACTCATTTAATTCCTAAAAAACGCTCAAAATTATTTATATATTCATTTCATAAACGGTCGTTGCGTCGCGATTTAATTTTTTTAATCTAGACTTTACTCTATGTGTATATACATTCCATAGAGTACACGGATCTATTCTATTTTCTTAATTTACCTTATAACTTAAACAACGGTGCAGCACAATTAAGGAAATACGATCACACAAAAACTCGAATATTTAATTAAATTTAATCGTCATCTAATATTTTTATACGTTAATTACAATTAACAATTTCCCACGTTCGTATGGTAGTACTATATATAATTCATGTTCATTATTACAAATTTGATTTCGATATATTTTATTATAAACCTATATTACATATATATATATATATCGAAATCACAATAAATTGCATTTCACAAAAAAAAAAATAAAAAAATAGATTGTTTGGAAGTAATAAAATGACAAAATACTGCTACACGTGTAATTGTCATGACGTCATTTCAGGTAACCGACGACTTGTTCATAACCATCAAAATTAACTCTATAATGTTTTTTAAAATTTCTCTTTGTGAGCCATTACGATGAACTGACAGATAATTGCAAGAAAAAAACATGTCAGCAATCAGCTTTTAAATTAGTTTAAAAGCCATGTGATCGACTCGAGTTATTAAACGCTAAACGAAAATCCGCCATAACTAATGCACTAACAATTACCATACATATATATACATATATATATATACATACATACATACATATATATATATATATATATAAATTTAATTATAAAAAAATATGTTAAACTCAATAAACGTTTATTTTCTTGAAAATTCACTTAAAATAAAGTTTTAAATATCACTCGATAACGGACGTAATTGCGGAAAAGCTTTGTGAATTTTTCAAGAAAATAAACGTTTAGTGATTTTAATTCATTTAATTAAATTTATAAAAAAAATCACTACATTCCACAATCTAAAAAATATATATAACATATATATATATATATATATATATATATATATATATATATATATATATATATATAAATATAACTATTATATACATATTTGTACCACCTTCTAGCTCGCGTTGTTTCACTTTATATTGAAAATTTATTTTCTCGTTTAAAATGTTTGATTTATTCTAAAAATCAAATATTATTTATCTTATTTGTAAGTAACCTATTTATTACGAGGAATAAAAATATTTTAATGTTTTTTCCGCGTTAATTAAACGTTTTATCATTTATATAATTACACACATATATATATATATATAAGCTATATATTTTGTTGTCGCATTTTATAAAACATCAAATTCGCCATAAAAAGTAGCCTACTTTTCTGCTTTCAACGCTGAAGACTAACAAAACTGTTTACAACGAAATTTTCATACACTCCTACTGTAATCGTTTTAATTTATCGCGCACCCCGTTTATATATTCGACTTTTTACTTACGATTTAAAATATACGCACAATTTCACTGCCATATCGATTAATAAATATCGAAATTGATTTCAAACAATGCGTAATTATTTATACGGTTGTCTTTATTGACAGCGGTAAAGTACTTCAAAATGTTGAAGTATCACATTTTGATAGTTCAAAAGTATAACTTAAAAATAAAATATATATAATTTTATATATTTTATTACAAAAATCAGTTAAAATCACTAAACCTTTATTTATATTTCGCAAAGCTTTTCGGCAACTACGCCATTATCAAGCGTTATATAAATAGGGTTTTTGTTTTGAGTATTTATATTTCATTTTATATATATATATATAAATTTGTTGTGAACTTATATTTAAATTAATATTTTGTGTTTTTTATATCTTTATTTTAATTTTCATTTTTATTTATATAACGCTTGATAATGGCGTAGTTGCCGAAAAGCTTTGCGAAATCTAAATAAAGGTTTAGTGATTTTAACTGATTTTGTAATTAAGTAATAAAAATCACTACATTCCACATCTAAACTTTAATTTTATATATAATTGTCACATATATATATACATATACGCAAATGTCCCCTCACGGATGGTTGCTAGAACGAATGGACTGTGAAGAACCCGATAGTAGAAGTATCAATCTCAGCTCGCGGTATAAAGTTTATCGTCATCATGCAACCCTTTCATTATGACGAACAAGATTGTGATATATATATATATATATATATATATATATATATATATAATATGTTACAACTTACTTCGAATAAAACGGTCACATATTACCCTATTTTATTCTCTCAGAAAGGTCGGCGTATGTGTGTCATCGCGTGATTACTCATTATTATTACTTTCTCTTAAAACGTTAAATGCGAGCAGTAGAAATCGTTTAAATAAGTTCGATTACAACGGTTAGTGTAAAAGACTAGTTCAGAAGTAATTGATAGTTTAGAAGAAATAAAACTAAATAGCCAAGTAATATATACTCGTATCATTACATACAAATGACGTATTATATAGTAATATACCGGTGGATAAAATAAGAGAATATATTAAAATCAATCTCGAAATTATTTTATGTTTCAGAAAAACCAACTATTACAGACGAAATATTACTTCGTAGATGCGATAATCGTTATTGCCAATTTTAGTTAACATTTCGACAAATAAACGGTGAAATAAGAAAAATGATCATATACTTAAAATTAACGCGAGATCATGGATAGGGGGACTGTCAGAAGTTAAATAATTTTTTTATCACAATTAAATAACCGAAATAAGACCGTAAAATTTACTTTCGAAACAGAGGGAAAAAATAAATTTTTTCTTCATTTAGGTATTAATATTATTAATTATAAATTTTATATAAACATTTATAGAAAAAGACACAATAATACTTAATGACCACCCGAACGAAAATGTGTAAATCGACTATGTTCATCGGTCAAAAACAATTTTAAGCAATACGCATAGACTAAACAAATAATAATAATCAAATCAAATATAATAATAATAATAATAATAATAATAATAATAATAGTAATAATAATAATAACATTATAGAACAAATATCAATTAATAATAAATAAAAGTCTAATATAGCTCACGAAATGTAATCTTATTATAAATAAATATATATATATATATACATGTATATATATATATATATATATATATATATATATATATATATATATATATATATATATATAAAGAATTATCTACGTCAGTATATTATTGCAAGAAGTTACACTTATAAAATGTTAAAAATATTTAAAAAGTACAAACATACCACGTATTCTTCCTAAATATTTATATATTACGGGCTAATATGTAATCAAATATGAGCATGTATATTATTCTGCGAGCTGAGCAGACATCTGAGACTAGTTGGAAGAGGGAATTGGCTTACAATACGTGACAGAAATTTCGATTGATACATTCTGTAATAACTGCAGCTGAAAAATAGGCGGTTTTCATCGGCAATCTGATCTGCATCGCAGGGATAATAACGAAGAGGCTAATTTGTGCGTAAATAGAACGTATGGAATGTTGTCGACGTTAAGCCTTAGGCGACATAAAATACGTATAAACGAAATTCCGTTTTCTATGTTTGCAGGAAGCGAGGAATTACTGGAATTGAAGGTTGAATATTCCTAAATTGTTTTTTAATGAATAACAATATTTCCAAGCACGATTTCAAAATTCCTCGTGCGAAAATATAACCTCAGATAAAATGTCCCTAACCGGTGGTGTATTGAAGTAGAATGAGCCGTTCTCGTTGGAGCTTCTAGCGAGATTGTCTACGGTATCATTCCAGTGAATAGCCGATTAGCTGGGAATCCAGACAAATTTTACACTAACGTGTTTCAGAAACAGATCGTAAATATTTTTTAGGATATCGTAGATCGATGGAAAACAGCGACTATTGAATGAGGAACTGGAAATAGCTTTGAGAGGAGCACTACGTGAATCCGTGAAAATTACTACATATGGACTTATATTTGCAGAATCGTAAAAAGCGAAGGACTCTAAGAATATCAGCTGTAAATATTGAAGAAAATTTAGGTAGTTTATTATTATTATTTATTATTAATTATTTCCAATTAAAAATGACGTGTAATCGCTGAAAAGTTTCCTTATTAATTATTTTCGCAATTAGCGATTTTTACTGATAAAAGAAGAAAAATTTTCCGAATACAAAATTGACAACGTTGTGTTACAACTGAAACGGTGTTTTATAAAAATTCCGCGTCGTTGCAAAATTTTTTTCGATGCAAAGGCTGGTTAAAATTAAATTTAAAAAAATGCCTCATCAACAAGGTGAACTGGTTTCGTATTATTTTTCGCCCTTTTCGGACAAAAGTAGTACCCTTTGTAAAAAAAAAAAAATGAAACAATTCTACAGGTTACGTCGTTCAAATCGCACCGATTAATAAAATGCACTCCCGCTCGAGTTCAAACGCGTATATAAAAATAATTTTTATTCGTTTTTATTTTCTTTTTACAGGCCGTTTGTCCGGGGTTTAATGCTTTTCATTTTTATATAGTCTCTTTTAGAATTATTTTAAGTGTTTCGGTTTTTAAGAATTGATCGTCAGAAATGTAGATAATACGGAGCGAAAATATTTAATTTTATTAAAGATTTTTTCAAGGCGATTTTTCTATCGTATTTAATTTTAATTGCGAGTACTAATGTTACTTTTACAAAAATTAACATTTACGAAAACTATCTTAATCGTTTTAAAATTATTTCAAATTTTTACCTTTCATAGCGGAGGATTTATTTATTTATTTTTTTTTTATTTTTTTTTTATTGGGCTTCCATATCAGTTTACCTATTAAACTATATTATATAGATAAGAAAAAATAAAAAAGAATCTTATTGATTGTTTTTTTTTCTTAAACGATTTTATTGATTTCAAATATAAATTTCGTCTCCTTTAACCCTAATATATTATAAATCCCCCCCCCCCGGAAAATTATAAATTTTAGTCACATCTATTCCAGAATATGAAAACGTAATATTTCACAGTATAATATTACTTTTAAATAATTCTTTTAACGCGTTCAAACGTCAAATCGAAAATAACGTCCCTTATTGTTATGTATAAAAGTAGTTAATGTTAAAGTTTATGTACCGTATGATGGACGCGCTGCGACTGAAAATGTTAAGCAATGCGCTTTTAACCCGACGTTACGTGAACTTTAAGTTCTTTTCTTTAATTATTTCGTATACGTATTCAAAAATTTATAATCTTACTTGAAAATTAATAACCTCGCCAGACGTTACGCATATAAAGAATATAAAACTATTATAAAAAAAGATAAAACAAACAAACACTGTGATAAGGCTGATGAATTAAATATTTCGCTACAGTTTCAACACACATCCTGATCACAAAAACTTATCAGTAGATTCTTATAATACGAGGATGTAAGCTTATCAATAAAGCCTCGCTCCTCGAAAGACGCGAGTAATGGTGTTAAGAAAACCAGTCAAATCGCCCGATTGAAATAACCTCGTAGAGAGACCGATCGCCTTGTTATATATAATTTCTAAAGAAAAACTGATATTGAAAAGATTAAATGAAATTCTAGAAAATAAACAATGCCTTCCAAGATTATCAATACGGTTTTAGAACCGAACATTCTAGAACAGGTCCATCGAGTGGTACGAAAATAGAAAACAGTTTAAAAGAAAGTAAGCGATTCGGTAATCTTCGACATCAGCCAAGTTTTTGATAAGGTATGGCACCACAAAGGTCTATAAACTGCGAATTATATTACCGCATCAGTACTACAAAGTAGCTCATTTTAGGTATTTTCAGATTAAATCAGAAGATGAAATTTTTTCCCATTACTTGTAGCAGTTCCACGAGGAAATTAGTTAGGACCGATCCTCCGCTTAATGTATACAGTAGATCTTCCAGTATCTGATAAAAGCTTTGTAACCAACTTCGCAGATGATACTGCTATACTTTACCGATAGTCGTTGACCGGAGTAAGCTAATAAGAACCTTCAAAGCTCTTCAAATGAAGCGACAGTATTCGGCGAATAAAGATCAGCGAAAACAGATCCGAAAGAGTAATTTTTACTAATAGAAAGATTATGCCTAAAGACATTACCGTCAATCGAAAAGCATCCAGATACTTTGGTATGCATCTAGATATAGAAATTTAAATTGAAAAAAGCATATTCAAAACTAAAAGCGATGAATTAAATTTAAAAGTTCTTTAAATGTACTGGTTAATTGGCAGATCATTTGGATAATAAAATCACCGTTTATAAATAAATACTTGCTCCTGTTTGGAGATACGGGTGGCAAATTTTGGGGCTGTCGTGCTAGAACAGATATAACACTAATGCAACGATTCCAGAATAAAACTTTACGAACCATGACATCAACTCTGAAAGTTCAAAAAGTTGAAACTAAATGAGATAGAAAAATTTTCATCCGATGAATAATTCTTATTCATATACTTAGTTTCCAGTTATACCATTTTTATATCCGTTTCGAATTATTCAACAAATTAAATATATATATATATATATATATATATATATATATATATATATATATATATATAAGCGTAATTATGGAGCTAAGATATCCACTGGAAATTCGTGACGTTATGCACATCGTATCTATTAATTTTATTTTTATTTAAACAGAAGATTTCGCAACTATACAAATGATCGAGAGTTTGAAGTTCCCATAGGGGATTCGATTTTCCATTTATTGAATGTATATGCACATCTTTGTCCCGTTCGGAATCTATTTATTCTGCATCATTCCCGTCGTGATAGGTCCATTCCTAAAGGTTCTATACAGGAATCTTGTACTATATCTGCGTTAATTGCTTTACTTTTTGTCCATTCAACTTTCCATCTTTTTTCCAGTTTCTTGACGTGTTCTCTATATGTACCGCAGTTTCCCAGGGTGACTGTTAAGATTTCGGTTCCTTCACCAGTTTGTAGTCTTTATTTACATACATTAAGCAGTCCTCCGTACGTATAACATTTTCTCAAATTTTTCGGAAAGCTTCTTCTCGTCAAAATTTTAGATGTATAACGTGAGCTAGAACGGAATCCAGTCTTTATTCGTCGCGAATTATTTGCTTTGCAGCTTCCAACTGGACGTCTAGTTTCACAGTATGCGCACTGTTCATCCAACCAAGTGCGCAATACTTCGCGCTATATATTATAAGAATTACCCGTTCAAACAATAAAAAAGCAGTTAAAATCGCTAAATCTTTATAGAAATCAAAAATTAATAAAAAAAATGAAAACGGAACTTTAAACCGAAATTACGCATAACAAAAATTGGGAACAAAATTTATGAAACGTAATAATGGCGCCGGAAAATTATTAAAATAAAACGGCGAGGAGACGGATGCGAGTCTAAGGACAAACTGAATAATGCCATTCGCAATTCCTAGAACCGATAATGATGGAAATGTTTTATTCAAGGGGGATAAAACATCACGCAACGTAGTATATATATATATATATATATATATATATATATATATATATATATATATATAACGTATGTATATGTAAATATATATAAGAAAACTCCATTAAATGAAAAGTTAATAGCTGCGATTTTGGTTAGTCCAGATGTCGATACGTTCAAATGACGTTACCTAGTTAAGCAAATACAGGGTGGTTCGCCATTGTCCTCATTACATAAGTGATTTTATATATATATTAGACCATGTTCGTTTGGTGTATCGAACGGATTGTAGCTTTTCTAGTCCAATGAAGCGATAGACTGTAAGAATATCGTTTCATTTCGATAAGTGCGGATTTGTGGATAAATCAGTATTATTCGTTTTTGTTTTTTTTTTTTTAGATAAATACGATTTTTACTTATTTAAGTTAATTAACGTATTGCTAATTTACTTTAGCTTTAACAACTAAGAACAAGGCCGTTTTCTAAAATTTCGGTATTCTCTAAATTGTTTATATCGATCTATATTCTCGTAAGGTGAAAAAATTTACTCGAGAATTTGATTAAATTTTCGAATAAAAAGCTTTAAAAATCGGGGAAAAAATAACAAACAAACGGTATTATTAATCGCTTCTAAGTTTTATTTTTAAAACGGCTCTTCCGGGAGGTGGGTAATTTCCGATTCTTAAAAGTGAATTAATCTTAACGGGGTGCCAAAATTACGCACGCCTAAGAGGGTCGAAGTTGGAAAGAATTCTCAAAGGCTGTTTTAGAATAAGAGAGCCCGTTTAGATTGTTCGAAAATCGCAAGGAATCAGCTCATTTAACGCAACAAGCTTAAGTGGTGTAGCTAATATCCGTCGAATTGCATCGTTTTCGTAAGTATATCCGGATGGATAAATAAAGCCATAAATGTATACATACGCACATACACATTTATATATGCAATCGCTTGAATGAATGTGTGCAGGTATATGAGTTAACAACGGAGCTATACAATAGAGTTAGCTGTTGGTAAATCGTGTGGAAAATCATTATTACACGTACTATGTAACTTTCTTAAAAACCGTTCTAACCAGCGAATTTCGAAAATTATTTTCCACTTAAACTATCTTCCCACCGATTTATTCTATACAAAACCTAAACCTTTTTCGCGCCTTTTTACAAAGTACTTTCACGTCGCACGACACTTATATCATAGAGAACCTAAACAACGATGATGCGTTGTAAGTGGTAATTTCCCGTGTGAGATGAGACGAAATTTTCCTATCTTATTTACATATATATACTCTTCTCTCTCCCTTTATATATATATATATATATATATATATATATATATATATATATACCACGAGTGTACATGTTACGATACGTTTATATCGATCCACTGCTGTATGTAACATATCCTCTTTTCTACCATATATGACGATCACCGGTCTTTTCTATCCACTTGGCATCGGCAGTCAGAGCGATCCAATATAAAAGTATACGAATGTATATAAAAATAATCAACAAAAAACATCTGATCAACCATAATATTGATAGGCGACCTCATTCTGACGGCTTCTCATTAATTTGTCAAACGACGTATTCTGCTCAATACGAGATTTATTTTGCAATTCCACGATTCCTCTTTACTTTTCAGCGAACCGGTACACTTATTTACCGACAAATATTACGCATACCCGATTGGATAGATATCTTTATATACACGTTTATCATTTTAAAAAAGTTAAGTATTAAAATAACAAATTTTTTACACGATATTAACTAAATAAGAAATCCGGTAAAACTCGAATTATGATTTTATTTTTTATTTTAATAACGCGGAATGTAGTAGCGATTTTAAAAAATTAACAACGAAAATGTAGTTAAAATCGATAAATTTTTTTAATAAAAAATCACAAAACTTTTCTACTATTAAGCCATTATTAAGTGGACATAAAAAATTAAATATAAAAATATATACAATTAAAAAAAAATATAAAAGATAAAAAATAATAAAATAAAATGTAAAAATTACAAATTTACATGTACAAATTTTAAAAATTGCGAAATGAAAAATAATATTTATAAAATAATTTGATAGCCGCAGATTATTTTATACGTTCTTTTTTATTTTTTATTTTTTTATTTTTTATACTTTACATCTCAATTAACTAGTTTCTTGCATTTGATTTTTTTCGTCCACTTGACTGTGGCTTAACAGCCGAAAAGCATTGTGATCTTTTTATTGAAAAATACTATCAAAAGACTACCTAAGTTTACATTCCAAAATCAGCACTAAATTACGATATTATGTTGGACCCTCGTGAAATACAAATATATTTATTTCTCACACAGCGCGATAAATCTATACAACTTATAAATATAAAAGAAACGGTATTAAGCACCCTCCAGAAATACAATGACCACATGCACATATAGAAAGAGCAAAATCCACAGCGGGCGATGACAAATCATCAGCAGCTTGCTCTTACCAAATTGATAATATATTACACTCAGTCCGACTAAGCGATGACTGCACTTCTCTAGATGCAAAGCTGAATGAAATCATGTATTTTAAATAAAACATTATTGTTTATAAATATGCCGTCAAGACAACAAAAACTCAATAATATTAGAAATTCAACCTAATCTATACATAAACTACATACACCAGTGATACAGTAGAACTTGAAGCTCGGTCCATGTTATTTTCGCCAATACTAGAACACTCACCACCTCCACCAACATTAGCGCACATACTTAAGAATAACAGTAAACATGAATGCATCATCGACTGTACCTCACAAACACCCTTCCTGAGGAGCATAATACCATTGAATCTTGATGGCTTCCAGATGACGCAATCAGAAAACCCTCAACTGTCTGTATATGTGGATCATACAGGCACACCACACTACAGCAAAATTCCCTCCATTAGCAAACTGCAACCAACATTCAACAGAACCAACAGTCATACACGTAATTTACAACTACCACTCACACCATGCAGGGTCTGATCCATAAATTCCTCTCAAACAAACCTCAATCAATGGATAAAATCTTAGCTTTTACCAAAACATATCTCCCTATGATGTAATAGCCCTTGTAGTTACACAGGGCACATGGAGAGTTATATAATTTAAAAAAATGATGGGTAGATAAATACATTAAAAAGTGTAAACGACGACATATAATGAACGAAATATTGGTAACACTTTATAATGGCGAAAACGACCGAATTTTGTCTTAAGCAACAACGATCGTCACAATACTTTGGGATTTTGTATTATAAGGATCGATAATTTTTTCCGTTTGGAGCATCGGTCGTCACTAATTTAAATTTGGGCATATTGTAAATTTCAGCCCAATCCATCTAGTACTTTTCGTGAGTTGATATGTTGGGAACAATTCAAAGTAAAGAAAAAATCGCGAGTGAAAAATTTTAATATTTAGAATACTTGTACATTAATCAAAAGCTCGAACAGCACTCTAAACTTCTACGCAGTTCAAGCCAATAGTGAGTGGTTTGGATTTCCGGTTAGTTTTCCCGTAAGCTTACAAGATCGTTCAATCTTTAAATAAATGTTGTTAATTTAATTTCGTTCCGCGATTAATTGTTTCTTGTCCGCCTGGTTTTTTTTTCGCAGACAACCTTGTCACATTCTCCTTCTAGTCCGCCGGCGTCCGCATCGTCGGCAACACGATGTTCTTCACCTCCGACAAGCGGATTAAGACCGTCGTCATTAAGTAGCAACCAAAGTCACAGTTCCTCGTCGACCGGTCTAAATCACCATCAATCTCAACCTCCGACGGCGCAACAATCGTCCTCGTCGTCATCTTCGGCGCACTCTCAGCAGCATCCTTCTCATTATAGTCAAGGAAGTCCGGCGTCGGCTTCACCTTGTACCAGCGGTCCACCGAGATGTTGCGACACCGGCAGGCCTATTTTCACCGATCCTTTAACCGGTCAATCTATCTGTTCCTGTCAATACGAAATTCTCAATTATCAAAGACTCGCAGCGTCCGGAGCCGCTTTACCCGCGTTATCTATGTACGCCCCGCCTTATCCGGACAGCGTAGCTATGGCCGCCGCTTATTTTCCGGCCTTAGGACCCGAACAATCACCGTTTTATTCGTCAACGGTAAGATTTACGAGTTATTTCTCTTTTTAAAAATCGTGTAGATTCGCTACAACATCACCGCCTGTATTTTAATTAGGATTTCAGTCGAATAAAAACGTCGTCATCATTTTTATAGGCAGCCGCTGCTGGATTAGACTTGAAAGAAAACTTGGCAGCGACCGGAGCTGGTTGGCCGTATTCGGCGGTGTACCACCCGTACGACGCGGCGTTTGCCGGATATCCTTTCAACGGGTAAGTCTCGTTTTAATTTTTAATTATTTAAATTAATTAAATTATTTTTGAACGATTTACGCTTTATACTACGTTAAAACTCGTGCATCGTGAAAATTATGCCATGGTTATTATTATTATTATTAACTTCGCGTATTAAGTCAGATCAGTTCATTCTGGAAGTTATAGATTTCGTCCATCGAATTTTCTCAACTTTTCAGACTCGTCCATCAGGATTAAACGATTTCATTTATTTAACAGCGCATCATAGATGATATGATGACTGTTTTTTTTCTTTATTACAATATTGAGAATGGTTTATTAACGTTCATTTTCAATTAAAAATCGGTAGGCCTTAAAGTTATTAATTCGAAATACTTATCGTTACATATAGAGGTTCGCTATTTTATTTATTATTAAATTTTTAATTCTAAAGTAATAATTATAGACTTCGATAAATCAATTTATACGTTAATATTAGAATTATAAGTATCTATTAGAATCTATACGTTAAATTTATAATTAATAGCCCACATTAACGCGGTGACGTAAAAAAAAACCACAGTTCACTCACGAATTAAGCTAGAGTAAGCGCATGTATTGCATCACTGCAACTAATGTGTATTATATATATATATATACAAATTTTCGCGTATTCTCGGAATAATATTATTATTATTAAAATTAACGTGCCATGTACAGCAGCTAAGGCTAGAGGCACGGTAGGAAAACAGGTAAGGAATAGTGATCGGATCGGTGGAGGAAGGTAATTAGATTCGACAATGAACCATAGTCATCTTTGAAGAGAAGACAAAGAGAAGGAGGAAGATTAAGAGACGTTCTAAGCGAGGAGTATGGGGACAGTCAACTGGAATATGGGAAATAGAAAGGATAACGCCACAGCCGGAACACAGTGGAGTCATAGTTTTATTAATAAGATACGCATGAATGATACGAGTATGGCTCAGGCGTAATCTGGTGATGACTTACAAGGAACGATCGAATGTTTTATTTGCCGTAGTTTGTTGTTTTGTGAAGTCAGCTGGCACTTCCTCAAGAAGCCAATTTATGGTGCATTTCTTAAGGTCACATGCTTGAACTGGAACATCCGGGACCAGCAAGAGCGCAAGATAAGGTTTGAAACGAGTTTATC
Organism: Coronaproctus castanopsis; assembly: GCA_032883995.1. NCBI lineage: Eukaryota > Metazoa > Arthropoda > Insecta > Hemiptera > Monophlebidae > Coronaproctus > Coronaproctus castanopsis. The sequence goes on from CM065052.1 coordinate 98,784,930, forward strand.
AAATGTAAAATAACGTATAACGTACTTATCTATCTATATATCTATTGGCCAGGTAATAAACAAATAATCTCACTACCGGTAACTATAAAATATTTATTATTTAATTTTAACTTATGTTCCCTATGAAATATTTATCGCTTATGTTACATACACCTACATATACATAGATGCATACATACATATATATATAGTATAAGTGAAGCAGAATTTCTTGTAATATATATATATATATGTATATGTATACATCAAAATAACAATAAACGTCCCATCAGCTCAGAAGTTGACCGAGGACGTAGCCTAACGATTTCCATAAACTCAAAGTTAAGCTGAGAACCGAGCAAACGAGGGTACTCAGTACAGAGTGGTTTAATTTTTTTTTCTTCTTAACAAGTCGATTGTGCTTATTTACCGAAAAATTGCAACTGCGTTAGATACATTCCTTTTTACTATCACGTTGTTGGTTGGTAGCATTCAAACTCACGCCGTGAAAATAGAGCGCGAAGAATTACAGTTTTGCCACGAACACTTTATAATACATTCGTGTATGTTCATTTATACGCACGTGTTATATATATAAACATTTACATACTTGGGTACTGTTTTTAAAATTTCTAGCACTCATTGTTTTCATTTTAATTTACAGTACAAAGAGATACCTGGTTTAATATCTAAATTACACCACGTATTTATCCCAACATTACATTCAATTCATCAAAATACATCAATATATATATGTATATGATGATGTATATAGGTATATAATTTTTTACTCGTAATTACAGTTACCTTTGAATAGTTTTGTGACATGAATCAAAAGATTTCGCAAACTTTCTATTATCATGAACCACCAGCAAGTCGTTTACTAATAATAAGATGGGTAAATTACGGAAAATTCTCACAATTACCGTACCCGGTTTCTTTCTGAACGAGTTACTAATGACGTCATAGTTATATGCCGGAGTTTACCTCAGACTTCATTACTGTAATTAATAATTATTAAGCTAACCTCGAAAGCATATCTCGGTTTTACGTCCAATCTAAGAAATACACACGTTCACACACACATATATATATATATATATTTGTTTAAACGATCATTTAAACCAAATAAATAGCTTAAAATATTTTTTTTTCAAAAATAAAATAACTCCGTTTACCTAAATAACACCTTTGTAATTCAATTAACTGATCAAAAAAAATATATATATATAATATATATATATATATGAGTGTAGGTGTGTATACGCACATTTATTGCAGCGAACATTGTTTAGCACACCCGTTTAGCTCCTGGAGAGACAAAGGCAAAATATATTATTTAAGATCTTTAACAAATAAATTATACACATGTATATTATTTTAAAAACGTAACGCAATGTAAGTGTCGACTTAATAATAAGGTTGTATAATTATATAGCATGAAGAGTTAATACGACAAAAATAATATAGCACTAGGACGGTTAAACTGTAATAGTATGCGTATATAACAATAAAAATTTTGGATGAACAAGCTGATCAAGAAGGTCGGCCTAATATTCGAACAATTAAATATGACTGGCTACAGGAGGAACAGGAATTAGATTAGATAAAAGTGATAGTTGTTATTTCCAACACAAGCACTTCTTCTGCAGCATAAGTTGCTGACTTCGGAACAAAATTTATTTTAGCCTTAATTCTCCATTTAGGAATAGTCGAAAACTAAAAAAGTAAATTTACTTTACCTTATACAGATTGTGTAGATGGGCTAAAATAATAAATCTGCTCAATCTGATTGCAACTAATCGCGAAAAACTACCTAATCAAAAAATATGAAATGGGAAAAAAAAACGAAAAAACACCGAATATCCGCACCGATTGAAAATAATTTAAATTTATATTATTCTAAAATAATATAAGTACAAAATCTAAAACCTATATTAGCGGGGACATAAAGGCTTGCTGGACTCAGCTGGAGAAGTTTTTTAAATTCACTTCTTTCGTCCGGTTCAATTCCTCTCTAAATACGTCGATGGGCGTTAATTAAGTCCACTCTTCAATATTTTTCATTCAATCGATTCTTCTCCTTCAGCGATTCCTTCTATTTCAATATTTGTTTTCTTGAAGAGTACTTCTCGCGACGCGTTATGTGCCATAAATATGTTGTCTCTCTCGATGTTACGACAACATTGATTCATGTTTTATCTGTGCTCTTCTTAGCATCTCTGCATTAGCTACATGATCGACATACGCTATCCGTAATATTATCTTTAGTAGCCGCATTTCGAATGGCTGCAGTATACGGATGTCGACTGATTTCATCGTGTCCAGGTTTCGTATCAATAAAATTGACTAAATATAGCACTTAACGAATTACAAAAAATTTTAGCCAGTGCAATCCTAACCTTCATTTATTTCGTACATACTAGTGTACCTAAGTACTTAAACGATTGTGCATCCTTTCTATGATGTGGCCAAATTTCAATTTGTCACTGGTGATCTTTGGACGCTATCGTCACTTAGGTTTTCCAGCTTATAATCGTCAGCCCCGCTGATTATTTTGCGACCGGTCGATTAATAATTAGCTTTTGCATATTTAGTTTTTATTTCGAGCAGTCTGTATTGTATTTATATATATATATATATATAGGTTTTTTCCAAAAACACACACAGTTGTACGTGAGTGTACAACAACTGTGCAGTTGTGCAAAAAACACCGAGGGTGTATATCCAAACAGTCCTGAACAGTGTAAATGAGATGTTTGTTGTCGAAAGAACGCACGCTGTTTGTATCCTGTAACCAGAACAGATTCCCAATAGGCATTTCTTTCTTTTCCATTTGGTTATCTAAATGTAAGCCGAGATATTTCACACTTATTTTTACCGGTATGCTTACGTTATCGATCCTAATAGAGGAGCTGAGATATTCCTACTAAACACCGAACATTTACAGATTTTTCATCTTTACCTTTTACGTTACACTTGTTGAACAAGTTTTCAACTCGAAAGCTGATCGCTGTATTAGAATATCTGAAGAAATAAATGCTTGCGTCATCGGAAATTAGAGCCACCTGAATATTTTTGTTCGCAAGAAAGTCGGTTGTCTATATTAGATACGGTTCCGAATACTGTACACCTATATTCGTAGCGTAGCTGAAAAAATCATTCGCTAATATATCCTATATTACAAGAAGTAAAGATTTGTTATGAGGAGTAATTTTAACTTTTAAAATAAACCAACATATCAGACCTAATCTCGAACGAATGTTATATTGCTGCTTGGATCTGTTTAGTTTGCGGGAAACCATTATACCGACCTCACTATGTAGCTGATCAATTGTGTGCAGTGCTAAAAACCCGAACTGACGTTTGAAAAGTGACTCCGATAAAACAGGTCATAGTGAATTTGGCTAACACGATGTGACCGAATCTTTACCCGGAGTTTGGAATTATAATAATTTCTGCATATCCCCGCTACAGAAAGCCAACGTAATAGGAATACCGCGTTGTCGATAATATTATACCATTCCTAAGAAGTTAAATGAGTGGTTCAGCGGAAAATTAATCCATTAATTTATTCCGATAGAACTATCGATAACAAAATTTGATATTTTTCAACTTAAACAAGTATAAGCCGAGGAGAAGCGCTCCATCTCCACTTCTTAATAATTACGATATTATATTTAGATTAATTCCGATTGCCATTATCGCTATCGGAAAATTTGTAGTCAACATAATATATTTATGCATACCGGCACACACACACACACACACACATATATATATATTATACACACGATTTTTCATTAAGTTCATAAGCGGGACAGCTTAATTATTTAAAAATTTCTTTCGGCTCGTATAGTCAAATTAAATATAAGGACGCAAAATGAAAGATACGATAAGAGAAATTATCTCGTTCCGTTTGCTAGGTGATATTATTAATGTTTGTAGATTTTTTCATTTAAAAATAACGTACCAATCCGTTGTAGAACGTTCTGGTGGGGGAACATTCTCATCGGAGATGGTTTATTGAAATATAATGTATATTTTACTAGTATACATATATATGTATGTGTATGTATTTAGTAGCGTATACACATATATCTACTTCAAAAGGTGACGCATATAATAGGGAAAGGTGTAACTACTTAATGGAATAAATAATATCCAAACGCTTGTCGTTCACCGCTATCTTATCGATATCATCATGCTAGAAACCGAACCGCTTTCAAAGCTTCGAAACTGTTATATATATATATACATATATATATATATATATATTTCATATACGTGTGTATATATATCTTTATGTAAATATGTACCGCTTAAAAGCCTTCCTCTTAATGGGCGTATCCCTTAGAATCCCGGCTATTGGTATTCAAATCTTGGAATTACTTTTTTTTTATATATTATCATTATTTTTCAACTTTATCTGTTACTTATCTGGTACTTTATCAGCTCTTGTCGGATCCTTATTGCCTCGTCGTTCGAGAGTTTATCCTTAACCTCGTCGGAGTGCACATATATATATATATATATATATATATATATATATATATATACATATAAATATATATAATAAATATACGGGAAGTTAAACTGTTTTTCAACTATTAAGTAACGTTTGGAGTATTATACATCGTTATTCACTACTAACTGTATCGACTGGAAATAATGAAACTTCTTATGTATACCAATGAAAAAAATAATTCTGAATTTATTCCATTATTCTACATTTTTTTTTTGTTTAGTTTATTTTTCTAATTTTTTTAGTTTATCATTACTATTACATTAATGTATACATATACATATATATGTAGTAGGTTTTTTTATAAGGTATATGTTGAAATTTAAATAATCGTAATATACCTTCCGCCTCACTAGTATAGTGCTTCGTAAATATTGGATAATTATACATCCCACGTGCAATTTGAACGTTCAATTCAGTAGATACATAAAAGTCAACTTTCAAAAATTGTTCATTATTCCTAAATTTATTAAATATTCGTTTAATATTATCGTTATATACATTTAAAAATAGTTACTTATTCCGGAGTTTACTTGTAGAAGACGACCAATGTTTAAAGTCGATAAAAAACATACGACGATTAGACTCTGTTTGGACACAGATTTTAATTTACCGCGTTTCGTGTAAACATCCGTGTGGAAACAATTTTGTTTTCGACTTGGCTAAGGGTCGTTTGAAATTTGTAAACCTCTCGTGGAGACATCCTGACTACTATACTATCCATCTGATATGTACAAGAACCATTTGTTCTCTGTCTGAGCAAGTTGACGACAACATATGTGACCATATCGTGGGAACAAAATTCTTTCATCTTCTAGTTTGCCTTTACGAATCTTCGTCATTTACATACATACATATATAGTTTTTGAAATGTTTTAATGAAATTTTATTTAAAAATAGGAAAACGGGAGATTAGCGAAACACTACATTGTTCAGATGACCGCTATTTGCAACAATAGATACATTCAGTCTATTACACAATTTTCGAACACTTTTTCGAGCATAGGTGGCTGAATTTTTGAAATTTCTTCAGAAACCAGTTTTCAGGTCCTCCGGATCTCGCGGACGGTGTTTCGTGAACGCGGCTCTTAAGGTATCCCAACAAAAAAATCTGGAGTGAGCAAATCTTGCGAACGCGGCGGCCAGTCGAAATCCGCGCGACGTGACAATATGCGGTTACCAAACGCTTCTTTCAGCACTGCGAGCGTTTCTGCCGAAGAGTGATCTTGTTGAAACCATGTACGGCCCAGACAACGACGAAGTGAGGGAATCAAAAATGAGTTTATCATTTGGAAATAGCGCGTTCCGTTGACTGTACGAGTGAAAAAATAATGCTCCCACCATAGCCCACTGCGCCAATCCAGCCCAGACGATTACTCGCTCGTTGTTTGACGGCTCCTGTTCGGTTGAATTAGGATTAGAATCGAACCAGTAGCGGCAGTTCGGCTTGTTCACGAATTAGGAAGCGATAAATGAGTTAGTCGCTCATCAAAATATTGTTTAAATCGATCATTTGGTCTTCGATTATTTTCAGCATTGTTTCAGCAAAAAATTTTCGTTATGTATGGTCGGTAGTTATTACCAGTTTATAAGGATGAAATTTCGAGTCGTCCAGTAATATACGGTGAACAACAGACACTCTCAACAGGTTTATGATCGCTGCCCGAACTCCATCGGTGTTTGTGGGATTACAAACCGTTTTTTTTTGTCCAGGAAGTTTGTTATCCGTTGCAAAAGGTGTTTCTCGAAAGTTTTTTGAATTGGTACAGGTTTACACCGCGTAACTGAATTATTTTCAAAACTCTCTTTGCACTGCCGTGATTGATTCACGCCGAAAATAACGACAATACGTGCGCTTCTTCACGTTGTAGGATGCCATGATAACTGAAACCGGACAAAAAAGAATCTCTCGTGTGTACACTAATCGCGGAGCGCGCTGTTTGCGTTGTAGCAGTGTTACCAACAAAAAACAAAAGCGTCCCTCTTCACTGGGTCATCCTATACATATACATGTATATATATATATATATATATATATATATATATATATATATATATATAAAATCGTCGTCGTATTAATCGTTGTTGAATAACGCGAGTAGCCCATCGTGCGTTGTTTTAGCATTAAAGGTACTAATTATATGAGAATACAAATGGGACGTATATGATGTTGCATAAAAGTACCACTGTGTTAACCCTTTCAGTCACAATGTCCATTATATGGTACACGGAATTTTAATGCTAGCTGGTTGACGTGAAATGTCTCACTTTTAAAAAAATACATCGAAAATTATCTACAGTTTACCTAAGAAGTAGTGTATTGTACAATAAACACCCATTTGAAATTTACAATTTTGTGTCAACATTTTATAACGTACGACTGAAAGAGATAACTTATGTTATATTACTGTGAATAACTTACTTTTTCCGCAGATGGATCAAATTTTCGATCTTGACAAATGAATACTCTAATATATCTACAGTCGTATATTGATCATAATTGACCGTCGTGACCATTATGTAGCAATCAAATTCCTCCACAGTTGTCGATCATCTGCCGAGTGTACCAAATCTGGTATTGACAGTTTAACACGTCGGCATATTTGTTTCGTCCATCGGGTCATTGGCCGACCTTTTCTTCTATGTCCGTTCATTCTTCCTAGTGTGACTGTCCTGTCTAAGTCTCGTGCACGCATTATATGACCGAAAAATTTGTGCATTTCGGTCATATTATATACATTTACACATGGGTGTATGTTGAGGTTCAAACTTGATATAATAATTTAGTGTTATAAACTCTAATCTGATTTTATTCGTTTCTTATCGTTAACATTATGATCGGAAAAGTGTTCTTTATTCGTTGTCATATAATTGAATCATCTTTTCATATTCTCCATGACTCTGTATGTAATTATTACGTAAAATATTATTAAGCATATTAAAATTTCGATGTAATTAATAAATAATCAACCCCAACGTTAAAATAATCAATATACTCGTATTATCGAGGACTCCGATGACTATTCGATGAAATGCACATCCTAAACACGACTTACATTTATGAATTGCTTCAACAATAAGGAAATGTGAAGTAACAATGAATCGGGTTCCGGTTCGTGTCGTTGGAAACGAAATCGTTGAGAATATATAGGCAAAAATAACAAGACAATAATAATAATAATAATAATAATAATAAAAGACATTAAGTTAAACTGGGTAGAATACAAATCACGGATTAGAGTAAAAAATGGAATAAGCGATACCAAGCGATAGGACAGAATTAAGGTAAATTGATAGAACTACGTGGTATTGGGCGTCTGTTTGTATAAACGGGGTTCATTATTATCCCACACCTGAACTAAGCGTTCGTGAAAATAATATCGGACTGTCGATGTCTAAGTTGCGATACGGAGAGAACAATTGAACACTCGGGGCGACAATCTTCGAAAAATTAGAACGGGTGGAAAGAAGTCGAAGCTCTCTTGTTGAGAAGATTTAACACGTTGCCCGAAACTGTAGTGTAGAAGTAGTAGAAAATTCGTTAATCGTCGAGGGGAAATCTTTATATCGGTCTATTAAAATATATAATATTAGTATATAGTTGTAATTAAATTGATCTAGGGAATAAAACTGGCAAAAGGAAGAAAAAAATACGTGGAATTTAAAAAGACGCGCCTGAAATAAACAGTTTAGGATGTACTTGTAATATTTACTTACAGTTCGTCCTATTCAGAAATTGAAGCATGTTTGTCGGATATATATATATATATATATATATAATAATGATTCTTCTCGAAGAAAGTTGGCGGTCATACGACGAAACTGATCTCGATTGCTAGCTATCCTTATGATTTCTGAAGCCTTCCCGAACTTCAACCAATCTTGTATATTTTTCATCCAATGTGTTCTTCCTCGGCCCCGTTTCCTCTCAATGTTTCGTAGGAGGATAATTTGTAATAGCTCGTATTTATTACTTCTTATTATACGACCTAGGACATACTCTTCAAGTTTTCATCATTTAATCATTTTAAAAATTCTACGTTAATTTCATCTGGTCCATTTGCCTTTCCGACCTTTGCCTCCTTAATGGCTTATTGAAGTTCTTCTTTCATGCCTTTATTTTTCTGTAATATTTAAAAATTAAATTTAAACCTAATATTGAACTTATGGCATCATTTGTTCTTTCATCATCATCATCATCATTATTATTATTATTATTATTATTATTATTACTATTTTTGCTAAATTCAGTAAATAAGCTTATATTTTGTAAAAAGCCTGTACGCGAATTAGTAAAAACGACAAATCTTGCGGGAGTCGTAACACTTTCGACGTTTTTTCGACCCATTTCCGAGCCCATATCGTACTCTACCAGTCAATGGGCACCTTCGACGATAGGCTAGATTTGTAGCGACGGCGAATAGGCGTGTTTCACCTTAAAAATTATAAACGGAGACGTAAACCTTTATTAAAGTATGTCGTTTGGAAAAGAATTTGAAAGTAAGTTTAGTTACAAGGATACATTTTATTTATATGTCCACGTTTTTATAATTATATTTGTTGCGCGTGGTCACGAAGATTTGTGTATGTGCATGTGTTACTGTGTAGTTAGTGCCGCTAGCAGTATAGGTAGATGTTTAGGATATTATATCGTTGTACGTCTACATTTTCAACTATAAGTACAAAGATGTTAATATGAATAATGTGTTGTTATAAACTCGTACATAAGTACGGTGTATTTATATTATGTTAGCACAAAACTGCTTTCTTTTAAAATTTCTTTTTTATGTTATGTTTTCATTTATTGGTTTATTTTGTTTTTTGTTTTATTCCGACATAGCGCGTGTATCAATAATTATTATTTTATGTTAAGTATCATTTTTATTCGCTGCTCGCGCAACTTGCGCATTAGCGGAAATTTTTGTTTAAATTATGTCGTTTATAAAAGTGTACGTTATTAAAAAATAAACGATTGGATTGGATTGGATTGGATTATTACTTACGTCTTTAAAGAAAGTAGTTATGTGGATGTATATGCGCATTTATATGTATATATTTTTGTACGTTCATTATTATCATGACTAGTATAATAGTGTTATTCATGTATGTACATGGACTGAGTACTTTCATTATTTATATTATTTATCGCTTGCAACGTTGTTCCCCGATCGCATAATTTAACACGATGTATTTCATAAAATAAAGGTTGTATTTATTTTGACGAAATTGGTTATAAATATTTGTTTTGTTTCTTTGTTTAACGCCTTTATTTAATAGAAATTTAATATCGAAATTGAAATTATTACTATTATTATTATCATCATCGCTATTACTATTATTTTCATAATCAATACGTATCCAACACCAATTGGTTTGAAAATTCTCGCTTTTCGCATACAGCACGTATTCAGCGATATACGATCGTCTTTTTGATGTTCTAATTCCTCCGATATCGTCCAAACGAATCTGTTCTACTGATCGTTTATTTTCGGCAGCGCTCTTAATATCCTTTATCGAATTTTCTCGCATCCGTCATTAGTTTTTCTATCGTTCGCCGAAACCATTTTGAAATTATTTACTAGCTTTTTACGCGACCTCGCGTTTTTCGAAAGTTCGCATTAAATCTTAATGATATAGAGATCTACTTCAAAGCGCGTTACTATTTCCGTTCCAATACACTATTTTTCTATTTATCGATTTCTTTAGCCGTGTTCTATCGTTGAAGTAAGCGATTAATTGTCAACGGTCAAACACGTACATGTCATAGTAATATGTTTAGGTATTTCGTATGTACATAAAATTAGGTATGCGAACGACGTATTCGTATGGACGGGTATCCAGAAGTACGACTAAGATACACGCGTATAAACGGTGTCACGAATTAACCTTTTCAAACAAGCAATTGTAATTGTTAATGATTACTTACTCGTGTACTTCGATAACGATTAATAAAATAACGTCACCATTTTAGTAACATGACGGTAATGTATATATATATATATGCATGAGCGTGACATACATTTTCTTCGTGCCTTATTTAATAAACGACCGAACATAAGGACTTGGCAACCAAATTCGATTTACCGGAAGGAAATTAACTGTAGAAACGACGTGAGACACGATTCACTTATCCAAATATGTCTTTCTGAATCGATTCAATAGATACGATCGGTGCGGTTTTATTCGTTCATTTATTATTTAATAAAATCAGACTAGATAGGCGGACACGATGGAACGAATTTTAAAAGCATCCACGACAAACCGGACATCCTTAGCACGAGTCGATTATATATGTATATATATATATATATATATATAAATATATTTAATACACGCCTGTATTATTAGCAGTTTATTCGAATGGGTTAATGTATTAGAAATCCACTTTTAGGTAAACGTGATTAGGCTTTTTTATTATTATTTTTTTAATGTATTTCGTTTATTTTTTTTTTATACTTAAACTAAACTAAACCGAACAAAATGTAACGTATAATAAAGTATTGTCGTCAGCTGTATATTTTATTTAATTCGGTTCTACTTTAATTTTAGCATTATAAATAAATTTTTTAAAAAGTCGGCAATTGTTTGAAGTTACTATATTTTCATAATATTTCACATAATTTCGCGTTTCATTTTATTATAATAAAATTTCTCTATTTTCCGTTCCAATCAGTCCGACCGTATGTTTATATATTTTCTTCACAATTGTTATATACGCGTTCTTCTTTTAATGTCGTACACTACGCAGTGCTTATTCCCTATCATTTCTAAAAGTCCACTACATCTAGATGCCAAAATGACTTGTCGTAACCACATAATTGCACTTAGACAAAAGTGCCAGCCACTACGAAATATAATGAAAATTGTGAGTAATAAGACTTTTTCCCCGAGAAGTTCAACCTTACTTCGGATTTACAATGCCCTCATCTGTTCAAAACTCTATTATGGTTCATTTATATATTCGTCTGTCAGCAAACGGCTATTAAATATACTGGATATTATACAAAATACTGGACTTAGGATTGCGTTGAAGGCATTCCCAAACTCGTCAACAGCTAGCCTTCAGTATCTTAGCGGTACTCCGCCTCTCTACTAACGAAGAAAAATTCTTGCCATTAAGTACGCAATAAAGGTAGCTAGTCATCAGCAGCATCCAAATCTCATTCACCTACAAAAACATCTATTACAGCTTCATATTCAAAGCCCATTAAAGATGCTACGCAGTACCTTGTGCAGAGTACCTGTAGTGATACCGCATTGGAGCCAATTTAGTCCGAGTATCTGTTGGAAACTGTTTTCAACAAACGTTAAAATAAAACCGAATGTGAAGATTCATAGGAAGCTGTTGATCGCCTTTCAACAGCAGCCCAACGCAGTCGTTATCGGAAGCAAGATCCATTCTTTTAGTCTACCGATCATGTCATCAGTCCTAGCGGCTGAGATGATAGCCCTGCTACAGTGTTTACTACGAATCGCAAATTTGCTTGTTGGCCAGTATGTGATACTAAATGACTCAGCTTTGATTGCACAGCGTTTTAGAATTAAGTAAGCACCGGCATCACTAATAGGCCACGATGAGGTACTACCCAAATTTATTTGCCGATAACGCAGGAGAAGACAACGCAAAATAGGCAGAAATTTCTAGGACGCGTGGAATCAGTCCTTCCATATCCGAACAAGTATACTTGGAAATATTAAGAAGGATTTAGCAATTTGGATTTCAAAAATTGGTAAAATCTGTTCAAGGTTAGAAACAGCTGCCAACAGAATATATATTTGTCACACACTGATTACGCACTCGTTTCTACTGAGTGTCTTACCACCGCCAACATGTGAAGTTTGCTGTTTACCACTAAGGTTCTATCATATTGTTGTAATCTGCTATAAATATACTCAATATCGTTGCAATCAGCTGAAAACAAGTATCCCGGATGTAAACAATCTCCACCTTGTCACCAATTTTTTTTTTTGGCCCAGTTTTCACCGTTGGCCAGTTTAAGTGGATTGTTCAGACTATAACCTTAATAAAATTATATAATCTACGCGCATCCAAGGAGATAGGATCTACCATAAGTTCTTCAAGTTGTATTGGAAGCGTATTCCTTGTCGATAAAAGTTCAGACATAAAGCTGTCTCTATTTTTGTATTTTGGGCAGGACCAGATCTGATATTCGACGCTATCTTCGACATTACATATCTCACAAACTCCAAGATGACTAGATGAACAGTTATGACCACTCCTTAGTCTAACAAACACGGATACAAGAAGTTTAAGTGGGTCACCAAATTTATAATAAACGCTAAACTCTGTAATTACCTCTAAGTAAATTATATATAGAGTAATAGCCTTATAGGTACTATCTAATCGTAAAAAAAATCCCACCGACATCATTAATCCATTCCTCGATGTTTTTTTAACCACGAATTTCTTGTTCTAACAATTAGTTCTTCACCCGGAATTCTTCCTTATAATACGTAAAATGTCATATTTGTCTCCTCTTATGCGTTCCTTTGAACGTCAGCCCTTTCGAATACATAATTATATTATATATATATATATATAAAGTAATGTTAAATTTGATAAGAATCGACGATCTTCATCAACCAGAATATTATTGATATAGAAGACCAACTAAACAACGTATCTTCGGTAAGTTAGTATCGCCCGATTTCTTTACTTTCCCAAGAAACTGGTACTGATTTACCGGGTAATTAGCTGGATAGCTGAGAACACTGAAGAACTTTTTACTGTGAAAAATCCGCATTCCTGGACATTTTATATTCATTTTCGTACCAATCAGTCCTACGCTATATATATATATAAGGAAAACGAAATCAACAGATGAGCAGGGTTACATATAATATAAAAGTTATTATTTATACTATATTACAAAACTATTTATTTACTTCAAAAACAACGAAATTTAAATAAAATAAATAAAAAAAAAATGGTTTAAGAAATGCAAAACTGCATGTAACACCAGTATATATTTTCTAATTTTTAGATTGTTTCTAAGGGGGGTTCAGACCCGCAAAACCCCGCCTGGCTACGTCACTGTATGTATATATATATATATATATATATATATATATATATATATATATATATATATATAAATTCCCGTCAACTCGAAAATTGATAAGGAATTCAACGATGTTCATCAACTAAAAGATTGATAGGGAATCAGGTTAAACAACATATCTTGAGCAAGTTTTTATTGTGTTCAACTCCCGCTTCTACACGTTTAAGGAACAATTGATTGGAACTGTCGCAAATTTAGTTCCGAACTGGAGTTGTGCAATAAAAATATGTATTTCCTATCTGTCTATACATATTAGCAAAAAATTCTATTCAATTATTAAATCTATCACCACTACCGGTATCCATCGAATAATAATAAAATTTTCGGTAGAAAAATTGCTCGATACGTAATTTATTAATTATTTTTTCGATAAAGCGCTTAATTAATATAATTAATTAGGACACGCGTTATGAAGTAAAAAACGAATCCAGTTATTTTAAAAAAATTACGTACAATAATTTAAACGACTTTTAATCGCGCGCGCGCGCGTGTGTGTGTATAACGGATTACGTATAATACATTCGGATGTCGACGAGCCTGTTTACGAAATCGAATATATCGAATATCGATTACTAATAAGGAAAATATTCGCTTTACTCGGCGATTTAATAATTCGATTTTCCGGCTAATTAAAGCTGTTCAAAGAATTCAACCGACTCTACACTTGAAAGATTAACAAAATTCGACGATTATTAATTATTATTATTATTATTATTACGGACGATTCGATTCGATTCGATTCGTTTTGATTATTATCATCGGTATGGTTCTTTTTATATTTATATTATCACCGCTAGTATTAATGTAGTATCATCATTATAGTAATTGATTGCTATTATCGTAATCACAATTTAAAAAACACTACATTAAGAAATCGTAAATAGAAATGGTAATAGTAACGACATGTGACGATAATTACTATTAATTTTCTAATCTTCGTATAAACTTTGAATCGAATTGAATTTTATCGATGATTATATACACATATACATTATATATATATATATATATATATATATATATATATATATATATATATATACATCATTAATCGCACATTATTTATTTTCGTGTTCAGTTATAATACTTAAACAAGCGGTAAAACATTATGAAACAACAGCCAACACATATTTATCTACGATCGACAAAATAATAGTAGTAATAGTAATAATGATAAATAATTAAAATATATAGATACCGATAATAGTACTAATAAATAATCCCTAGAAATAAAAAGTAAAAACAGAGCACTATCTGACCTTTGTATCGGTCTATAGCACTCATTGTTCGGCGTCAGCGATTTGAATAAAAACCTATTCCTCTATCTCCTACATAACAATAATAATAATAGTAATAATAATATAATAAGGGAGATGTGGACTTGGTATTTTTATCAGAACGACTACACTAACTTGACTCCCTACCAGCTGATAAGGCTAAGAAAAATTCTATAGGCCGCTGATTGCGACCCGAATCAGATAAATTGTTTTCACTTTTACAAGTGTTATTACATCTACACGAGTTGCTGACAAACAAGCCGGATGTGTTCGATCGATCGATTGCAGGCGTTTATTACATTCCACATCGGTAGTTATTCGATAATTACGACGGGTTTGTACACAAGCACACACACAAACACACACATACATAAATCTATATTATATATGTGTATATGTGTGTGTGAATGTTTGTGGTGTAGGATCTAGTCATTTTACAAACGCCCGGATTTCCCCAGGCAGCCGTATTTTCTTGGCCAATATACGCAAACACGATATACATACATACATATATATATATATATATATATATATATATATATATATACATTTGAAGATAGTTAATAATCGTAATATTGTAATAATAATAATAATACAAGTAATTAAATTTGTATTCATCGGTTCCCTTAGAACGTGACATTCTCGAAAACTTAGTCGGCTTCTTATTCGTAGGTCTAACTTAAAACTGAGAACAGTCTATACTGATGTTTATTCGAAACATAATATTCAAAACAATAATACCGACGATGATAATAACTTATGTAACAATAATTCTTATAATTCTATAATAGTCTTAACAAGGTAAAATATAGAGCTACACCACACCCTTGTAATATACATATATAATACAGTAGTAATCCAATTCCCTGTAAAATTAACTATAATATTAATGTTGATTATTAACAATAATCATGACTACATAATCGAATATTTAACATTATATAGAAATTTAAGAAAATTTCACAAATTCCGGACAGACGATATAATATTTTATTATCGAAATAATTCACATTGAAAATTACAATCTGCACATTTTTCACTCTTACCTGTCCAACCCGCTTCAGACCTAATCAAAAATCACGCTTTTTTCCTTCGCGTTAGGCTCTACTCTTGAATACTGCTAAACGATATTGCCGGTTAGTTTGTAGTAAATACTAATGATAAAAAACTGTATATTACCGTTCGACTATTTAATAACTTACTAATGGGTGACCTTCCATTATATTAATCACGTATGTGTATATCTTAAATATTGCTTTACGTATCTAGCGAGAAAGATTATAATTTGAAAACGGTAAAAAGTTACCCGCGAACCAACGTGCGAATCAAAATTGATCGTACTATCGACGGAAGAGTAATCGGTACAAAAATTAAATTGACGATATTTATTTACAAGAAAATGAAAATGATCATTCGAATAACTTGGATTTAATCGTCGAATATAATTTTCTTTTTAATTATAAGTTAAATACAACTATCCGGGCTATTACAGCGTAAGAAGACACGTGTCTAATTTATATGCACGCTAGGAGTCCACTTAACTATTGATTGAAGGTTGTTTGAGAGGATTTTGTGTTTCAACCTGTATGGTGTAAGTGTTTGGCAGTTGTAGATTAAGTGTATGACTGTTGGTTCTGCTAAGTGTCCGCGTAGGGAGCAGTTTGCTGGTGGAGGGGTTTTAGTATACAGATAATTGCGTGATACGATACAATATTCTTTTCTGCTTGTGTCATCCGGAGGCCACCGAGGTTCTATGGTTGATTTTATGCTCCTCAGGAAGGTTGTTTGTTAGGGGTCCAGTCGGTAGTCTATTCCTGTTTATTGTTGTTCACGAGTACGTGTGCTAATCTTGGCGAAGGTAATGAATATTCTGGGACTGGAGAAAGTACCATATAGACCGAGCTTCAAGGTCTACTTTATCGTGCATCCCAAACTCGGGATCCGCAGGAAGCGTATTTCACATTTTCCCCAATGTAGTTCGTGTATATTGTGTTGAATTTCTAATATTATGGTATTCTCATAGTTGTAGAGAGAAGAGGGAGTCTCTGTATGCTTTTCGAGATGGAAGTACAGCTGATCTGATCATTAATTAACGACAAAAAGGAATTTAACTAAATTTTTATACAAAAAAGAGCGCACAGTTTATCAGTTATTAAGTCATTATTAAGTGGACGTAAAAAAAAAGAACAAAGCATAAAAATATATACAATTTATTAAAAAAAAACACACATACACACACATACATATATATGTATGTATATATAAAAGGAGAAAAATAATAAATAAAATGTAAAAAATAATTATTTTTTTACCGCATTCGATATCGAATTGTTTTATAAAATTTTTTCTGAAATTTCTCATAACCTGATCCTGGTGTCGGGTGTTGAAGTCTAATCAACAAAACCATCTCCTTTCAATCAAACCTAATATAATCCACAATCTCAGCTGCCATTTCCCTTCAGAACAAGAAAGAAAAATGTTATCCTTATCAGACTTCGAATATCCCACTCAAATCTTACCCATTCCTATCTTCTTCGAGGAACAGACCCTCAAATTTGTCCCTTTGGCCAAGTGTCACAACTGCTTATACCACACGTACTAACACTCTGTCATGCTCTCACAACATTTAGAATCCAGCACAACCTTCATCCTTCCTTGCCTCAACTGTTATCTGAATCTTCCGATCACATTCATAATGTTGTACTATTCCTGGATTCATTGAACCTTTTAAATCATATCTAGGACCACAGTAGGTCAACGGTTGCACATGACCCGCTAGTGCTGGCGCTCGTATTATCAAATAATAATAATAATAGCATTATTTTATAAATAACTATTTTTTCTCACTTCGACATTGTTTGTAATATCGTACATCTATTTCAAGTATTTTATTAAATTTTATATTATTTTCTTTTGTTTTCTATTTTTCTCTATCCACCGGATAATAGCTTAATAGTCGAAAAGCTTCGTAGTCTTATTTTACGTATATAAAAATTTAGCTAATTTTTAATGCTGTTCTTTTTTTTCAGTTATTTATTTATTTTTAAAAAAATCGCTACGTTTAAATTAATCGTTCGCAGTTATATTGCGTGTGACTGATGTAATAAATTCTTCCGCATATTCGAAATAAGTTAATGGATTAATATAAAATTTTAAAAAGTCAACGTTCGACACGAATTATTAATAAACGTATCGCCAAAATGGCTTCATTAGAGTAATCGGCAATTGGAAATTTTTTGGATATGAGAATGAATTGACTAAAGATAAACAATTCGCGAAATATTAAGCGTAAATAAATTTTACATCGCTACGTGTATGTAATAGGAAATTCGTATGGCGGAAAAATTTCGTCTATTTAAGTAAAGCACAGCAGAAATAAATTTAACTGAATTTTTCGTAAGTTTTTCTTTTCTATTCTCAATTATTTTCCTAAATCGTTATCTTGTTCCATAATTATTTTCATCTAATTATAAGGCACCGTGTATATTTATACGCGCACATATATAAAATACAGATATATAAAATGCAGATAGAAGCGTACATTCAACGCCACTTTTCAAAAAACCGATTATAACAGCTCTAAAAGATTTTTTTTTTTAGAAAACTTTTTGCAACAGCTCACGACGACACGATTAAGTCATCATCGACTGATATACGAACATGGAAATTTTAGTTTGTTAGTTTGTGTTAGTTGTTTTTCGTTTAAGTTTTCACAGGCTGTCAACTTCTCCCTAATTATACCTGGAATAAGTTTCATCTCCAAAGGGATAACTATTTCTCTATTTTATTTTTTATATATAACTTTTAATTTTTTTATTTTCACGAAGAAAATTTTTCTAATAGGGTGTCGTTTAAAGCGTACAGACTCCTGATTCGGTGTAAGCAATTTTGTTACACATTTACTGTAGGCTGATAAAAAAAAAACACGTTGATAATGTAGTCATGCGAACGAATTAGCATCCTTTCCTACAAACACAAACATACATATATATATATAAAAGATATTTAAAGTCATCCGTCTACAAATGATTTATAGCCTTATAATTATATCGCTTACACAAAAGGAACAGTTAGTTACGGAAAGATCCCTTCTATCATAAAGTAAAAAAAAAAACACCTTAGGGCGACCAATCGGAATTTGAACATTAGCCATTCCTCCGGTCCTAATAGAAGTTCTCTTTTTAAAAAAAAACCGGCACCCCTTCTCCAGCTGTTTTCGTTTTTTCTGATGTGGAATAATTATTATTCTAAGAAGGTTATTTATTTTACGATGTTGGACGAGGAAAAAGAATAATCAAATCAAATCAAATCAAATCGAAACAAACTTTATTTGGAAAATAGCACGCATGTTGAATTCGAAAGATAATACATAAAACTATATGATCGAAATATGCGTTACTTCTCAAACCCGGCTAAAAATTGCGTGAGCACCCAGTTCACCATGTATAAGTGTATTTCTAAATGGACCGTCGGCATACGGGTCAGATAAAAAATTATGGACAGATTCACTCGAACGCTGATTCGAGGACGTTTTGAACAACATCGTAGACGGACTATCTATTAGACCGAGCGCCGTCGTCACTCTAGTTCAGTTTATAGCGAACTGGTTCCTATTTTTCATTTTTTTTTCATTAGCAACGATAAAAATACTAGCAACAGTAGTAATAATTAAACACAGTACTATTAATAATAATAATGAATAAATAAACAAATAAATTAAAAGCGGATGCATATTCGTCGGTGCTAATTCCTTAAACCAGACTCTCTACATTCCCGTCCGGTTACCGTTTAACCAACGTCCGACCCTATTATCCGGGGAAGATAGACGATGTGAGTAGAGAGAGTTCTAGGATGCACGCGATAATATAATTCGGAGTTGAATTAAAATTAACAAAAATTAAAACAACCAAACAAAGAGATAGATAACCAGAGGAAACTCGGATAAAAATTAATTAATTACATTCTTTTCGATTTCCGATACGATAGATGACCCACACATTAAAACTTACGTGCCTACACACGCCAACACACACACATGAAAACCATACTCGTTTATGGTATCGCAGTAAACGTTGTTTTCTCCTAAAAAAAAAAAATATACACCCAAGTATCAGCGGGTGTATTGCGTGACAAATGTACATAAGTTTTTTAAAGGAGTTTTTAGTTTTCAAAAATCAACTATATTTTACTGATGTAGATATTATATATATATATATATATATATATATATACACATACAGAAAACATACATATTTTTCACCTGTCCGGTTGATTTATCTTTCATGTAGGCATAGACATACATACACAAAGGCTTTTCCATCATAGAGAGTATATACAACACACATATCAAGAAGCCGTCCACAAGCACCTGCAAGTTTAACGTGTAATAATATTATAAATTCTGTTTGTAAACATTATCCTTAGTGTACATTATATATATATATATATATATATATATATATATATATATATATATACATATATAATGTATAAGATTTGGAATTGTGAATTAGGGGGGGGGGAAAATAAAACACAGGTTATTATGGATACAAACAAACACCAGACACAATATCCATCTATTACAGTATGTTACAGTATATAAATTATATTTTATATATATATATACATATATATATATATATACATATATATATATATGTGTGTACAATCGGAACGAGAACTAGTCATGTCGGATATTTTGGAATAAAAATCCGGAGCATTTTTTGTTATCATATCGTTAAAAGTTAGTAGTAGTTGTAATTTTGGTCGGCTGTTGGGAAAGAGAAATTAAACTACAAAATTTTTATAGAAAAAAAATTATTTCCATTATTTTCGTAACGGGCCATTGTTCTGTTTACTTTAAATAAAAGATTTAACGAGGCTGGGAAAAATTAAACGCTCGTCTTAGATCGCGTAAACCGTACGGCTAGAATAATTTAACAAACTCTGAACATATCGTCTCTATGCGGCCGTATTACGTACGAAAATTATAATGCGACACTTTCTCTTTATTTAGGACATATCACACACACACATATATATATATATGTAATAGCTATTATACGTCATTTATATATATATAATTATAACAACGTATTTTGTCCAGTTTAGAAACCCTAAAAAAAAATAATAATAATTATATTAAAGACAAAGTTATTTAAAAACGTGATGAAATCAACCATTCCGGGAGCTGGAATTAATTAACGTAATCATAAGAAACATATTCAATTGAAAGAATTACCATATTACATCGGATCTAGAACATTTTGGACGATTTTTTGAAATATAAGACGAAATATGGAATTTCTAGATTTATGTACGTTTAGTTTACGGAATGTAAGCAGTTAAAAAGTAAACTAGATTTTGTATAATAAAAATTACCTCGAAGCTTTTCGATTATCAAGAGCCATTATCGAGCGCGCGTAAAAAGAAAATTAAATATAATAGTATATAGAATTTATAAAAAATCTTATAAAATATCCTATAAAATAAAATGTAAAAAAAATAAATTACTTAATTTAAATAATATTACAAAAATAGTCGAGCGAAAAAAAAAACCGCTAGCTATCGGATTACTTTTGTTTTTTCGGCGTCTCGTTATTTTTTGTAATGTACATCTAGGTTAAGCGTTGATTTACATGTTATTTTCGTGTTTTTTTTTTATATTTTTCATATTTTGTTATTTTTTATGTCCACTCGATAACGGTTTAAAAGCCGAAAAGCTTCGTTGTTTTTAGAATTTAGCGATTTTAACTACATTTGTTTTTTCATTGTTTACTTGTCTAAACGATCAGGAAGTATATCCGGGCTTCTACTCTATATATATATATATATATATATATATATATATATATATATATATATATATATATATATATATATATATATATGTATGTATGTATCGTTATTCGAATACGCGGATGAGCAGATAAATATTAAATATTTCTCGCAATATCCGAACGAATATTTCGAAACGGACATTTTTAACGTAATTACGCTAAAATTGTATTATAGGTAAGAAGCCTATTTAAGTAGTAGTAATGGTATCGTATCACGAAAATACAGAATAGAAACGGGAATTAACTATTATGAAAATGAGACGTTATAAGCCTATTAATTGTCTTACAATCGACATTATATACATTGTTAGGTTTCTTCACTAACTTTACCTTCTATCGGTCTTAATCATAAACGAAAAATACAATTTTATATATATATATATATATATATATATATAAATAAAAAACATATATGATAATATGTGTACACGTAATAGCGACTCATCATTTTTACCCCTTCCGCTATACGATTTTCACGTTTTTTTTTTTAAATCGTCGGTGATTTTGTACAATCTTACAAAAACATAGGATAAGGTTTCTTAAGATCTACACGCTCGAATTATCCAATTTCGAACAAAACTAACTTTAATGTCTTAATAACTTTTTTTTCTTTGTCTCTGCAGTAGAAAAATAAAACTGATTTTTTTAAAAAAAAAAAAGTAAATTGCCCTACATACTTGAAATTACGAGATTACATAATTCTGGGCGTTTTTTGCGAAGTTTTACGTTCGAAAATTTTATTTTTCTCGAATTTCGTCCTAATTAATCTTCCGACGAACTGCATAATTATATCATCGTAATTAATGTTGATTGATTTTATGAATTAACAAGATCAAAGTTAATCACTATAAAAATTTATTATATAAACGCGAAGCTTTTCGACTATAAAGTCATTTTCAAGCTATCGCTAAAAACGTTAACTTGAAAATTTCTTTATAGTCGAAAAGCTTCGCGCTTATATAATAAATTTTTATAGTGATTAACTTCGATTTCATTTTGTTTTGTTAATTATCATCATCGTTCGTCGGTGAATTGTTTTTTTATTGGCCTGGCTGTACGTACCATTTGTCCACCGAAAGAACAAAAAAATATAACGAACGAATTAAATTAAACTAAAAACTATGAAATATGAATATAGCAGGAGAGGATAATCATAATAAAAGGAATCATATAAAAAGAGGAAAGGAAAAACCAGAAAAAAAAACAATACTTAAATTGGAATATGATTAATACTAATGAATTTAAATAAAACTATCAACGAACATCCGAACATATCAAGGATAGGATACAGTAAGGAGGAAAAACACCAAGGGAGAATCAAGCAAATCCATATATGTTCGAACCATCCACAGCTGATAAATAAACGGTTAATATCTTTTCTAAAATTGACGCTACTGTTCGAAGCTACTCTAGAATGATCAGAACGTAGCCTACATACGACAGTGGTAAATATGCGGATAGTAGTGATCGGAATAACAGGGTTTGAACCAAGGGACCTGGGGAAATTCAGTTTGAACCATACTATAAGGTTTTAAGAATTAAGTATAACCAGTCAGTTTTAAAGGTTCTCCTAATCATGTCATAGAGCTCGCTAAGGGAATATATGGAAAACGAGCTCCAGAATTAATAGGAGTCAACTCTGACGATCATGGAGATGCCAAAAATGTCTATGTAAAAAACTTTAGGTTACCTCCACATTGAGATAATCAAGCATTTCTCCTTAATTTATTTTAGCGTAACAAAGTGGACTAACAGATTTATACGCAACGGCTTCTAAGATCGAATATAAAAAAATAATAAATAAAAAAAGAAATCTACGTTTGGGATAATTTTTTCGATACTTTCCGTGACATTCTCAAAAAGTTTACACATTTCCAGATTTAAAGGAAATCTCCACTCTACAGATCTTTCTCTTCGGTAATCCGCAAAAAAACAAATAGCGGAATTCAGACCGGTTCTTCAAAGATTGAGTTTTATATTATTAACGATTTACCATCATTTAGTCCGTACGTAACTATGTGAAACAATTTTGCGATAATGAACAATCAGAAAAAACATCTAAGTGTTAAATAAATCGCGCTAATTATTTCCGAAAATAATAATAATAGTTATACAACTAATGAGAAAAAAGTGTGTACCAAAAGAACGTGGAGCAGACAGAAGAATAATTTGGCGAACCCCCCAGACTGGAAGGTTTACTGCCAAATTTTAGCGGTTTACATCTTGTCAGTTAGCACATATATATATATATGTTATGTATATGTATGTGTATGTTGTTTTTGTATAATCTTTCCCATGAAAAATCCGGTTCGCAAATTCCAACCGTTTGAAGTCTACACTTAGCGATAGTACGTACGCTATAAAAAATGTACATATGTGTAACTATGTTTACTTTGTATGGACATACACACCACTGTACATATATATATATATATATATATATATATATATATATACGCATTTTGCATTGTATTACAAATACATAGCGTTCAAAATTCAACCAGCATACACTATTATGCGTGTATTCTTCGTTCATCTGTTTTTCCTCGTTACATCTATCCCAATTATTTATCATTCTACATATACCGCACTTATTCGTGTCTCTTTATATTCGATCGCTTACATGTATTATATTAGACTCCTTCACACGTTGCGTATTGTGTGACACATTCTAAGTACGCGACAAATACAGAATATATTTGCATCGATTGGAATTCTGCGCGTTGTAGGTAAGAGTTCCTATCTGTATTGACACGACCACGATAGATGTTTCCAACGACGTCCATCCAGCATCCAGATCTTATAGTCCGGTCCGGTCCAGTCTATTCCAGACAGTCGCTTCTTTTGAGTGTCGGATAGAAAAACACACCAACAACAACAATAACAGAATATACTGGACGAAACGTATTATATATGTTCGAGTTGATCTTTTGTGAATAGAAAAGGTGTCAAGCGAACCATTATTATTATTATTATTATCATTATTACTATTACTATTACTATTCATCATCATTATAATTGTTTATTTTACCGAATGATTCCCCAGGTATATTATATATATGTATATTATATATATATATATATATATATATATATATATATATATATATATATATAAAATTCTATGTCGGTTCGCTTTTTATAATGAAACATGGAACAACGTTCTTTTTTAGCTATACTCTTTGAAAGCTTGTCCGTCCATATCCTGTTCCAGAAAAGACAAAACACGCCGACGACTAGTTTACTTTAACGCTTGAATAACAACAGATTTATATATATATATATATATATGTATGTGTGTGTATATATATATATATGTATGTGTGTGTATGTAGGTGTATACACCTTATAACTACACACTAAGCGGTCATTACAGCTAATACTCTATACGCCATACGAGATCCGAAACGATGTTCTATAGTCTATATTATAGTCAGTCAGACGCTGAAATCTCGTTTATTAAAAAATTTCCTTCATCACCACCAACTCCGCAATAATATCCTTTCTTCTCGGGTCACTTAGCTCGCTCGGATATACGTGAACTTAAACGAATTTGAGCGTAAAGCGCAATGCCGAAGCTAATCTTTCCTTCGACTAGTTGAAAAAGTCGGTTATATCGACCGGCAGGTAAGCTCGTAGACGAATTAAGATGAACATTTCCCAACTTCTATTTTCTAGCGTGTAGTCTGTTATTTTTATATTTTTGATAATTAAAAATTGAACACGTGCGATCGAGCGTGGAAATACGATATTAATGTCGAAAATTTTCATAATAAATCGAAATTAATTAAATAAAAAATAATCGATTCCATTTGTCATATATATATATAAAAGCGCTAGATTGGTCGGACATGGACATTAATTTAAATGGAGAATTATTGAACAACTAACGCTTTGCAGACGATGTGGTGCTAATTGCATCCTCATTCAACCAACTGGAGCAAATGTTTCTCTCTCTCTGCAGCTAAAGCGAAATAAATCGGGATTAAAAATAGATAATAAAAAAATTTAATATTTTATGTAGAGAAAAATACCAATAGGGAAAATAGCAATATAAAACAAGTCACCGAACTTATATATTTAGGTTAATTAATTTAATTTAAAAGCAAATTAACAGCCGAAGTGCACCGCAGAGTGGCAATAACATGGAAAAAATACCGGATGATGAAATCAATTTTTAAGAGCAATATTCCGCCTAATCTAAAAATCGTGGCGTTCAACAGCTGCCTGCTACCATCATTAACTTACGACTCCCAAACATGGTCGATCACGCAAAGACAGGAAAATATTCCAAGAACATGCCAAAATAATTTAGAAATATCAATATTACAAATCAAGAAACTGGATAGAGTCAAATTAAAAACCATTAAGGAACAAATGGGTGATAATAGGGATGTCATAACTTCGATCCGCGCGCTGAAATGGAAGTGGGGAGGACATGTCATAAGATACAGAGATCAGCGGTGGACGAAGAAAGTAACGGAGTGGTTCCTGGCGTACCGCGAGAGAAAAAAAGTCGCGACCTCGTTTACACGTTGGGATGACGACTTAAAAAAATGCCTGGCTTCCAGAAGCGCTCTTTATAGATTGGCACACAACAAACGCAACTGGGAAAAATTGGGAGAGACCTTCGCTCGAAAGGGCCTAGTATGACTTACATTCGAAATTAATTTTAGAAATTGATTTTAGTTGTAACAGATATTTATAAATTGTTAATTTAGTTACGCTAAATAAAGGTTATTATTATTATAATAAACTAAAATAAGATTTAACATTTATTGTGTATGGTTGAAAATGACGTAACTGTCGAAAAGTTTAGCAATAAAAATTTACTAGTGATTAAACTGTGTTATATGTTGTTTGGTTTATAATTTATAAAATCACTACTCTCCGATACATTCAACATTTATTATTATTATTATTATTAATATATACAGCGAACATTTCAGGTTTTCCATATTCGTATGTATAGGAGGTAGTGTGAATTTTGTCCGGTGTAAAATGTAGTTTAGTAGAAATTACATTATTGGTTTTTAGCATATCGTACGATTAATTAAAAGTATTTTACGTTGTGAGAAATTTTAAGAATTTTCGACGCTTAAGAGACGAATGTAAGAACATTTTATTGATACGATTTCTTATATACCGAGCATGTGTGCTTCTTTCGCTTATGTTCGCACTAATTAATCTCCAACACGTGAAATTACCATTTCGAACTATTGAATACTTGCATCGTCCAAGAATCACAGTACAACGCTTATGAAATTATCAACACTAATGGCTTTAGTGAACATTCCAAAAACAGGTATACAACTGCCCTAAATACAAAAATTGTAGAGTTATGTATCTGTCTGAAATTCTATTGACAATACGTTACCGATACAACTTGAAGAAATAACTGTAGATCCTAAATTGTTACGAAATCAACGCTGATTCTTTGAAAAAAAAAAAAACAAAACACGTTGTAGTCTAACCGTCAATATGTAAGATACCAATTTGAACCCTGATTATTGGTTCCCCGTGGTATACGTTGTCACAGATGACATTTCGCCGAAATTTCAACAATACGTTAGAGACGGAACAAGAAAAAATGCACTCACTCGACGATACGTAACTCGGTTAGAAATTGACTATCAATTTGCTCGACAATACACCGAATCGTTCGACTAAATATAAAATTTTTAGTTATTCCGGTACAAAACACATGTCTAGCCTTAAGCTGCTGCCATTCGCGTTCAAATTGCTACATACATACTTAGTAAAAAAAAAATATTCCAGACACACTTTCTCTAAACGAATATATTCAATTAAAAAACGTCCTATACGTGAAATTGATTTCGATCTTAACCGTTTTTATTATTACATTTTGATTTAAAGTAACGACAACAAAATTCAAAAATTTTTCCTTTTTTTTCGACAATTTAAATTCGCAAAAAAAAAATTTGTTCGTACTAACTGTGTCGCTGCGTGTTTCATAATATTAAGGAAAAAGCAACAGTCAAATTTTTTGGTTTACCTCAACATAGTGCTATCTGGCCTATTCAACGTGTTCATCGCACAAGACAAGATGAAGTGATGCTGTTCCGTGTTCGCACAGGTCACACTCATTTTGACTCTACATCCCACCCAAAACAAATCCTCCTACCTGTTCAACTATAGTGTAATATACGTTTTCGAATTGAGTACAGAAAAATAACCGTTTAAAAAATATGTTATAATTAAGTTAAATATAGCCACGGCGGTGTATGAAATACACACACTGTTTATTCAATGTTAATTTTTTTTTTTTTTTAAATCCTTAAAAATTCAACATCTACGAAAAATCTTGTTAATATATAATTATTTAATAGTCGAAATTTAACCGAGAATAATATTTAACGCAATTCGAAATATAATTGGATATTATAAACTTGCACTTGATCATAATGTTGTAAATGTAAATTTTAAACATATTATTCCTTTTCGAGAATGGAAATATGTTTCTCTTTTTGAAATACAACACAAATAATATATATATATATATATATATATATATATATATATATATATATATATATATATATATATATATATATATGTATATATAAATTACAGAAAATCCATAAAAACTGTTTAAACACGAGTTGAATAAATTAAAATAAACAGGTGTGTCCATAATATTCGAGCCCTTGATCGAATTTACTACAATATTCTCGCGTACGAACTAATTTAAACTACCTGTATAGCGCTGAATTTGAACGTTGTATAATTATTATTAAAAAACGTGCGCAAAAATAATGTTTAAAGACTTTTTAATTGCTACCAAAAAAAAGGTAGAGTAATAAATAATGTTTTTTGAAAATAAATCAAAAATAAGGTAAATCCGAATAAAATAAATCCAACGTAAAATATTATCAAACGGTTTTGATCTAATTTCTTGATTACTCGATTATCGATCATGTTACCAAAAAAAAAAAAATGAGCTTTTACGTAAAACTGTTTTATCAATCAATATTTACCAAATAAATTACGAACTAATTCTTATAATATTAAAATTTTCACATTTTTAATTCGACTAATTTATACTAAAATCGTCTTACACTACTTCTCTAGATTATATATTAACAGACAACGTTGGTAAAATTAAACGCAACAATATTTTGACCGACATTCTTCGCTTGATTTTTGCCATCGCTACACTCGAACGTAAAAAAAAAAAACAAACATTTAAAGAAATATATATTAAAGCTGACTGACCACCCGAAAACTTGGAAAAATAATTTACAATTACCTACTATATCGTTTTAAATATTAGCGCATTATAACATCGTGTGAAATTTTTACGTTAATACAAAAATATTTTCCCAATTCGAGTTCAAATCCGTGCCATATACAATTCTGTACGTAGACGATTAATGACAGAACAATTTAAATGCAAGATCCTCATCTTTCGCTCAGCTCTATTCGCTGTCTCCGGGAAAAATTCAATCTTCAGCATCGTTTAGTTGAAAAAATTCTTACCCAGGCAGCATCTTACAAAGAAGAAATAACTGTGATGTGTATATATAAGAAAGTCGGACTGAACACAATGGCCGATAAAGCAGCTAAAGAATCCATCATCCTAGCACCAGCTCAATTCCAGCAAAAGACTGCATGGACCGGGTACGCAGTCAACTGCAATGTCAAACAGCGGCAAGATTCTCATGTCTACCGCAGTTCACTACGGATCGGAAGAAGGCAGCCTGGTCGGAACATTCCAATAGAAAATATGAAGTCGCTCTGTTCCGCATACGCTGTGGACACACTTCGTACGCACAAGCATTTCTTTCTAAGAGTGCACCGTTATGCTCGTCATGTAACATACCCCTTACTATTCCTCACGTTCTCCTTTTGTACTCAGCTCACCGTCTTACTGTTGGACTTTCATCCTCTCTAACCGAAATCCTACAATATTCACCATCTGCTGAATCTGAACTTATATCTTTTCTTACTTCATCCAACCTTCCCCCCTTAATCTAACTATCTTCCCGTTCCTGTGGCCTTGGAAGCAGTATAAGGCACGTTAAAAAAAACAACAAAACGTTCCCTAGCTGCCTGTACTATTTTTGTGATTCTTTCTAATCTACGTGTGTTTTTCGTCTGCATGATGTTCTTCTTCTAGCTCGTTCTCGTTTTCATTCAATCTTTTCTAATAATATAAGCCGTAGGAATTTATAATTTTCTTCACGCATTAGGTGACCGAAATAGCAGTTTATTTTATTATCTTTAAGATTGTTCTTTCCACTTGAGGTTTTTAGAGTACTTCTTCACGATACTTTCAGCATTCTACGAATCAGCCGCATTTCACGTGCTTCTAGGCATTTTATTAATTTTGCAGCGTATGTAGAATAGGAGAATTCAATCATTTTCTCAATATTAAACGATTAAAATTAACCGAAATAATTAATGAATTTTTACGTATTAAATGAAGCTTAACAATATTCTAGTGTTATTTTCTCGCCATTTCTATCGACGGTACACTTATTATTTTACAATACAAAGAATATGAGTAAAATTTGATCAATTCGCTTCATCAGCAATTTATTATTAAACTTCGATTATTATCTACCTATTAGAAAAGAAAATTTTAGTTTCTTGTTCTGTTTTCATTATTTACGCTAATAATAACAATAATAATAATAATAATAATAATAATAATAATAATAATAATAATAATAATAATAATAATAATGTTATTATTAAATTTTATGGGATTCGTCTGTAAGCGTCGAAAATTCTAAAAAATTTCTTATAACGTAAAATAGTTTTAATTTATCGTAATATATCCTAAAACCTTTATAACGTAATGTCCACTTAACTACGTCTTATCCTCGTGTTTGACCGGCGACATTTATAAATTCTCAAAAAATAACTATCCAATTGTAGGTATTTAAAAGATTTTATTAACCACTGTCGTATGTAGAAAACATCGTACGGTTAAATAATTATTCGATTAAAAATTTATTTTACTCACTAAATCGGAACAATCGATTTGATTTCAAAACTCGCTGAATACTATGAAATAACCGTTTTTCGTTTTTTATTTTATCTAAAATTAAAAATTTTCTAGCAATCGGCCTGGAGCGCAAATAACTTGTTGGAAGTTAGCATTCGTCAACGGACACCACACGGTCTACTACGATTTAACCTACGAACATCTCGGTACTATATTGTCAAGTAAATTGACGGCTAATACATTTGTGTGGGTCTCCAAGCGACTTGTGTATTACACTTAATAGCACGTTGAATCTCATCATTCTTCATGTGCGGAATATATAAACCTCGATGCAAAGTACGGTTAGACACGTACCAAGGTGATGATGAGTCTTATGGCTTTGCTCTGGTAGCTTTGAATTCTGTTTATGCGCCTATTGCGCAACCGTACAACGCTAAACTATACGTCCAAACGGACTTTATAAGTACCTTACAGGCTTGTTTTCTAACGACACGATGTATTGTTAACGGTTGATATGTAAAGTTCGGCAATGTGAAATCGACTTGTTCTAGTTTTTAACTTTAAATTTTTTCGTTATATTTATTTGAAGTTTTGCTATTGTCTTTACCGGTAGCTAATAACGCTGCATCGTCTGCAAACGTATATCACATTGTTATCAACTGGAAAAACGACGGAGTAGATCTTCTTATTTTTCTTATCGTATGGCATGATGCAGGAAGACATTATAATATAATATTTAAGTTTCGTGGCCGAGATAATGCTGACGTTGACACTTTATGGATCTCACGAACCGTCAAAAGCTCTGCCTAGATAACTTCGAACAATGTGATCGATGGTTTGATGTTGGTAGCTGCAATCACAGGCAGCGTCATTTTTTATGTTCCACCGCGTTAGCAGATCGTTGCAACAGTACGAATTCGATTCAGATGTACCCATTCTTTGCGGGGTAAGTCGTAGTGTCTTTCGCTGCGGCGGTCGGACATTTAATAAGCGCGTGTTTGTTCAATGCGTTCCATTGTTGACGCCATGTATTTTTAGACGGAGTAGATTAAGTGAAGCACCGGACATAGAACACTTTCTCGAGGCACACCGTCGGGGTATCGGAGTATTCGTTTAGGATTTTAACCTGGCATGTACGATCCTCGAGACAAGATTTTAGAAGAAGATAGTAATGCGGTACACCGCGAACACATTAAGGTTTTCTTGACAACACATCTGTGCATAGCAGAGTCAATTCGCGGTTTATATGTTAAATGGTCGAATGTCTTTTTCAGAATCCAAATTATTATTCAGGAAAAAATATGTTCCGGTTCTAAACTAGGATTCGACATAAACTTTTTAAAATTCGCATAACAATATCAACAATAATAAGTCTATAGGTGTATTAACACGAAAGACTATCAACTTATTATAGAAGCGCGAATGTACTAATTTTCATATTGAATATATCGAATGAAATTTAAAAATATCTATACGTATATAACGTATAAATAAAAGGGTAAATAACGAAATAAAGTCACAATTAAAATAACGGTATTCCCTATTATTACCAATCGCCGGTAAGCTAAAACAGGTCAAACTTGCACCATAATAAACGTATTAAATTAAATAATAATTTACGATAATAAACGGAATAAGCCAAAAACAGACAGAACAAGGAAATAAAATAGTTGAACATTTTATAGGCGATTAAAATTTTATTTTATAAGTTTTGATCGATATGAAATATAAATAATCAAATGAAATTTATTCGAATATAATAATCATAATTTCAATTTATTATCGTATTTCATTAAATGGTTTACATATTTCAAATAAAACGTACAGATGGATTATGGGCAGAAACTGGGCGAACGCCGGTAAACAAGTTAAAATTGCGGAATTCGACAAACGTGTGCGGTACTATAAACAAAATTTACAAATAAAAAAAGTGATAAAATTCCGCTTAATAAATTATCGCATAAAATTAAATTCATTACAAAATAAACGTAACCAAAAAGTATAAAAACAAATTTAACTATACAAAAATCGATAACCTTACGTATAAAATATTACTATACGCACATCGTTTCCTTTTTTTTGGTACACACGTATAATACAAACAATCGGACAAATATATTTATACACATATACACACTTCATTAGTGTGCGCACACACACAAACATACATGCGAACATTTGTATACCGGTGAACACTATTATTTATATACAATTTAGCGTTAAAATCTATATGCTGAAAGAAGAACGTAATTTGGACCGTGTAACCTTTATTACCACTATGTAGTTTAACGACTAATTTAGTAGCAGTAGTATACACTATATTTCAATACAAAATTTTATAAATTATGAAGAATTTATAATACACATATGCCAAGTATCCTTGAAGTTGCCTTCTTAGCAGTTAAATACAACCAAATGACTTTACAAAACTAAAGAAATAATAAAGAAAATAACAGTAAAATATCAATAAGAAAAATTAAAAAAAACAAACCTATTATACTTAATTACTAAAAATAGTTAAAATCACTAAATTTATTTTTTAATTATGCGAAGCTTTTCGGCAATTACGCCATTGTCAAGCTATATACAGTTAAAATTAATTAATATAAAATCATAACATATTAATTTAAAACTAAGTTTACAATTTTACACAAAATGATTAACTATTTTTAGTAATTAAGTATAAATAAAAATCACTACATTCCACAATCAATAACTTTATCAAACCTATTAGCTCGTATATTAAATTTAGTTTAACTCGTATATAAATAAATAAAAATAAAAAATCATAACACAGATCGTATACATTAGAGATGCTTAAATGCTTATGTCTAGTGTAACGCATGCTGAGATCATACTATAATCCTCGATTACCTGAATTAAGTAATGATACTTATACATTTATCATAAAAATTTTTTGATAATTTATAAATGTGATCATATATACGAGGAATATTTTGCGTGGAATGTATTGTATTTTAGTCTATCGATGAGCACTTAATGATATTCTGAAACACTGGTTTTGCATTACCTGGAGTTTGACACTGAACACCAGACCGGACAAGCATAAACTAGGTCTTATAATGGTAGTGTAAATTAATTTCTTGTTTACTGAAGAAATATGAGAACGGTAACTGAAAATTGGTGCAAGTATATGGCTTTTTTCGCGTCAACGATTGATTTATTAATGTGAATATGTAACAAATTTCAGTTTTGCTTTCTTCAAGATTTAGTAGAAGTAATCGGTAGAGATTTAATTAATAAATTCGCCCGTTTTCGTTTGTAATTAGATCTGTTTGTAATTCTTTAATTAATATATTCCATTGGCCAGGTATAAAGTGCTCGGAGTCTGACTTCAGTTTTATTAAAATTCCACACGTCCCCTGGTCTCTTTCCTCAATCTAATGACATACCGAACTTGGTATAGTTTTTGACGACAAATTGTTCTAATAGATATATAGAATATATAAATCACGTACTGATGAAAGTTTATTAAAACTACTACTTCCATTCAAAATTATTCTCTTTAACGCGTGTTTTTCAAATTGTCCGATAGGTTTGAGTACTTCGTCGATAACAATCATAACAATAATGATAATAATAATAAAAAACGAATTTCGTCGTCATACGAGCGAGAAGATCTTTAACTAGTTTTATATATAAAATAGAAAATTTCGGAAAATTATCGGATGTGGGGAATGAATTAAATTTTTCGAATAACACGCAAACACGAAGATATTTTTTGTCCTTCGAAAATCCTGGATTGTGTGTGTATAAAAAAAAAACAAAACAAAAAAACAGATGTAGCACGCACACACACTCAAAAGCGAGTGCAGATCGTGTCCAGCCGTTAAAGATATTGCAAACTCGTTTATATTCTTTGTACAATTTCCCACCACCCCATTATTCATAATTTCCCAGTCGGTGGGGGAACAATTGGTTTTTTCTATTTTCATCTTTTTATAATCGGATTTCATTTGCGGTTTTTCCATCACTTCTGGTTGTATTAAATTTACCCTACCGAACGGTAGTATCTAAAATGATTTCGAATCTCTATCGAGCGTACCGTACACAAATATATATATATGTGTGTGTGTATTTATATATATATATATATATATATATATATATATATATATATATATATGTATATGGATTTATATATGTGAACAGACTGACAATTCCCTGCTAACTGGATTTAATATTAAAATATCATCTTCGTCCGCAAATCACTTCCAACAACTGACGTGGGATATACATATACATACATACATGCATACATATATATGTATATAAAATTATTTATTTGTTTTTCATACCGGTTAACATCAGTAAAAGGAACGCATCCACTTGGCAGAATGACCTCACATTGAAAGTTCCCACACAAGATGGTGCAAACAAATAAAAAAATGTGAAAAATTATAGGAGGTTGTATAAGCTCTGCTGAAATTTTCGACACGTGTAAACACATGCACACAACCATCTGCCTCTTTCATCCTCTCTTATACACACACACACATATATATATATATATTATTTCTCTCTCACACACAAGCACATATATATAAACACATATAGCATAGTATTGTGACTGTATTCAAAATTTCAGATACGTTCGCTCGGAAATTAAATTGTGAACAAAAGGAAGAAACGAAATTCCGCTATGTACTTCTGTTAACGTTGTAGTAATCTGCTGCTGCTGCTGCTGTAAGGTTAAGCAAGAGGAAAATGGAGAGAATTTAGATTTAAGAAAGTCACTCTGTATATTACGATGTCGCCTAGTGCTGCGAAGTCTTGATTGAAAGCTGATGCAAATTTATTCAGTATAAGCAACTGAGAATATAGATGAAATTAAGAACGTAAAGAACACTTTAACACACACACACAGACATATGCAAGATTATATTTGTACGTGTTGTGTGTGTGTGTGTGTATATAACATTATATTGATATCTTCTCGCCGTTTCGAATTAATAATATAAAACAGAGAGAGAAAAAAGATATCGAAAGGTGAAATGAAGGGATTAAAGTGATAAGCAAAATAAGAATATATATGTAATATATATATATATATATATACAAAATGTAAATGGATAAAATAAAAAGGAACCACAAAAAATAGCAAAATCTCCACTAAAAAGGGTAACGAAACATTGTAAGGATATAATCGTCTCCGCCAATGAGAACGGTCGAACATCGCGGTTGGTAGTTACATAACTTTCGGTCTCTGTATATATAATAACATGCAAAATATCGCGAATGCCGAATATTCGTACGACCCTCCCATGTTCGGACGAAAGGAAGGGGGTGGATTTTAAAATGAAAATTTTTAAGAAAAAAATAAAAATAAAAAAACGTTCGAAACTTTTGAACTTCATTTACTCGGCGAACAGCTTTCGGTAGGTTTTTACTACTTCCGCATAGAGGACAACACCCTTTTCTTGTTTAAATTATAGTCGGTTCTTTTCCCGGATCTTTTTCAACCGATATAGACTATTTGAACGGATATTTATATATATATATATATATATATATATATATATATATATATATATATATATATATATATATATATATATATATATATACATATATACATATATACATATATACATATATTTAATATATATATAGCAGTTTCAGAAGATTCGACAACTTATTCGCTTTATCTTTCGTTCCTTTACGGTGTAGGATATCGAAATTATTTTTGGGAGTGTTACGATTTCAATTTACAAAACTAACTGAGAGAAGACAATTGCGGCTCCTCCTAATGTCGTTTAACTGTAAGTTCGCGATAAAAACTTGGAGAAAAAATACTTTTTTTTTGTTTCGTTTTTTTCAACACGACGAATACGGAAGAAAGAAAACGAGCGAATGGCAGAGGAAAATACAGAATCGAAATAAAAGCTGTATCTCCAGCTGTTGTTCCGTTCTAGATGTTAAGCAATTTACGAATAATAGAGTAGTATTGGTAATAGTTGTAGTAGTGTGAAATAGATTATGTGGTAGTAGCGTGAAAAAGAGAATTATTTTACTTAATTTAAGAGGGATTTAAGTTAATGGAAAAGACGGATTGCTGTTTATATTAAGATAAGTAAGTTGAAACGGCTATAACAGTAGAGAAGAATTCTATTTAATAAAAGCTCGAATAATACAAATAACTTTAAAATGATTAAAAAAAAATTAATCGGATTATCGAACATTATACTACTAACGACGGCGAACGACTAGTTTTTCTTCATCGTTATATAGAAGACGATCATATCCTACTTCGCACGATTCGTGGTCGAGTGAACAGAAAAATTTCGTTTATTCGGAAAATCGTGATTATATATTACGATTGCCAGAGGGAAGGATAATAGATGGACGAAGCGAGTGCTGAAATGGTGGCCAATTCATAAGAGAAGAAACATTGTTTTTTTTTTTAATTTATTTAACGTGCCTTATACTGCTTCTAAGGCCATAGGCACAGAAGGATAGTTAGATTAAGGGGAGAAGGTTGGATAAAGGAAAGTTATAAGTTTAGATTCAGCAGATGGTGAATATTGTAGGATTTCGGTTAGAGAGGATGCAAGTCCAACAGTAAGACAGCGAGCCGAGTACAAAGGACATGATAGTTGAATGTGAGGAATAGTAAGGGGTATGTTACATGACGAGCATGCACTCTGACCTAGAAAGAAATGCTTGTGTGTAAGAAGTGTGTGTCCACAGCGTATACGGAACAGAGCGACTTCATATTTTCTATCGGAATGTTCCGACCAGGTTGCCTTCTTCCGAACCGTAGTGAACTGCGGTAGACATGAGAACCTCGCCACTGTTTGACGCTACAGTGAAACATTGGCAGACTGCTAACTCGTCGGTACGAAGATATAAGTAGCGGGGAAAAACTGGATTCAGAAAGATCCGAACCGGAATGAATAGAGCAGATTGGGAAGAACCTACGTCCAGCAGTGGACCGATATAAAGTTGGTCGCAACGTTAATCGAAGTATATTAAAAACACTTAATTATTCCGCGTAGTCATAGCGAAATTAACGTATTGTTCATTTTTTCTTTTTATTTCCTCATCCTGTCTCTTTCTTCGCTTATTATTACAAATTAAAAATGAGTTCGAACTGTTTTAGATTATTTTTGAGGATGTCTATATTTTACGGTGATTATTTACATAAACTACACATTTGAAAGTTTCGAACGGTATATAAACGCTTTTCGGGTTACGCGCAAAATTCTCGGACACTAAATTGTTTATTGTTTAAATTCATCTGACACAAGTGGTTTGATGAGATTAGATTAAGTCAGGTTAGATATATAGTAGGAATGATTTAATGTTGCTTAACAAATGTTTTAACAGAATAAACGTAACGGTTCGTAGTTTTAAAAGGAGCGATATGTACGCTAAACGGTCTGTCTCCTAAATCTCCTTCAATCAGACGGATCAAAAACAAAAAAAAAGATTTTTTCTCAAATTTGGATATGTCCAAATTTCCAAATTTATATATATATATATATATATATATATATATATATATATATATATATTTTATATATATATATATATATATATACGAAACAATTAGTCAGATTTTGACAATCTTACGTACGTCAGACACGTCTTGATTTTTATATTCGTTCTGTATATAACTTAAATCTCCGGATGCGGCATAACATTGTAATCTTAAACCACCGGATTATTGAGGTGTGATTGGAAAAAATATACAACGGTCGTCCGTCATTAGACTCTCATTTGCGAGAAACTAGTATGCGATGGATAGTTCTCTCTTACATGAAGTCAACGGATGGAGGAGTGGGAATCTTATACGTTTCTGAAACTTTACGACGATACAAAGCTTAATACGCAAACAAGTCAAGGTTCCTGATTTATTTGTGATTGAAATTCGCCGCCAAAAAATGGTTCGGCGAGATTAAGTTCAGTTGCGTTAGGGTAAGGTAATAATTTAAATGATTTTACATTGCTTATTAATAAATATTTAATAGAACCTTTCGTTAGACGAGTATCTAATCTGTATATTTTCGTCCTATATAGAACTTGACAGAACTCCACTTATATCTCTATTTATCTATAGATAACATTTTCGAATATTCAAATTGTTAAATCCCCCCGAACGGTTCGTTGACTATCTTTCTTATATTAAACGTATCGTAATCTCGTACTTTTTATATAACTCAATTCTTCGGGCGTTATATAATTCTTTAACATTCGAAACTACTGAAAAGTTTCGAATTAAAATTAATCGTGGCCGATTTTCAATTTGATTTCAGATACGGCATGGATTTGAACGGTGCTAGGAGAAAGAACGCTACTCGCGAAACTACGAGCACGCTCAAAGCTTGGTTAAACGAACATAAAAAAAATCCGTATCCGACTAAAGGCGAGAAGATTATGTTGGCCATCATCACTAAGATGACTCTTACTCAAGTATCCACCTGGTTCGCTAACGCCAGACGAAGACTCAAAAAAGAGAACAAAATGACCTGGGAACCGAGAAATCGAGTTGAAGATGAAGATAATCATAACGAAGATAATTCGGACGGTCGGAAAAGCGTCGATAATAACAAAGATAATTTAGGTAAGTTTACGATAATTATTTAATCGTATCGATCGCGTAAAATTACAACCAACAAATATTAATCCACACGATTTAGAGGATCATCTACTAAACATCTTTATTTACATATATCCATCATAGATGTGGGATCGTCTAATGCACGTCTATCAAGATCCTGGCAGTCTGATTATAAATAGTTGTTAAATGGTACGCGATTATAAAACTAATTATCGACCGGGTATGATCCTTTCAATTTTTTGACGGCTATCTACGGATGGCAGACGTATTTCCGCTCTATTCTGCAAGTATCAGGCAACATTATTATGTGGGTCACGATATTTGTTCCATTCCAGTTTCAAGAATAGGCAAGGATACCGATAGTCATTTTATAGGCGCGGGTATTTGCTGACGTTCATCATCCCCGTGTACGTGAGGAAGAATTTTTAAAACAGAAATGGAACGAATATCGGGATGCATCACACAATAATCAACGCTTGTAGCGACACTTTATATAACGTAGGCTAGGATAATAGTTATCTATATAACCTGTATCTATATGTTTCAAATTAGTTCGACTGTCTGTCTCTTCGCTAAAATTTATTCTACGTATTACGTTGTCTATTCTTAATTCTTAATTTTTTACTAACTCAATTAAGGACACGATTGTTTTCCATTTATTTACTAATTCGTTCGTGACGAATTTCTATTATCTCTTTCAGTTATACGATATTATATCCTTTATGGTATGTGAAATTTTAGCAGCGGCAATTTTCCGCTGTTAACGTGGAAAAAAACCGTTCAATCCTACAGTTGAAAATTATCTAAAAGTGACATCGTTTAATTTAACAAATACCTTATATAAATGTCGTAATTTTTCGGTGTTAAAATTTTTGATAATGCACGACCTAAGGTATATTTCCAATCGTACATTATCAAAAATTTTGACGCAAAAAAAAAAAATACGAATTTTATATACGGGATGTATATTATACAATTCCGTTTTTCATATTAGTCTGCATAATTTTTTCATAATAAACAGCAAAAAACGAGTTGAAATCGCAAAAATTTTGCCTCTACGAACAATCGCAGTTTTTCGGCTAAGTATCGAGTGAATATAAAAAATATAAATTAAATTTATAAAAATATAAAGAGTAATGACTTAGATACACAATTTACAAAAATGATCTAAAACAGTATTTTTAAATAATCCGATGGTGAATGCGATAAACCACACAACATCGAGTAACTAAATAAAAACATCGGACAATATAAAATTTACACTGTACAAATTTTATATTTTCGGATGTTTTTATTTTTATTGTAGTCTCTTTTTGTATATTAAAATAAACATCAAAAGAAAGGTTAAAAATCACTAACAGCTTTTTCTTTTATGAAAAAACACAAAACTTTTCGGCTGTTAGGCCACTGTCAAAAGTGAATATTAAAAAAAAATATGAAATGAAAACGTATAAAATGAGAAAATATTAATTTAACATTACGATTCTCAAAAACCGAAGAAAATGAAGAACAGTATTAATAAAACAATCAATACCGAATGTGTGAGAAAGTTATTAAATCGAGAAGAAAGAAATATTATTTTGCGGAAGATAATTTGTAAATCGAGACTATAATGGATAAGCACCTTTTAGAGCATCATTTAGCGGCGAGCAGGATGGAAGACATTGGTGACACGAATGAACTAATGACTGGAGCATCCTGTAATTTGAATATACAGATATAAAACGATGTCACGATATGCCTATATCAATCGACTGCTGAGTGTAGACATATACTTCAAACATTTTCAAAGTCTTCTATTTTCTCCATTTCACAATATTATGGATTATAGAAGCGCACGTGAACACTAACGCGCTGTAATAATAATAATAATAATAATAATAATAATAAACGCCTATTCCTATGCATATACTAATAATTAAATAATAATTAATAATAATAATACTACTGTCATCGAATAACGAACGTTTCCTGATACTCGATCGACTTCGTCAGAAATATTGTTCGACGAACGAACGATAATTTCCACGATATTAAAAATCAACGAAAGGAAACGGTTACGTTCGAAGTTAAGCACGACAACCGGATATTATATACTACGTCGAAGATAATATAATTTGTTGGCAATTTTCATTATTCGTAGATTCTAAAGACTCCGGCAGCGGTTCTAGCGAAGACGGAGACAGACCTGCTATTCATCATCGTCTAGACATGCTGGACGGTAGTAGTAGTGGTCGGCATCGTTTAACCGGCAGTAACGGTCCGTTAGATACGGGCAGCGAATGGAGCGAATCTAGACCCGGTAGCGAACCGGACTCGCCGCCGCCGACCGAATTATACGATCACGGTCATCACCATCATCAGCACAATAATCACCATTCTCAAAGAGGTAGTACGCTGCCTCAGCATCATTTGCATCATCCGTTATTTCATCATCAAGGCGCTAGCCATTCAGCCGGTGTTCTTCCGTCCTTAGCGTCGCAATCTAGATACGAATCGTCCTCACCGTCGCCTAATACACTTCATCACCACAATCTTCATCTATATCCTCATCACCATCTTCATCATCTTCATCAACCGTCGATTATCGACGATTCTCCAGCGAATAACAACGTTAGCGGAATAAACGCGAATAATAATAACAACACCGTATCCGGGGGTAATCAAAGTAGTTCGATGTTGGGCAAACCGAGAATATGGTCGTTGGCCGATATGGCTACTAAAGGAAGCGATATACGGGCTTGTATGGCCGGTAAAAATGTACCGCCATCCTTAATCGGCGGTAGGACGTTACCGGTTAGCGGCGCTAGTAGCGGTACGCGTAGTAATACCGCACCCGTTCCGCATCCGGCTAATTACGTCAGACATCACGATTTCTATCGAAATTTATACAACGCCGATTTACTCGAAACTTATCGAACTTTAAACGGCGGTAATCCAGCGTTTCCGTCGGTTGCCGCGGTTGTCGCAGCGGCTGCCGCAGCTTCGGCCGCTAGTAATAATTCTGTTGGTGGCAATTCGTCAATATCTCACCCGTTTTTCGGCGGTAACGGTACGTTAACGACCGCTAACGGCGCTTCATCGTCTGCTTCGTCGATAGAATCGTCACCGTCCGATTGCGGACCCAGCTTGAATCTTACCACTTCACCGAATAACGGTCATCGTAACGTTAACGATGATAACGCCAATAATAATAATAATAATAATAATAATAATAACAATAGTAGTAGTAGTAATAATAATAATAACGTTATAAATAAAACGGATAAAATTCAACGTTCGTCACCCTCTTGAAAGTGATACGGCGACAATTCGACGTGTTACGTGCCCGTTTTATTTCGTGAACGTTTACCGGAATTGGTGGACAAAGATTTTATCCGAAAACCTAGTCATACAGACTTAACACACACACACACAAATATATATATATATATATATATATATATATATATATATATATATATATACGTATATATGCAAGCTTGCGAGAGGGTCAGATTTTTTGTGATTTACCCCATAGAACGTTCGTTTTGAAATTTTTAAAATAAATACTAGGAACTCCTACGAGAAAATGTCCTTTTGTAACTTTACAAAAAAATGAACCCAAACATAAGCTACTATTGAAGAAAATTATTTCTTTTCTTTTGACACGCTAGGAAAACAAGAATAAAACCCTAATATCAACGAACACATAGGTTGACAGAATGAATGATATAAATATCTGTTTTTCCAAGAAATACTTTTTTACCGTCTACCTCCCTGGTGAGTGTATGATATATATATATATATATATATATATATATATATATATATATATATATATATATATATATATATATATATATATATAAACCAGTTATAAAAAGTTCTTCATTTTAACAAAACAATTTGTTCCGCTCTGTATGTCCATGTTTGAATAAAAGCTTTTATATTTCAAAGTTATCTCACGCCGTGCCCATCGCAAGTTCTTGACAGACAAAATTATAATTTCTTAAAAATTTAAATTTTTTTAATAATCCGTGATTAGCTTTCGTTTCAATTTTTAAAATAATTTTTCAACCATTAGTCAATTTTTCACGTTTGTTTTTGTTTTAAAAAAAATAATAAAGAGCATTACCTATTTTACAAAATGAATTAACGAATTGATAGCGAAAATATATACTGTGAAATGTACAAATATAATTATCTATCCGGATCATTCGAAACAAATGTTTTGACTACGAAAAATTAAATGCTATATTATAAAGTTAATTAATTATTGATTATAGTTTTTCGATGAGTTTAATAACTTTTTTCAAATTGACGATATTAATTTTCGACTTGTGATTGGTTAGACGATATTTTCAAAGAAGGAAAATAAATGTCTTTCTCAGTCCACCTGTTCCAGTAACGAGAGGAAATATAGTTTCATAAAAACACACACACACATATATATATATATATATATAAAACTAAAATGATAACGAAACATTTTAATAATAATTTTATTGACTTAGTGTTATATTAGACGTACAAGCCGATTAAAATATGTAAACTCGCGATTTTAAAACGTAGTTTGTCCTTTAATGTTACCATCAAAGTTTTAACTCATGCGTACGACATAATTTTATTTTATTTATTACTGTATAAATTCGAATAAGTATAATTAGAATAATAATAGTAATTATACATATATATATGTGTGTGTAAAATGTTTATAAAAACATAACGTCAAATATATGTTGCGTCATGTTCTCCCGCAGCGATTAACAATGGCGTCACGTGAATCGGATATATATATACACACACATGCGCGCATATATATTTGTATTTGAGATATTCTTTAATAATATATATAATACTATACATAATATAGCTAGTCAAACAATGCGGTAATTCAAAGGCTAAGTGTTTTTATGTAAACTACAATGGCTAGTTTATAAAAAAAAATTTAAAATCATCGGAAAATTATCTCGAACATACCGATTATTTCGTATAAATATGTTCCGTTAATATAATAACAATAATAATTGATGATACTGATTATAACGGTCTTAAGGATTATTATTACAAAAACCGATTACAACTGATAAGCCAATTATCAAAAATTCAGATCAATGAAAGTGATCATGTCAAATACAGCGGTAAATTTTAGAAATTAAGTTAAAACATATATGTATATCATAAATATTACCAACCGATTAGAGAAAAGTTTCGACTTATAAAAAATTACACACATTCACGCTACGTACATATACATGTGTCTGTGTGTAAATATAGGTAATATTCGAGCAGGCAAAAAATTATTAATACCTTTTAACTATATATATATATATATATATATATATATATATATATATATATATATATATATATATACACGCACACACATATTTTTGTTTATTTACCGGCTAATTTATATTATTTCACACTACGAACTTTTGTTTTTTTTTGTTGTTGTATTAATTCTCCGACATCCCATGTATAATATTTTCGTATGAATAAGTGTATTGATATGCAGAGTTTTACATGTGACATGAACGTATATATATTATCGATATAGCTATCTACACGGTGTTATATAAACAAATAATCTTACCGACAACGATGCAGGCGTCTCAAGCGGTCTTTCTTACCGGCCGGTTTATTCAATAATTTTGGCTGCAATCATTGCGTGTCGAAAAAAGCCCCGTTAAATTTCAAATAATTGTTCACCATTCCATTTTTTTGGGGTTTTTAATT
This sequence comes from Coronaproctus castanopsis, assembly GCA_032883995.1. Taxonomy (NCBI): domain Eukaryota; kingdom Metazoa; phylum Arthropoda; class Insecta; order Hemiptera; family Monophlebidae; genus Coronaproctus; species Coronaproctus castanopsis. The sequence continues at coordinate 98,829,912 of CM065052.1, forward strand.
TGTTCCATTTTTTTCAAACCTAAAATACAATATTAACTAATAACAACTAGGCCGGTAATTAATATATTAAATATTTCGTATTTTTTCATATTTTCGCGTCATATAAGTAATACCTTCCATTTCGTTAGTAACACGTGTTAAGTAGTTTCTAACGGTAACTTATAGACGTATTTTTATTACGCTTTTATCAGTGTAGTATAACAAGATAAATTAACAAGATAACAATAAAAAAATATGGAACAACCGTACACACACACATATATATATATATATATATATATATATATATATATATATATATATAAGGTGGAAATTAGTAACGATAATTTATAAACTTTCACGAATCGTCTTAAGAGCAGGATAACATATGTAATATACGAACAGTTGTACGAAAGGAGAAATCAGTAAAAGGAAAGTGGTGTGCTATTGTAGCACGGTATGATGAAACGAAAGAAATATTCGGTACACTCACATATACAGACGCATATGTATATATATACATAGGTAATTACAAAAAAGTTGTCTTAGCAAAATTGTCAAATTTGCTTCAGTACCACAGCTCTCCAATACATACGTATATATATATATATATATATATATATATATATATATATATATATGTATATATATATATATATATATATATATATGTATATATATATGTATGTATATGTGTGTGTGTGTGGTATGTAAATACATATTTTGTTAGGATAATTTTTGAAACTCGTTCACGCCACATAAATTTATACTTTTGAAGTAGCCATCAGTTTTAAGTCGGATGTCTTTATTCTGACCATAATAAATATAAATAAATACTCACACACATACATACTTATATATATATATATATGTAATATATGTATATATGTACTCGCTGATAAAAATACTAATTAAATCGTTTATGTTCGTTCTATCTTACAACGTGTTATATCTTGCACGTTCGCTGTCTAGCTATTTAGATTTATTACAATCTAATATTTGGAAAGTTAATGACCTCGTAGAATGTTGCGGAAAAAAAACCACTAGCACTTAATAAAAAGATAGTTTAGTTTTTTCATCTGGTTAAATCCGGAATTTTGCGTATGTAATAAGTGTTTCTTTCAATCGAATCCAGTCGACTCTGTGGGAGCGTATAAGCTGTAACTTCGCTCATTATACACAGCTCTAATATAACGTTATTATCGAATGTATCAAACTAGTTCATAGATGGACGTAGTATGACGGTTATTTGGATTTCATAGACGGTCACGATTTAAGATTATTAATTTATATCTTACTTCAAACGGAAAATTAACGACGTTTCAAATTTCTCTTTCGTGTTTTAAACTTTTTTCAAATTAAAAAAAAAAAAAAAAAAAAACGATTTAAAATAAAAACCGTTGTAGAAAATTAACAGTTTTCTATTTTTTAACGTATCCGGAAAATTTCATCTAATCTTTTGTAAACGGACGATAAACATAAAGTAGAGCAGCGGTTAACAGAGAACTTTGGAACGTCATACGGAAAAGGAAAATTGCGTATTTTGGACACATAATTAGGGGAGAAGACTACCGCATTTTGCAAACCATACTGCAAGGCAGAATAGAAGGAAAGCGGCCAAGAGGCAGGAAGAAGATGGAATGGATAATGAACATAAAGAATTGGACAGGAATAAATGATATTGGAAATTTGGTGAAAGCAGCAAGAAGC